>JAZDUA010000927.1:0-362936 GCA_038098605.1 Gryllus longicercus | reverse complement strand
TATAAATTGCTTTTGTCACACACGAGACCGTCCCAGTTAGTGGAGATCATTGTTCCCACACAACACTGAGAAGTGCAAATGAATCTACCCAGTTTGTGAGAGTCAGGCATCAGTAATTCTAGTATTGAAGTATCGGGATTGCTTTGGGAATGAATTTTTTTAGGACTCGTATTGTGTGTTTACGATACATATTTTATTGTGTTGAAATAAAAGTTAATATTTTCTAATGCTTTTAGCCCTTTTTTTAAAATTTTGGACAACCACACGATTTTATTTATGCAACTTTATTTTATACTTTTATTCCATTGGAAATTGACCAAGTTTCACAAAATTTGTTCCGTATTCCGTGTACACAACAGTTTTCGAAACGACAATTTTCGTCGAATAAAATTATGAAATAAATTAGGATGAATAAATGGCGTTTGTTCAAAATTAAGAAAGGGACTGGAAAATATTAGAAAACAAAATAGAATAACGTACAACCAAATCGAAACGTGCATCTCTCTCCCAATATGACTCAAGAGTACCTGGAACAATTTAATTATTTCTGATTTGTTGGATTCATCTCCGCATCGATTAGCAGAATAATTTAAATTATCGCGAAAATTCAATAGAAAATTCAAATGGCGCTGTAGAACAAAACTAAATATTCATGTCGAATGCAACCCGCAACACAATCGCACTATTTTGGAAATTTATTTCATTATATAACTGCCAAACGAAGCGTTGTAGCGCATTAAAAACTAAAATTTTGAGACCGAAGACCACAAAGAAATGTTTATCACACCGAAATCTACAAGATGTG
This sequence comes from Gryllus longicercus, assembly GCA_038098605.1. Classification (NCBI taxonomy): domain Eukaryota; kingdom Metazoa; phylum Arthropoda; class Insecta; order Orthoptera; family Gryllidae; genus Gryllus; species Gryllus longicercus. The sequence continues at coordinate 362,131 of JAZDUA010000927.1, read as the reverse complement.
ATGTTTTTGAACATTCTATTACTTTTTGATGTAGAAGATAAGGAGACGGGGGAGACGAGAGAGAGGGGGAAAATAAGAAAGAGAAATGAAGGGCAGATCGTTTGCCGTGTTCCTCTAGTATATGAGCTACAAATGTGGAATATGAAAAGGGAGTGTGCGTTTGTGTGTCGCACATAAACACAAAAACTGTTCGACTGTCTTCGCTGAAAATTTTTCCACTTTATTATTGGTAATGGGAGTGTTTAAAGAGTGGTTGAATTAAATCGGACGTGTGTGTAGCAAGAATGAGAACTGCTGTCAAATTCAAATTGAGGAAGTTACACGGTCCACAATATTTAATGTTCGATTGGTATTGATTTATAGTTACAATAGTTTCTTTTTTGAGGTGTTTAAGATCAATAACTCTCTTAAGAGAATGTAATTAATGTTGAAGTAATAGCTAAAAAAACGATATAAATCTTTTGTCAGACATTACATACCTTGCAACATAACGTCATTGGCTGTAAAGACTTGCTTTGAAATAATAGACAAACAAAATATTGCAAATATTGTTTTAGTGCTTTATGTGCTGATGTAACTATGTGCTTATTTATATGATTTATTGATATAGGTGCTTATTTAATTTTGTATAAAAGCTCAGTTTGTAGGTGCCGAGTATTCCATGCCCACCTGTACGTTAGAATATCAATTCTGCATTCCTGTTAAGGGAGGTGTAATAGGTGTAGAAGTAAAAAAGCATATGTTACGATTCCATTGTCAAATTTCTACTTATTTACATACAGCTTCCAGAAGTGAATATAATCACATGGCGGTTGAAAATACAATATACTGGAAAAAACAAAAATGCCCCACCCGAGAGCATCTTTATAATATGTTGTCGACAGAGGAAGTGGTGTGCAGATTCTGATGGCCACGGTACCATTTAAAGTAGTGGAAATTACATCCATATGCTACATCGCGCAGATGCAATCTCGCTCTAAACACTCGGCGCAACCATTTTCGATTCCCACAGTTTCGAGGCTCACTGCACATAATGCGAGTAGCCCAAGTATTACAAGTGAGCGCATCCGAAACATTTTCCGGGGCATCAACCTTCATCGCGAAACTTTTCTCATTTCTTCCGATCGCCGCCACCACCGCCTCCGCCGCCGGCCCCCGCCGCTGCCCCCGCCGCCCGCTCCCGCCGCCGCCGCCACCGCCGCCGCCGCTGCCCCCGCCGCCGCCGCCCCCGCCGCCGCGCCCCCGCCGCCCCCGCCCCCGCTGCCGCCCCCGCCGCCGCCGCCGCCCCGCCGCCCCCACCGCCGCCGCTCCCGCCGCCGCCACCACCCGCCACCGCCGCTGCCCCCGCATCCGCCGCCGCCGCCCCCCGCCGCCGCCCCCGCCGCCGCCCCCACCGCCGCCGCCCCCGCCGCCGCCCCCGCCGCCGCCACCACCGCCGCCGCCGCCGCCCCCGCATCCGCCCCCGCCGCCCCCGCCGCCGCCCCCGCCCCCGCCCGGCCCCCCCGCCGCCCGCCCCGCCGCCGCCCTCGCCGCCGTCGCCCGCCCCTGCCGCCGCTGCCAGCAAATATCACGAGAAGCGAAGCGTCCCCCCGCAACGCGATCCAAACGCGCGTGTTTATGCCGATGCCCCATTTCCTCGCCGGCCGCATCTATTTCCCGCAGTGCGGATGCGCCCCCTCCTCCTTCGCCAAGCCGGACGTGCGACGGGTGGGGGGAGGGAGCAACTGGGGGGAGGGGTTCAAATCGCGTGCCCTTCGGGAGTTTGGTTGGACGACGGGCTAGACGGGAAGCAAGGGGTCTCAAAGATCGACCACGCGGGCGAGTTACTTCAAGAAAGCAAGGGACGCTCACCGCCACCACCGCCACCACCGCCACCACCGCCACCACCGCCACCACCACCACCACCGCCGCTTCTCTAACCGTGACTGACACAAACATGGACACATGCATGTTACCGTATTTCCAGGACTCTGATTCTAAAACGGACCTATAACGTCTTTGAAAATTACGTATAAAATGCCTAAATATAAGGGGAAATTTATCTAATTAAAAACAGGCCGAATTCGAGGAATTTCACAATATTAAATAAAATGATTCTTATAATATTATATTTAATATATATTTTTTATTTTAGGAGGAAATGTAATCCTTAGCTGCGAGTGTCAAACCGTCAATTTCGAAAAGTCGTGGATGTTACTGGAGAGATGAACTGATGATACAATAAAAATTGTTTTAGTGAGTCATTGTAAATTCATGAAACATTCACTAACATAGAACATGAAAAGGAAAAAATGCATAAAATTGGCAAAAAATGACGCAAAAAATAAAAAAAAATACCTAGAACTTGAAAAATGACAAACAACCTAATATCTATACATTTCGAGATAAACAAATATTTAGAAGTTAGCTACTTCTAGAATGCATTAATGAAAAAATGACATGTCATCAGAATTAGAGCCCTGCCTATTACTGAATCTAGAATTACTGTATTGAATGATTTTATACAAAGTATTTAATATACGAATTTGCTTCAAAAAAGTCAATAATTTGAATTTGTTGATGAGGGTCTATTGGTTCATTGGTTGACCATGGCAGCGTCACACCTGGTTATTTTCATGTTAATTAGTCCTTCACCTTGCATCGTGGTATGGTCGCGCCTCGCCGGCGGTCGAGGGCGAAGGGTGGGGGTGGGGGTGGGTGGGTGGGTGCAAAGGGAAGTTGGGGAGAGGGGGGGCCGAGGCGCGTGGCCAAAGCGAGGCGACCGGCGGCGGTTGGGGGGCGACTCTCTCAAAGACAAGTCGCGCGGGTTGCATCAGGGAAGCGGGCAGGGGTCCCCCCACTGCCGCTACCTCTGCCTCGGTCACTGGCCGAACTCTCCCTCCGCATTCACGTTGAATGGGGCTCTTTGCATCACGATACGAGGTCTGCTGGACACTCGCATCACTAGGGGAATGTTCTGGTAGCAACGCAGCGACACTTACGTTTTAAATCGCATGACAAAATTGGTGGCAGCCAAGGCCTAAACGGTGGACTAGCGCCCGTAACCCCTTGGTTCCCGGTATTTATTTATCACAATCAGACCTACCTATTTCACAGGAATGAATTTATTTACTTTGAGAAGTGATCTATCTTGGACCCGCTGTATGCTTTTTCACTTGCAACGCCTTTTCACGTATCTTACGTTACCACGTGCCACTATTTAGTGCTCTCTGAGCTCTAAAACTATTTAGTGCTGTCTGAGCTCTAAAACAATATTGACATTGAATTTATTTTCTCCCTTTTCTCGTAGAGTTGTAAGAGTGTGACGAAAATAATGTTTATGCTATGACTAAGCTGCGTGTCTGACACGAAAGGTTTTTGTGTCAAGATATTTTTAATTTGTCCTAAGAAGATACAACGTTGAGAACTGCATCTCAATTCGTCTCATAGATGTCGGAATTATCCACTCAAATCACATGTAAAAAGGCTCAACTTTCTCACACCACACTGCGTGCAAATAACTCAATTCAATGCATCATACATCGATAAAAGCTATTACAAAAGTTATAGAGAAGACAAGTGACAAGATTGATTTAATGCACTTTTTTAAAGTACAAATCTTTTCGAGATGTAGCACGGAGAAAAATCTAACGATACATTCATTTAGAGTGTAACTCTAAATGAATTATAAATAAACTGTAGGGAAGACATGTAAATATTTTATGACACATACTAATTACTGTGAATAATTACTTTTAATTCTATATTGAAAAATGTTTATGGTTTATAACATTTACTTTTAAATAATGCTTTTAATAAATAAATTGATCTATTTTAAATTATGCAAAATAAAGAAATGCTACGCACTGTAATATTGCCGAAAAAGTAGTTCTCGTAACGTGGACGTCAATTAAATTACTCTTTCAGAACTCTTTTCGGAAATGTAGATATTCGAATAATTGGTTTTCATTTTATCGCGACAGTAAGTCCATTCCTTCACGTGATGTACTAGTCATAATAAACCTAAATCTGAAACTAATTTACACCCGAAAGCAGTTTTTATCATACGGGACAGAATATTTTCATATCAAATCATATTCATTGTTTGAAAAAATGCTTCTTCCTACATGCATTCATAATTTAACTTAATATGTGTATGAATTAGAACAGACATTCCAGAGTTCAAGAAACCATGCTCATATTGCACTAGTCGAAAACAATTGTTTGACGATAAATAAAAAAATCTCCATGACAAGGCTCACAGCGAATACTTAAATTTGGGCCTCATGGAGTCGCGATTGGGCCACAGTGCGACGCCGCCGCCGGCGCTGCCGCGGCCATCGAAGCGCGCTGCTCAAAGGGTGGCGAGGGCGGTCGCCGAAGTCCTCGGGCGGTGGCGGGGGTGGGGTGTAGGGGTGGGGCGCTGGCCGCGGCGTCTGGCCCAAGGCCGCCACTCTGTGGGCGGCAAGAAGCCCGCGCCGGCGCTCCCGGCCCTCCCCGTCCTCCCCGCCCGTGCCACCCCCACCGCTCCACTTCCCGAACTTCGATAACGACGCCCATTATTAATATTATGACAATTAGCTCAATTATATGCGTAATCGCGTCTGTGCCGGCTGGCGGAGCAAGTGGGGATTGAGCGAGTGTGGGGCGAGTTGGGGGTGGACAAATGCGGGCACGGCTGGGGGCGGAGATCCGCGAACTTTGAAGGATGTTGAAAGTCTATTTGGAAGATATGATTGCGTAGGTGACTGCGCCCGTTTTATTATTATTATTATTATTATTATTATTATTATTATTATTATTATTATTATTATTCGGATCGACCCGCTTCTCTATCGTGATGGATAAAGTTTTGACCAACATACTGTAATCTTTCTCAGAGCGTAATCTAGATAATATCCACGTGTAAGTGATTGGAGGAGAGGCACATGCAGTGCTTGTTGTATAAAAATGTATGTTCCGAAACGTGCCCCAAATAAACGATTAATTTAATAGTTGAATATGTATATGATAATTTAATATTTATTTCCGAGGTACTAAAATGCCGTTCCGTCGCGTTCCGCCAGAAATCAAACCCTGGGCATTCGTGTGTGCCTGAATCATGGCTGAGGTTTGGGAATATACTGTTCGTCTATTGAAGATGCACGGCGCTCGGCTGCAGTCGTAGGTCAGGCTTACTTCCGAACACGACCACACGTCAGAGGTAATGGCGCCCACTCTGTTCCTAGAAAAAATGTTTGAAGTTTGGAATGCTGATAATCAACACTTTATCTAATCCTTCCATGAGTACGGATGTAAGAGACGTATGGTTCGCTTTTTTTCACAAAAACAATTGATTATTTAGCGCGAGTGAATTTACTTCCTTCATACCTTTGCCATGAGCGTCCTACCATCCTCATAATTGGTTAATTTAACACAAAACAGTGAAACTGTTGGGTGCGAAGTTTCTGACGGAGGAAAGTTGGAATTGATGTACATGTAAGTACTGCAGGCGGATGGATAATCTAACGGATCGGCAAACTCTATCGAATGAGAGAGGAACATTGATCAAGAAGCTGATTACAATAGTTGGTACAGGTATATCCAGTCTTTTAGAATTACGAATTTTATAATATAGAAATCAATATCGCAATAGTACGCAGGTCACTCCAAAAGTAATGAACATACATTTTTAAAGAATTCATTTTCGTTTCTACGCCTTTGCTCTTTACATATTTCATAGTATCTTTCTTCTCGCTTGAATTCAAATTTAAAAATCTCTCAGAGCACTTGTTTAAGACGCCTGCGGCATTGCATGTTCGTAGTATATAACGTGCTGTGAAAACATACAGTGACAAACATTCACAATACGTTAGGATGTGGTCTTCCCCCTCTGCATGGCGAGATCCGGCGCCGACCTACTCTCGGTTAGCGGGGTTTTCCCCACCCAGGCATTTCCCACCAACGAGGCACCGCTCCAACCAGGACAAGTTCTAAGCTCCCAACCGGTCTCCCAGCATGTGTGTTGGTGTAGTACATATTAGTAAGTTGTGAGGATAGGACAAGGAATGGGTTGGAAAGATAGCGCGGAGTCCGTGGCCCATTTTTTAGGGTACTGCTCCGGCATTCGACTGGTGTTGATAAGAGAAACCACGGAAAACTACCGATCACAGCAGCCGACCAATTCGACCTAGCTATCTAACTAGTGTCGAAAATCCTGCCACCGTCGGGACTCGAACCTAGGACCTCCCGGTCAGAGGGATCGTAGTGATCAGTTAATGCCCGGAGCCATCTCTACCAGTCTACAGTTCTTGAAGTGTGCAGAAATATATCGAACGTTTTAAACGTCTCCGATGTAAGTAAGCGTACGCCGACCTATGTATCCGGGAACATGGGATTTCTAACTTCCTGAAAATCATAGGCCCATAACTCAAGGGAACGACCTGCTGCGAGCACCACTGTTCTTAAATATACAGGTGTGTCATTTCAAGGAGAAGAAAGCACGTTGTCCTCGCCTCAAATACTAGATGAAATGTACCTTGCATATTTTCTTGAAAAACATTTCGTTTCTGCACAGCAATTTCTTGAGAATTCCTCTATATGGTTATAATATTAGTAAGTGTAATAAGTTAATATTGTAATATTAGCAAGTATTACCGAAAAAAATACTAGTTTAAAAACGAATAAAAATTCATGTTTGGCAATTGACAGAATTGGTGCGTATATTACGACAACTGTTTTTATCGCGTGGGCCTGCGATTGCTCCCGACCTCACCAACGTGCCTTCAGAATTTCGGTGCACTGGCGTTCGAAAATGAAGCAAATGTCATTCCGAGTCTAGAATATAGCTTTGATTCTCAGAAATGTGTACAGAGGTTGTGACACATAAGCCGCGACGAATCTGAGAAAATACAAAAGCGCATTTATATGGAAATGTATGCCTCTGAGGCCAAAACGGAAAAGAAATTACCGATTCCTGTCACAATACGAAATACGCTGGTGTTTTTGCCTAAAATGACTGATCTGCATATTATGTTTTAGGAGGGAAAAGATTTATAAGATATACTATCTTCAGTACACAGATTGTATAAATATTTTTCAGTCATTGTCTAGCATTGCAATATATATTTTGCGGAGAGGAGAAAGTTTTTTTGCCGTTCGGTAAATGAGTGGAAAACTAGAGATCTTGTCTGCGAGCTCTCGCAAAGTTGTGAAGGAAGAACATTGAGCAGCGTGACACATACAATTGTTATTGCAAAACAAATAGGAAGCTGGGCCAATATGAAAAATATTGATAGATGAAGAACATGTTAGTGGTCTTGCCGACAGGCTTCATGTCGCCCTTCGTTATGTTATCAGTTTAGTTCATGCTCGGAACCCCATGGTCGTGTATGCTATTGACGTGTGTGCAACTCCAGCGCGATTGCATAATGTAAAAAAAACATGAACGTTGCATGTAGTGAGTAAAAAGCAGTATTTTCAGTTTAACCCGTACTACATACAAGCTTACGTGTCATCGCCCTTCTACTATCTGTGGCACAACAGCAATTCACATTCGCCTTTTTTTCAGAGTTAGAACGCGATGTCGACAAAACAAAGAAATTTGTGTTTTCATCACCGGAGAAAGACAACGTATTGACATTCTCCTGATTGATGCACTCACATCACGCGTGGCTCCATGGTGCGCTGTTGTATTCCTCACTCGTCAACTTTCACCTCTGACGTATTCATGACGGCTCACGTGATACAAATCGCCACTAGCGCGAGCCGCCTGCCATTTTCGTATTTTAGCGAACATCCGCCAATGAGTAGGGACTTGTGACTTTCGAAGTTGGTGGGTGACAAAAACTGTGGCAGGTTGGCCCAGCGGTCTTCGTCAACAAAACCCAGCCGTCCGCGGTGCCTCTTCGAGTATTTGCAAGAAACCAAGGTTTACAGCCAGGGTTTAACGCGCCCCTTTACGGATGCTACGCTCACCCCTTTACGGATGATTGATTGATTAGTGTTTCCGGGCGTGTAAAATACTAAGGTCATCGGTCTCGTAAGTCACCCCACGCGGGACTAGCTCTAAGTTCTCGACTGGTCTCCTGACATGTGTGGTGGTGTATGTAAGTGTGTGTGTGTAAGTAAGGGAGAAAGATAGGACAAGGAAAAGGAAGGACATATTGCGCGCGGTCCGTGGCCTGTTTGTTAGGGCACAGCTCTAGCATTCGCTTCGTGTTGATTCGAAAAAAAACAAGGAAAACTACCGATCAGAGCAGCCGACTGCTGGAATTCGCCTCCAGCCAGCGGTTGAATTTAACCTAGCTACCTAGCTAGCGTCGAAAATTCTGCCACCGTCGAAAATTGAACCCTAGGACCTCCAGACCAGGGGCACTGCAGTGACATCAAATGATTCCTCGAGCCACCAGATCAGGTGTCCAGGGTTTAACGCGACTAACTTCGCTCGTCCCTTTACGGATCGCTTTAAGGACACTGAGGAATAGCGTACCCGCAAAATTTGTCCTCGCTAAATCATCATCTACTATATTATAACTGGGGAATATTTGGAGTTGCGGTCCAATGCTCACATGATTCTTGGCTGTTCGGTATGAGCCGTTATTGCGGCCTTTTTCAGAGTTATACTGCTGATCAGAGCTTCAGAGCTATACTGCTATAAGCAGTATAGCCCTGAAGAAGGCCACAACACGATGGCCGAAACGTCAGCTCGATCGACTGACACGTGTCTCATCCCGGACAGCCAAGAATAAAATGTCTCCGGCCCCGGAAGCCTACGAATCCACAATACTAAAATGCCAACGTTGGAACAGTACGTAAAATCCCTGTAAATAAATGTAAAATTTTAGGTGCACAAGCAACTGGCTCGCAGCATGTTTTCTCAGGGTTGTTTCGTTTCCTCGTCCCTTCATATCACCTTGGCTACATTATCATTCTTACCATGACTTCATGATCATCTCACCATCAACTCATTGGAATATTCTAAGTATGACATGGTTATAAGCCTTAGATCCTAGCATCAAAACGAAGAATATTAAACATAAGGTCACTTCTACCCTATTGATTCCCCATTAGGACCACTGACACCTCGATGAAACAATAAATCGTTTTTTTAAATTTAAGATTTAATGTAATAGATCTTAACCCTTTACACGTCAACCATTGAAAACCAATGAAGAAATTCCGGGTGAATGCGAAGTTCACTGATTGGTCAGATCAGTGTCAAGTGATTTCATTTCCTTCTGAAGATTTCCGAATGGCCGTTAGTGCTTATAGTCCCGAGCCGAATCTCTGTCCGTGGCGAGTGAAGGGTAGCGATGGCGTCGGCAGCCGAAAGGACCGGTGAGCGAAGGTCAGCGGAATGAAGGAGTTGGGTGTTAGGCGATGGCGACCGAACAGTTCTGATCGGGGAGGGGCGGTGCTGGGCGCAGAGAGAGAGAGAGGGAGGGAGAGGGAGAGAGACAGACAGACAGACAAAGGTGGTAAGGGCGAACGGCGGCGATAGGCGAAGAACAAGGGTGGCGAAGGGTAGAGCAGAAGTGGGCGATAGATGACAGTAGCGGAGGGTTGGGCGGGGAACGAACACAGTCGAACGCACGGCGATGGGCAAAGAGCGTTAATGGGCAAACGGCGGCGGGGGGAGAAGGGCGAACGTGGTCGAGGAGAGCGGCAGGGAAAGGTCGACGATGGGCGAAGTGCGGCGATGGGCTACAGGTCGACGAAGGACGGTGGTACGCAATGATCGATTGCACGTGCGGCCATAGCTCGTTCCCACCCACGCAAGGGGCGGCTCTCTGGGCTGGGCTGAGGGCGCGCCGTATAGGTTGCGTGCGCCAATGGGGAAGCGGTCCACAGCGCAGAGGGAAGCCTTCTCACTTTGGGCATGCCTTATGTCTCGGCCACTCTCGCGGTGGGTTCGTTGAATGAATATTGTGTTTACAGCTGGGTCAACTGCTACTATGTCAAGCACCGTTAGTGAAATTCAAGTTAGACTTTTAGCATGAAACGAAAGCCATTTCCAGGGTTTAACGTGCTCATACCTTTAAGGTTCACACGAAGAACACTGAAGACCAGCGGCCTCGCTAGATTCGTAATTAAATCGTGCGAGATGTACGCTGACTCGCTCTTGATGGAAAAAGATATCCGGCGCCGAACTACACAGCGTTTTGCAATGTTTCTTCTCCTGGTAACTCCGCGAGCGGGGCAGCAGCCCAGTTGGACCGGTTTCAAGCCTCCCACTGGTCTCCCAACGTCTAAGAAAGTGTCGTGCATGCAAGTGTGTCTGTCCGAGTGTGTGAAAAGGGATATTCTGTGCACCGCACCCGATCCGGGGAATACAACCCGCTAAGTCCACCCTCCCCGCAAGACGTGCCTCGCCCCGCCAGAGCCACCCCATCGGACTACACTCTGCCTGCCCCAACAACGTTCTCCACCGCAAACCCTTCCCCGACTACTTCACCTCGCATCCGATTCTTTTCTCTTTCTTCGCGATCTCCTTATTATTCGCCCACTCGTCCTCCACCGCCTGCTCCCGCTCCAAGCCGCGCTCGTCTGTGGCAGCGCCGCGTCCCACCGGCGCCACTCGCAGGGCTTGTCGGGGGCCGGCGGCTCCTTCAATTTATACGCCCGGCGGCGGCAGCGGCGGCGGCAGCGGCGGCGGCGGCGCGGCCGCGTGGATTTGGCGCGGGGCGGTGCCGGTGCGCGCCGATGGGTGGCGATGGCGGGGCGGGGCGGCGCCGGGCGGGGAGGGGCGGGAAGGCCATGGAAATATGGCGCGGCGGACGCGCCCTGCTGTTGCGAGCGGCTCTGGCCGGCGCGGGCGGTGTGGGCGACGCCGGTGGCGCGAGCGCCTGCCTGCATGAAGTTTACACGGCGTACTCACCTGCGCCCGGCCCATAAATCCGGCAGGCGGCGCGTGCGGTCCGCTCCGGCCCGGCTCAGCCCCGGCGAGATCGCACGGCCCCGAGCGCGCGCCCCGCCCCCGCCCCGGCGGCTCCCAGCGGCCCCACCCGCTCCGCCCCCGCGCCGCCTCACCCGCCCAGCGGCTCCCTGGCCGGCCCTCGCTCGCAGGTGCGCGCCCGCCACGCGCCCACCCCGCGGGCTCACCGCCACTCGGTTCCCGTCGCTCGCTCAGACGCTCGCACACAACAGGATCTTCCTAACCGCCCGGCGCCGCCTGGACAACCACTGGCCGACAATCGGCTAACGATACTCGCCGACCGCCGCATCCGAATCGTATTCCGAGAGGTGCCAACCGTTGTTCGCCTACCGCCCCTTGCCCGTCGCCACTCGCCAGTCGCCACTCGCCCGTCGCCACTCACCCGTTGCCACTCGCCCGTCGCCACTCGCTCGTGCTAAGGCAACTTGTTTATACTGTGATCTAATTTATTTTTACTTCTTGTAAATTGGGCTTCAAGCGTTCTGTAATAAATTACGAAGGGTCAAGAGCGCGTTACGAGTGCGTACGGGTAGAGGGGTATTCGAAAACCTCCGAAAATGTGTTAAGCAGTTTATGAATAGCCCTTACATAAATACACAACAATTCGAAAGTCAGACTGGCAAATAGAAAAAGTTATTGAAGGAAATATGTATATTATTAGAGAATTTACTCCAGCTCTTCATTTTTATATCCTAGGGAGCCGTTCGTTAGAAGAAGCAGATCTCGCTGATTCTTTGCACTAAAATGGACTAAAATTAAAAAGTGATTAGACATTTTCCCCGGTCAGCATGAAAAAGGATTTTTTTTCGGCGTAATCCAATTTTCAGGTGATGTAACTGTAGCACAAAGAACAAATACACTATACGTCGTAAAGTAATCTCTCTCAGAAAAGCGCTGATGCCTAATGGAATTCGTCCGTATGATTTCGTTTCTCGTTTTACTTTCACGTCTTCGTCTTTTAATTCAATTTCCATCCACTCTTCCAGGCAAATCCAATGTCGAGGATTACCCCCAATCGGAAATTACATTAGATCAGCGGCACATTGCGAGTAAAAGGATCGGCTTAATGCTTCGCTTCCACAGGAGCAAGACCGGGCGGCCAGCGCCCCGGGTGAGTGGCGTGGGAACTACTAAGGTATTCCAGGAAATGACGGAACAGATTTTTTCATCGAAAATGTGGGATCAATCATATGACTCGTTTCACTCAATTTATCTACGCTTATATGTATGTAATTTCTAAAGTCAGAAGTGATAAAATAGACTTCTCTATCTGGGAGTAAATAGAAGTAGCGTTTGATATTAGAAGCAGAAAAACGAAAGAGAATAAGATAAAAAATTAACTTCTCACGGAATGTGTAACACGTCACAATACAATATGATACCATGTTTTAATGTGCTTGTTTATTATATCTCATGGAATTTTACTCGTTCTATTATCAGGAATATTTCGTCTACAATGCACCGAATGTTATTCCTCAAAGCAGAGTATTTAGGCGATGTAAAAATATTGTATTACTTCAAAGTATATATAATAAGCCTTCAATTTTATCGCCCACACTGCTATCCCAGAGTTTGAAATGTCTGCGATACCTGTCACTTCTCCCTGCTGCTTTGGCCAAGGGAGCAGGTTTTCCACCGTAGAGGAACCACATACCCGATGATCGGAATCTTGTCCGCGAGGTCGTAACTAACTTCATAGCTTCGTCCACAGCGTTCGGTCGACGTAGGATAATTGCGACAACACCCACTCCTGTCGCCCCATGAACATGTTTAGTGCATTGTTGATCGATAACTTGTTTCTTGCAATCCTCCAACAATCACTTGGATGATTTATAGAGTACTTATATACCTCGTGCAATGAGATTTCACGTCTACAAATCCAGTTTATCGTCATTTAACGCTTCGCCGTTTAGAGGGTCTGATCGCCACACACGCGTTGGGACCATCACACCTTACCGACTCCTCAAATTAAAGATACTGTTCATTTCCGTGATTATAATCATTGTACACGGAATTAGTTTATTTTCTGATGCCGTGAAACTGGTAGAAACGGATATCGGGCGAACTATGTAAACTAGAGTGGAAGAGTTAGCAAATGAGAATAAGAAACGGGTGCGCGTCTTGAAAATATTATCTGACAGAGTTTGTTCACAATACACACGTGCATACAAGTAGAAAGAGTAGACAGTAAATGTTTATCCATTTCTTTACCTTGCGTTGCAGCATATTGTGACTACTATTATATTTAATTACAATTGTATTGGTTATTTTTATTGTTGCTATTGCTGTCATTGAGATTGTACGCAGATTAGTATAAAAGACCAGCCTTTGAAAAATAATAACAAATATTCCTTTACCCCCTCACTGCTCCAACAGCTCAAGTTGTTGGGGGTGTATGGTTTCCAAGAAGGTCACTTTCACCAGAAATAAAAGGAGTCTCCACCATATTTTATTTCTTTTCTCTACTTTTCCTTTCGTCTCCTCGTTCCGTTATTTTCGTCCCGTGTCTGAATTTTTTCACACACATCTGATGGATGCGCATCGCCTCTCATTACCGGATCGTGACGGCGGACGCCCCCCCTCCCCCTGATAGACACCGGGGAAACGTCAAAGCGCCCTACTAGTCTTCCGATATACGTAGTAGTGTGTTCCACGTAAGTGTGTGTGTGTGTGTGTGATATGCGTGTATGTGGAGAAGGGAATATGACAGAACAAGGAAGAGGAAGGAAAGATTGCGCGAGGTCCACGACCCGTTCGTTAGGATACTGCTCCAGGATTCACCTGGTATTAATCAGAGGAAACAATGAAAACTATCAATGACAGCCGTCCGCTACCATTCTTCTCCCGTCAGCAGCTGAATTTGACCTAGCTATATAGTTAATTTAAAAAATTCGCCACTTTCGGGGCTCGAACCCTAAGCCTTGCTTCATTTCGATTCGTCCCGCTCCGACCCAAATCATCCCTCATCTCGTCCCGTTTCGCATTGTCTTCGTCTCCATGTCCTGCTGTCCTTGCCTTGCTTTTGGTGTAGTTCCGTTTTTCCGCCCCGCTTCGAAGCGTTTCGTCCTGCTCCACCTACTCGTCCCAACACGTCCACTGCATTACGCTTCTCTTCCGCCTCGCCTCACTACATGCCGCCCCGCTCCAATTCGTTCCGCTCCGCTCCGCCGCAGTCGACCTCGTCCGGTACTGCCTTTCCCCTCCTCCCCCGCTCCGACCAGCAGCGCGTCTCTCCGCTTCATCTGACCTCGACGTGATCCCGATCCCCACCTCGTCCAGTTCCATCGTGTCCCTCTTCCGTCTTCTCCTCCTCCTCTCTCCACTCTGCCTGTTGCGTTGGCCCTTGCCCCATCCCGGACCGCCGTCCTCTTCTGCGATCCTCAGTTGCCTCTTTGCCTCATCCGACGTCGCCATCTCACCGTTCCGCCCGCTCCGCTCACCCCGCCCTTGCACCAGCTCGCGTCTCTCCGTCCAGCTCCTTCCGATTCTCCCAACTCAGTCTCGCTCGCCACGTCGCCACTCTTTGCCACTCTCCGCTTCCCCACGATCGTCCCAGCGGCGTTCCGCTGCTCCCAGCGTCGGCTCGCCACGCCTCCTCAAGGCGGGCCGTCCGCCCCCGCCGCCGAATATTAAACCGTGTTTAATGACGAGAGAGGCGGCGGCGGCGAGAGCGGTGGCGGCGGTGGCCTGGGAAGGGCAGGGGGACAGGCAGGCGCCCTCCAAGAGCCACTCCTCAGAGCGGTGCTCTCGCGGGAAAAGCGTCGGAGGGGAAAGGATGGGGGGAAGGGGAGGGGCGGGGCGAAGCGGCTTCTCAGACTGGGGCGAGCGCTGGGCGCCGGCGCGTGTTGGGGTGGGGGTGGGGGGAGGGGCAGGGAGGAGGGGCAGGGAGGAGGTGGAGCGCCAGCGGTAAAGAGACGCGGTGACGGGCCGACCGCCGACGCCGCCGACGCCGCCGGCGCTGGCGCCACGGCCGAGACAAACGCTAAGCAAATTAGACTGCCAACCCAATTAGGGAGGATGCAGCGCATACCTACGCAACGCTTGCGAGCCTGCAGTGCTTAAAGGCCAGTGGGGGTGGGGTGAGGGGAGGGTGATGCGGGCAGGACGTGGCGCGTCTCACGGGGTGGGGGCGGGCGAGCGAACGGGGAGGACGGCGCTCTGTGGACAGGGTGGGTGCGAGAGGCAAAGCAAACAGAACCAAGTTTCCGTGAATAGATGGGTGGGTTTTCAAGGATGGGACGCAAAAGCTGTTGTAGCCACAATGAAAATGCGAAAGGAGTATATTGCATGCGCGAAAAAGGATGGAGGGAGTGTGAGGAAGAGAACATCTCTATGTAGCAGACAGTAGAGGCTGTTGCATTTGGGCGGTTACAACGATTCCCACCTTGACAAAAAATACATGAATATAAATTAGATAAGGATGTGGGATGTGGGATTGAGGACGTTCAATCTGATGCGTGACAAAGGTGGGGGAGGAGCGTTATAGAAAGTGATGAGCGGCCGACATGTGCAAATGTTCGGCCGCCGAGAGCTAAATGAGCGAGAATTGGCGAGTCGACTTCGGCACGAGAATGGTCGGTGGTCCTAAAAAGCGTCGCTGCTCGAGGAATATGTGATGACGGTGCGTGACAGCAGCTGCAGGACCACGAAGCGAAGGCCACGTGGTGAATCATGCGCGGGGTACAGTGGAGTGAAGGGCGCTGGAGCGCCGTGTGTCTGCCGCTGCGAGGGCGATGTCTCGCCCAGGACGTGTCGGAGCGGGCGGCGCCGCACGAGGGCTTAACTCGACAGCGGAGGCGGTGCGCAGGCCGGCGGCGTGGCAGGTCTCCTGTGAGGGCGGGAGAGGCGCGGGCGGAGGCGGGAGGTGGGCGGCCAGCACGAACAGGAGGGTGGAGTTGGCGGCGGTTGCGGACGGATAGGAAGGAAGCGATGACTGAAGGAGGCGAGGAGTTATGCGAAGTGCGTAGAGAAACGAGGGTCAATGCATGGGGAAAAAGTGCATGGGGATGACTGAGTAGGGATGATGATGCAGGGGTCGAGGAAGGTAAGAAGATGAGGAAGACGTGGGCGACGAAGGAGGGGGGCGAAGAAGGTGGGGACGGGGAAGGTGGGGACGGGGAAGGTGGGGACGGGGAAGGTGGGGACGGGTAAGGTTGGGACGGGTAAGGTGGGGACGGGGAAGGTGGGGACGGGGAAGGTGGGGACGGGGAAGGTGGGGACGAGGAAGGTGGGGACGAGGAAGGTAGAGACGGGGAAGGAGAGGGACGAAGGAGGAGGACGAGAAAGGAGTGGGATGATGGGGGAGGAGGCGATGAGGCAGGGGGGAAACGGCAGAAAGCAAGTAGTGGGTCCCACAAGTTACCGGCGAGCGGCGATGCGTGGGTTAAGAAAGGCGGTGGCAGGATATGAAACTCCGTAGCAGGCTCACCAGCCCCCCCCTTCAACCCCGGAGCACTCGGCCCACAGCCGGAGGAGTTAACGGCTCTTCTCGAGCGGCCAAAAACGTCGCTTTTGTGCTAGAACTTCCAGCACGTTGACTGCTGAATTAGTCGAGGACGGGTAAACGATTGATACAAAGTTTTATACGGAAAAGGAAGAGTAGGTTTTGTTCAGGTTTTAAGTTGCGACGATTCTGAGGATCCTGCGGTGGAAGAATTACGGATTTCCGATTTGGTGCTCGGCGCGGCCGCGCTCTACAGAAAAGCGGTTTTCGCTGAAGTTTCAAAGTTCTTTGTTACTGGCGAGCATTTTTATCTCCCGCGGTAGTTGCGAGCTGCGAGTAGGGGAAGAAGACAAGTGGGATGCCTCCCCCTGCGAGAATTCCTGCAGCGAGTTACTCCAAAACGCTCAAGTGTGTTTTGCCTGAAATCCAGGAGTCTGGTCTACGTTGAAATGATTAATACTCTAGTTGAATGGTAGCTCTCAAATCCTTAAGAGAAGCTTCCCAGCGCGTAACCGAAAACCGCGTGTGCGATCCTACTATTACGCTTTGGCGGAAGCTGACCCTAAAAAAATGGGGACTGCACGTCCATCGAATGACAGAAATATCATTTAGCTAAATGCATTTGTATTTAATTGATCTAATATGCAGGAAGTGCGAAATAATGGGTTCTGTAAACTTTTGTATGTGTTATGTGTTTATGTTGAACGTTTATTAAGATTACAAAGTTCTCTTGCTACATCAGTCACATATGCGATTACACATTACTATGTGAGACCACCACTGAAATACATTATATTGCATTTCGAAATAGCGCATAGAATAAGTAGCAAATATTGAAAAAGCGTAATGGAAAGTCCCCGGCCGATAAGGATAAAAAAGTAACAATATGACAAAATTATTAAGGTCGAGTATTTTTTCATGTTAATAACTTTAATTACATTCATGGAGAATTACTCTGTGTTCAATGCCTAATAAAGCCTTGGAACATTGTTACGAGAGTAACAGAATTGAAAAAACAGAAAGAACTAATCTAGAGGCAGTGAAATGAACAATAAACTGAAGAGCGTGATATTAAGTTTCTCTGACATAAACGTTTCATTAGCCGATAGGTTGCCTAAAAATTAGGAATAAATGTCATATGTGCATACCTCTATTATATATAGTTTCGGACTATAAGTTCATTTACAAAAAGTGATAATTCTTGGACATACCATATTTTCATTCTTTGAAGAAAAAATATTTAATGAAAGTGAACACTGATAGAAAACGTAGTACGATTAAGAAACAAGAAAATCTTTTCAATGCTCGCTGCTTAACTATTTGAACCCTCAGCAAAGGTTGAGTTGCTTGAGAAGAACCTCTTTTTTTCTTACTCCAGCCGATTTAAAAGTTTATGCAGAAAGTGGAGGTTGCACATATAATATTCTTAATAAATTTGGTGCAGGAAATTGTTCAACTATTGTTCACGAGAATCCATATCACCATGTGTATTATAGATAGATAGAGAGGTACATAGATGGATAGATAGATCGAGAGAGAGCGAGATAGATCGAGAGAGAGATAGAGCGAGAGAGAGTGAGAGAGAGAGGGAGAGAGAGAAATAAACAAACCTGTAACGCCCATACTTTATTGTTTCATTAATATCTACAGCTTCTGAAGTCACTGGCTTTAGTCGCTGTGAGACGGCGATTCCAAAACAATCTGAGTTACGAGACACTTTTGTAGACCACAAACAACTTGCGCTTTTCATTTTTTTATCTTGCGCTGTTAAATTATCTCCAGCATCATCAAACGTTGCTTCGTGTTCCTAGCCAGAGTCGCCAGAATGGGTAATTCAGTGAGCGGAGTTCCTTAATTTAAGGTTAATACACTCTTAATCTTCGTATACATTTGACATAACTGGTTGGACTATTGTTCTTCAGCCAACCAAAAACACATTCCTCTATAGCCTAGATAATTTATAATTTCATTGCTATTTAAAGCTGTTAACGCCGAGGTTTAGTTATTTTAAGGCGAACTTTGAGTCGTGAAATACTTTTTAGTCCTTTACAAACAAGAAAAATATTTGCAAGGCCTCCTGTTTAATTATCTCAACTCGCGGCAAAAGTTGCGTCGCTTGAGGAGAACGTCTTGTTCCCAACCGCAGCCGCCTTAATAGTTAATTCAGCGAGTGGAGGTCGCCGAGGGCCCACTGCGAGTCTCGGCGAGCGCCGGGGGCGGCGGGGGCGGCGGGGCGGCGGGGGCGGCGGGGGCAATCCAATCTGGCGGAGGCCCCGCGTCGAACGCCGGCCGCGCGCCCAAATTGAAGCCGAGTTTCCTTCATTAAGTGCGCGGCTCCCTTCGCAGGGAGATCAGCGCGAGCACCGTCTTAGCGCGACCACGCACAGACGGCCTCGCGAAGTGCCCCCCCCCCCGCCCTCCGCCCTCCGCCCTCCTCTGCCGCCGTCCACTTCCCTCCCGCCTACTCGCCATCACCGTACGCCCGCCGCCGCCGCCATTCTCGCTGCCCCCCACTCTCTGGCGTCCTTGGTTGGATACCGCCTTCTGTGCCTCGGTTCCGAAATCCGACGCCCTCCGTCGTCTTCCAACGTTCTCCATTGCCTTCCGTCACCCTCCGTCGCTCTCCGTCGCTCTCCAGCGCCCTTCGACACCCACTGACGTCCGACGCCCTCCGACGCCCTTCGACGCTCTCCGACGCCCTCCGTCGTCTTCCGTCGTCTTCCAACGTTCTCCATTGCCTTTCGTCACCCTCCGTCGCTCTCCAGCACCCTTCGACACTCACTGACGTCCGACGCCCTCCGACGCCCTGCGACGCCCTCCGGCGCCCTCCGACGCCCTCCATCGCCCTCCGACGCCCTCCGACGCCCTCCGACGCCCTTCGATGTCCTCCGACGCCCTCCGACGCCCTCCGACGCCCTCTGACGCCCTCCGACGCCCTCCGACGCCCTCCGACGCCCTCCGATGCCCTCCGACGCCCTCCGACGCCCTCTGACGCCCTCCGACGCCCTCCGACGCCCTCCGATGCCCTCCGACGCCCTCCGACGCCCTCCGACGCCCTCCGACGCCCTCCGACGCCCTCCGACGCCCTTCGATGTCCTCCGACGCCCTCCGACGCCCTCCGACGCCCTCTGACACCCTCCGACGCCCTCCGACGCCCTCCGACGCCCTCCGATGCCCTCCGACGCCCTCCGACGCCCTCCGACGCCCTCCGACGCTCTCCGACGCCCTCCGACGCCCTCCCACGCCCTCCGATGCCCTCCGACGCCCTCCGACGCCCTCCGACGCCCTTCGATGTCCTCCGACAAGTGTCTGTTCCCCTCCAGTCTGGGTCGTCATTCGCCCTCCGTCACCCTCAGTTGCCCACCGGCGAGATTCCCCGCCACGTTGTGACAAGACGAGAGGGAGAGCGGTTAGCAGAGGGCGGGTGGGGAGAAAATAGTGGGGCAAACGTGTGTAAAGTATTTTAGAAAGGAAAAACAGAATAGAGAAGACAGACATGACGATTATACAGTTGCCCAGAGCAGAGAGCAGAGAGTGGTAATTGGGGATGAGGTCTGATCTGATTTGGAAAGGTTCGGATTATACTAAAAAATGTACCATACATATACAAATACGTCTATAGGATTACCAGACAATGCAATGTAGCGTGCGATGGGAGAAAATGGCCACGTCGCGTTCCTCTAAGTGACATGTGACTTGTAACATGTTCCTCTAAGTGAAATGTGACTGCTACATAAACACGTGATAGTAGTTACCACTGATATAACCGTTTCATTTCGATAACTTGTGTTTCAATTATTAGTTGTTCAGTTATACAGTAATTATAAAATCCATTCTTTACAATACTATTTTTTTAAAATATTTTTATTTTTCCCCCATCCCGAAAATTCGTATTAGCGAAGTTCTACTGCAGTACGTACGTGGTGGAATGGAGGAGGAGCAAGGGTAGAGGACGTCGGAAGACGACCGACAGGGTGTGGAGAGCGAGGGCTCAGTGGGATGCCCAGGATGTGTCCGAGGCCAAGAGCGTGCTTGGACACGGGGGCCTGGACGCGGGGCGCAGGGCGCGGAGACATCGCCAGAGTACGGAGCGGGGCGGGGCGGGGTGGGGGAGGCGGGAGACGAAGCGTGACAGAATGGACCGCGACGGCGATGGCAGGGGCGTGGCGAGGGGCAGGGGGTGCGGAGGCCACACGGCCGGAGTGGGGAGAGCGGCGGGGCGGAGCGGGGTGAGTGGCCCGCTAAGGAGACGGCTGAGGCGGGGCGGGGAGGCTAGTCGCGACCTGCTGCTCTCGGCGGCTCCTCACTCGTTATCGGGAAGATCAAAGTTGGGCCATTGAGGGCTCGTGGCATGTTACCCTCTCGCTCTGGCAGGGAGACCGCCGCTCCTCTCCCCGCCCCGCCCCAAGGCCTCCGCCGCCCTCCCGAAAGGCCCCCGACCGCAAAGCGACCCGGAGAGCGCCGCGTGGCGCCGCGAAGCTTGTTTCTGCGGCGGTGGCGCCGCCGCGCGGAAGCGCCGACAAGCCGCCGGCGGGGCCAAGGGTGGGGAAAGAGGATATGAGGACTGCGGGCACTGTGGAGAGTGAAGGTAGAGGATATGATGAGGACGCCGGGAACGGCGGGGACGATGGAGATAGCGCGGACGGCGGGGTGGGGAAAACGGCGAGGAAGAGATGGGGCTTTGGGTACGGGGAAGATGGCGGGGACGGTAGAGACGTTCGATATCCCGAGACCTGCTAGGCCAGCCGAGCAGCGTTGGTGGAAGTTAAGGGGCGGTGAAGTGCATGGATGGGTGGGAAGAACATGAATTTGTAAAATTTTCGTTCGTAAACTACGCAAATAAATCTAGCAACATTACACAACGAATAAATGAATTTTTTTCACACAAATGACACATTCGCTCCACTCCAGACTAGGAGTCCTGATTTTGTAAAATTGAAGAATGATTCTTCGCCGTCTATGCTAGACATACGACAAGGAAACTACGCAATAGTGGATAAAAGCTCGCTGTGGCGTTGGTGGTCCAGTGGACGCGGGTGACAGGGGCATTACGGACCGTGTAGGTTGTGTGCTGGCAGGGGCGGTGGTGGAGAAAGATGCCGTCGAGGATGTAGGGGACGTCTGTATGCATGGTGAGGGAGGAGCGGGTCGCCCACGACCGTTGCCAATTACAAGATGGCTACACCTGCGCCTACGATGGCTCTACCAAATCAGCCTTGCACACACTGTCCAATCAGCCTGGTACGACCGCTAGCACTTCAAGATGTAATGATTTTGCCGAAGAATATTAGGACAACTCGTAGCGTTAGATTTACACATCTGAGAGTATACATTTCGCCAAATCTCTGTGGAATTTGAAATGGACTCTGGGAGGTACTGGCAGTGACGTCCTCGACAATTTCCCGGTCTCACACTCAACCATTGCTTTGATGACATTGTTACCATTATAGTTAATATACATTCATTTATTTATTGAATTATATTATAATATGTATTCAATTTACTAATCATTCCTACTATATAGATCGTTCTCAGCTACAGAAAAATACAATAAATGACACGTACATTACATCAATGAGTTAACACGGACATGTTTAAAAATCGTTTAAATTCAACATGAAAATTAAATTTCAAAATAACTTAGAGTTGAGAAATAATCAAACGGGAAAGTTTCAACCTCAAGAAAGCTATTATTTTTTGGCAACAAAAAAATTTCTTATCATAAACCCGTAGTAAATTAGCACGTAAATGTGAACAATGAAAAAAAGTAAAGTCCATCATAACTTCTCTAGTTCGCGAGACCACAAGTTTGGAACTATGATACAAAAGAAAGTTCCTTCGGCAACCAAACACAATAATAAAACAAGTTTGAGGAAACAATAAATTCATGATGTGTCAATGTGTGTGCGTGTGTGAGGGCAACTTTTCCGATCCTTTGTTGTTGGAACTTCCGCCCGCGTGCGTCAATATGTACGCATTCTGCTGCGCCGTGTGCGGTGACGTGGAAACGCCAGCCCTCTGGGTGACCCCTACCACTGACGGAGCGGGCCGAGCGGGAGGGGTGGAGGAGGTTAGGGGGGTGGGGGAGAGCGGAGCGGATCTGACAGCCTCTGCGACCTTCCACTTCAAAGGAGCCGGGGACCGCCTCGGCCGCGCCGCCGCCGGAGTCCACACGCGCCGGCCCAGGCACGCGCGTCGTGGCAGGCGTCGCGTTCCGCGCACCGGGCCACTCACAACGAGCCGAGCCACTCACCGGAGGATCAGCATTCATCGCCACTCGACGATTCGCGTTCTGCGACACACAGCCGAGCGCCTCGCAGGCCCCGACCCGGCGCGCGCTTGGCGCAAGGCGCTGGTCGAGCAGTCGCTCTCGAGGGCCTCGGGAGCGGCCGGGCGACCGGCAGAGAGATCGGTGGCCAACAGCAGCCTCTGAGGGCGCACGCTCGCTTGTTGCGCTGTCAGTCGGTTCTGGGAAACCAGAAGTCTTTCGAGCCCTCTACGTTACCCTGTCCACCACCACGTTCGCAGTTCACATTCCATTCAATTATCCAAGTAATTATATATTTTGCTGCAATTGGCTGATTGCCGGGTCGTAGCCATAACCCTACAGTTTTGCAATATATGTATATTTACAATACAATTCTTTCGAGCATATACACACATTATATAAATATACACAGACCTGTGTACATCTTTAGCACACTCACACATACACACACACTTATATATATATATATATATATATATATATATATATATATATATATATACATATATAAGCTAAGGGTATATCGCGTTGAAACAATGCAACTCCAGAAATGATTAGAAAATTGTTATGGAGAAGAAGATTTGGGAAGAGTATATTTGTACGTTAAGAATAGACAAACCATATTTCCATATTTATTACAAGTTTTCGTTTTAAAAATATGATTTGATTCCAAAATTAGGAATCGGAAAGTGTATGTAAAAACACGTATTAAATGTATGAACGCAGAGTAAATTTAAGAAAAAAGTGATTGATGTGGTTTTAGAAGTTTTGATTTAAAAAGGTCTTTCAATGAAGGAACTGAAATAATAAGTGTTTACATACTGATAATTGGAGTAATACTTGGACTCATCCTAAAGAAGCCAGTGTACGACAACCGTAGGAATTCCCCGAGGAGGTAATGATATTTATGTCTAATATGTCTTATTTCCTGACCACTGCCAATATATCCAGTCCCAACATCATAAATTGCCGAATTTGCGAAAGAGTATGCAGACGTTCTCATTCAGGCGAGGGAAAGGGCCCTCAAGCGAGGGGGTTTCGGTAGCGGCAACTCGCGCAGTGAAGGTGTTGGTCGGTCGGTTGTCAGCGCTCGAGCGTCCGCCGCTAGGAGAATCTGTCCGTCTGGCGGCAGAGAGTCTGTCCGTCGGTCGAGGATGTGGTTTTTTCACTCTGAACGCCTCCTGGTATGGGGTCGTCCTTAAATTACGTGAAATTACGTGAGGCAGGATAGAGGGGAGAGGGTTTGAGGCAGCCTTAAGGCCTATTCACAATGAAAACATAAGCATGGCTTTAACATAAAAGTTAGGACCACGTCCATAAGCGGACTTATTCACAATGCGTTCGCGTAAGCATAACACATAAGACGTTAAATTATAAAAGCTTGCAAGCTTGAAGCTTCTGTGCTTATGCTTATGTAAGAGATAAGAAATGAACCATCACAGAACGGTAACTCAAAATCGAGAATCGAAATTGGAGCGAAGTCGATAGAAAAACTAACGCCATTTTGGTCAGTCGTTACCTTGAAATCGGTTCTCACATCCAACCAATGGTAAACCTGAATGTCTCACAGCGAATAGAAACTCTTATTTTGCTACGTTTATGTTAAACCTTGTTAATACTTCAGTACATCACTTATGTTAATGTTTATGCACTATGCTTATGTTTACATTTGCATTGTGAATGGACCTTTACGCTACGTTACATAGGGGTAGGGGGTATTGGAATACTGTCACGTAACATTGAATTGTTTTACATTTTTAACATTTGTTGAAGTGTTTCCTTTTTTATCATATTAAAACATTAAAATATTATCTAATTAATTTGTTTTAAAACAAAATTATTTAAAGCTATTTGAAGATGTTTCAATAAATGGAAATATTTTTCCATCAATTTTGTTTTGAATCTGTAATATTACGAAGAAAATATTCAAATCTGATCTGTAGTATATTGTAGAACACAATTAAACTGGCGCAGTAGCAAATCAAGCGCCAAGGCACAGATACCACATGCTGCACGTCACACATTATCCCCTAAACATCGGTCAAACTCCTCGCGACAACCCACTATGCTCTGTATGATGCACGAAGACAGTGGTCACAATTGCTGGATCTCGGCTCTGTTTGTTTTCGCTCGGTCTCTTCGTCTTCAATTCCCCAGCTTCTTCCATTTCCCATAGCCCCTTCTCTGACCGCCACTGTCCGCTTCACCCTCCCTCGACTTTACTCCGCTCGTTTCGGTGGCGCCCTTGCCTGCTCCTGTCGGCTGTGCTCTGTCGCTTCCTCCCCAGCAGTTTTACTTTGTCGCTATGAAGTAGCTGCGGGGGAAAACGGCCAAGTTTCGGCAGAAGCACTCTTATTACATGGTTCTGGTAAGGAAAAAAAGTGGATAAATCCAGTTGCTAAATTTAGAAAAATTCTCTCATACGTGAGATAGCCAGAATCCTTGTTTTGGGAGTCCTTGGTTCCGAAAAATCGAATGCCGGCAAAACGTCCGTCTGTCCGTCTGTCCGTCTGCTATTCTGTCCGTCTGTTCGTCTGTCTGTCTGTCTGATTGTCCGTCTCTGAGTAACGTTAGCGGCTAAACTGTTACGCAAAGTTCCTCCAAAATTGATATTCCGCAATAGATCTGGCTAACGTCGCGGCCCCTTGGATTCGAAACCGATATTTTAATTTTGGAGGGTACTTTTCATGAAGCCCTGAGACATTTTACAAATTTTCAAACAAACGACTCCATCATGTTCGGTTAAATTGTTTTGTCGGATAGTGTAAGAAACGTTTAAGAGAATGGTGCATGTCTCGTGTTTGTTGAATATGCTGATTTTTTTGAAAATTCCAAAAGTTCAAAATTATTTCCTAGTCTTCCTACATTTAAAATATTAGAGATAGATATTTTGCCCTTAATAAAATTTATAACTTAAAGATATATTTGGATACAAGGTACTGTATAATTTTTTGAAAATAGGAGTACTTTTCAGGTAATTTTGCGTGAAAATACTGGCCAGAAAGTACGTGCTGTTTGAGCACCACTGAGTTTCCTACCTTCATTGCTGCGTCGCTTTGCTGAGTTTCGCTTCTATCAGTTTTGTTCTGCTCCATTTCGGTCTTCCAGACATCGCCGTCTGAAGAAGCTCCAATGCGGTCTCTCTCACTCGATCTCGACCTCTCCGGTCCCTTTATTTACCTATGATCTATGACTATGTTTTTCACTTAACGTGTTAACAACAAACAACCAAAAAACATTGACATATTGTGATATAGAACGTCGCTGTTTAATGAAAAGCGCGTAATAGTTCACAAAATTACGTAGGATTAATTCATAATATGTTCATTTTAAATATAATTAAGCGTATTTAATCCTGTTGTATGAAAACGCAAGATATAGAACTAAACATAGATCGGTTCATATTTACATATTCATCAAAAGCTGTTTACATAGTTTACATCGAATGATCAGTTTTAAAGTATAGCCCAGATATTCATATTTTCAGTTTCTCTTATATGGGACATAGACACGATATAAAAGTTAGATTAAAAATAATTCGATTAAATTCTATGTGACTAGTGCAACAGAAATTACTTAAGGATTTTTCAAATTTAAAAGCAGTTTATGGGATATGTTTTGGGAGAATATATTTTGTATTCCTACTCACTTTCATGACTAAGATAACTGACAGTGAAAGCTTTACGTATCTGTCTTCCTATTAATTGAGATATACTCAGCATCCAAGTACTATGCATCGCATTTTCAGATAATCAGAGTGCAAATCTGTATTAATTAATTACAGTTCCAATCTTATCAATGACCATCCTCTTTCTCATTTTACTGAATGCCATTGCCAGTATTAGCGTTGTACGTTTTAACCATTAAAACCATTATTGCAGTCATCTTTTTCAACATTGTATATTATCATATGTATTTCATTCTAAAATGTTATCTTAATTTTGATTACGACAATTCACTTGCTCATTCCACGAAACCATTCTCCAACATCAATGACTTCCTGTTGCCAAGATTTGGCTAAAGTTACCAAGATTCTCGTTTTTTTACATTGGAATGCTATAATACGTATTATTCTCCTCTTCTGTGTCTTCAAATGCTTATTCCGTTTGCCTCCACACTTGTGGCAGCACTCCGACCGTTCTACTCCTTTCTTCAGCAATCTCGGGTGCCGGGAATCAGATTTCTCGCCCCGTCTTCCTCGCCCGCCTTTACGCTGACGGCTCGCCCAGCCCGCCGCGATTACGCAATGTGCAATTCACGTGAAGTTGCAGTTAACGCAAGAGACCACTTGCCTTCCAACAATCGTCTCTCTCCCGCGGCAAACTTCACTCTGTAATTTGAAACGTCAAGCTAACGCATTTCGCCCAAGGCCATTTTGTCTATGAAATTCCGCATCTGCTTGCGTAAAATAGCTCCGTGACCTTTTTCGTTTCACGTCTCTCGGTTCAGTTTCGCCAGGCGCGCACTTTTGAACTCGTCTCGCCTCATTTCCGCGCCGACATCTTTTCGTTTCCGGTTCGCCTCTCTACGGCATTAGCAATTTCGCACAGAAACCTCGTCTCCCTGCGTGTTCTATTGGAGAAGTCAGGGAGACTCTTCAAGGAAATCTTCTTTCAGCCAGGATGAATCAAACATATATCTTTTCATAGTCAGGAGAACGACAGAATAAAAAGGTGGGATCACGCAAAAAGTGTTCCAGTTTCTTCAGAGTTCAGTTAATCAAGTCAAACGGATCGGAGCACGCGGTGCATCAGTTCTACAACCGACCAGAATATTCCTCACGGCGATGGATATCACCATTTCGAATTTTACTTCCGAGGAAAGTCGCCATCGATGTCTCGACTATCTGTCAGAAAAGCCAATCTAGCTAGCCGCCATTGTTTCTGTGATTGCGTATATACTTTCTGGGCTCAAAGTTAGAATTTAAATTCATGTTGCGTAGGTAACGAGCTGTATGCCTGAGTAAATCGCAGTCCATTCTGATCAGTGTCACTCGTTTCGGTCACCATTCGAACCGACAATACCAGACATCACCCGATTATGGATGGATAAGTAACTGATTTATATTCTTGTTTATTTCTTTATCAACTCTAGGAATATATGTTTTTATGTTCAAGTGGGGGCCAAGCGGAGGAGTATAGGGGCTCGAGCGTAGCTACCACTCACGCCCCATCTCCAATTAACATTTGTTTTTCGTCTGTTCACATGCACTAAAATACATTAGAAAACTATTTGTAAACATACGCCTATTGAGTTTTCCATCCATTAAGCTCAACCTCACGTCGTCTATGAGCAGGCACATGAGTATTCGTACTGGAAGTGATTTAATGTATTTTTCGACTGTGACAATATGGTATGAATGATAGAGCAATGTGAAAGACAGACAAGAGGAAACCCTTGAGAAAACCTGCCGCAAACAGTCTTTCACGAACGCAGTTTGTCCACTGCAAATTCTACACGGCTCGAACGGGATTAGAATTCGGTGGCAAGCTAGAGGCCTGGCCTCTACGCTCGGGCTGATACTGCCAGCCCCCCGCCTCCACCAGCTGTCACCTGCGCAGCCCGCGCTGCTACGCCCCCTTGCCTCCCTCGCGGCCCCCGCGAAGCCAACGCGGCAGCGCGCGCCGCTCGGTCCCCCGCGCCACTCCGCGCGTCTTAATAAGCGACCGCAAATATTTGGTTTCCGCAATAACGGACTGCGCGGCGCCGCTCCGCGCCGCACCGTCGCCAGCGCTCGGGGACGCCCGCCGACTAATTAAGCGATCCGCCCCACCTTCCCCGGCACCCAGCCACGCCCACCCGCCGCCCCGCGCCACGCGCCACGGGGCCCGCCCAGCGGCATGCGCCGCCGCCACGCCATCCCTCCAGCCCGCCACCCCGCCGCAACGCAGCCACGTCTACCCGCCTCCATGACATGCGGCCATCACGTTATCCCGCTACCACGTCAGTCCGCCGCCACGCCAGCCCGTCACCACCTCACCCGGCAACCACCTCATCCTGCTACCGAGTCCCGCCACCACCTCACCCCTTCACACTGCAACCGCGTCATCACGCCACCACGTCATCCCGGAACCACGCCACTCTTCACGGCAGTTCGCCGCCACTCCACCACCTTACCCGGCAACCATCCCATCCTGCGACCGTGTCCCGCCACCACCTCACCATGTCACCATACCGGCATGTCATCCTGCCACCACGTCACCCTGCCAACACGTCACTCCACCGCCATGTCATCCTGCCACCACGCCCCGCTCTGTTTATGTAGATCCCATCACACTTCCACGTACGTTCAAGTATCACATCAACTCGCAGTCCTGATTACACTATTTTCATATATCTTCAACATCTCGCGGCCCTAAGTAAAATATTTCAGCGTTCGCTATCCCCATAATCATCTAGTAGCCCTCATATCGCTATTTTCACACCATTTGGCCAAATAAACTTCCCGATTCCCTGCTAACACTATTCTCACATCTCTCAACGTTATCCGCGCGCCGCCCCCGCGCCGCCCCCGCAGCTTCACGCCCCCTCCCCACCGGCCTCGCACCGGCCCAGCACCGGCCCCGCGCCGCCGTCGCACCCGGAACCTCCGCGTTAATTATTACTTAACTTGTTTGAGGTACAAGCGGTTAATAAAGAG
The DNA here is from genome assembly GCA_038098605.1 of Gryllus longicercus. Classification (NCBI taxonomy): domain Eukaryota; kingdom Metazoa; phylum Arthropoda; class Insecta; order Orthoptera; family Gryllidae; genus Gryllus; species Gryllus longicercus. The sequence goes on along the minus strand of JAZDUA010000927.1, from coordinate 332,886 downwards.
CTATTGCGCGTCGCTGGCCCGCTTCTGTGACGGGCACTGTCTCGCCACTGTGGCGTCAGCCGCGCCTTCCCTCAGACAGCCCCTTTCCGCCCGCTACATAGTGGGTTAAAACGAGCTGAAAAGCTCGCATTTTGATTCATATGCATTTCCGTGAAAATAATGGGTTCAGAATGTTGTTCCGATCACAAAAATTTAACATAAGATTTAACAACGTTTTGGGGATAATTACAAATTACAGATTACGTCACATTTATATCTATTTGGATTCATTATAATTAATTTCATGCATCTCTGACAACATTTGTAGTTGCTAGTAAATATTATAATGTATTCTATTATTTCTCCGTCTTGGTAATGTATTATGCGTTAAAGGAAAATTTTAGTTCAAAATGTTGCTTTAAACTTCTTACTCATTAACTGTCGCTGCTTGTTGAATTATCACGTCGTTAAACATGTTCAATAAATTCATATGGAACAGTTATATTCGTACACATTCATGCACTTTTTAAATTATAATAAGTGCATGAATGTATCACGAATTTAACTGTTGTAATATAACTAGTGTGTTGTTTCATGTACTTGCCCAACTGTTTCACCGACTACGAGAAATGTACGTGCGTGGCGTTTGATAAGTGTCTTCTACACAGAAACCTCGGCTGCATAAAAAGTATTTGGCCGCGTTTCGGCCCTTTAACGAGCCACAAGTACGTAACTGGGCTGCTCGCGTTTGCATTTTTATAACTATTTACTTTCTTGGTTACACATCGCACCCCGCGACTCTTTGTTCACATGGTTGTGCCGGCGTTTCATATAGCACACTCGATAAACACAGGCCGTGACTTTGCCAGAATTTCTGTTGAACGTCACAAAAAATTCATTTCACTAAATATCCCACATCGATCAATTTTTACATCCCGTTTCTATCAACCAGTTGGGAAAATGATGAAATGACCCATCGTTTTGTTACTGGACACAAATGTAACTTTACTATGTGCACGTTTCCTGAAGCTCTCTTGTCGTTACTTGCGGTAGGCATAGGTCCAGTTGGCGTTCCTTGTTATTTTGTCACCTTGACTGTAAAATAAAATCTGGAAATCGTTTGTCTGTGCAAATGTGAATGGGTGAAAACCTGAACGGTATAAATGACATTATATAAATTCTGAGATAAATGTGTTAATTTACGCTTTATTTCAGAGGCAATGTATTTTCGTGGTTTTAATGATGAAACGAAACACCAGGACGTTACAGTGATATTGACTGAAATCAAGTGATTCTCTCAGAATTTATAAACTGTCACTTCTATCGTTCTGATTTTCACCCCTTCATGTGATTTCTTGTAGTCAGAATCGAACATTTATAATTTTTAATATATTGTCAATTAAACTTTATTGGCACGTTAATTGAAAATTCAACAGTATTCAGTAAAAGTGTGTGGTAAACGTTCGTGGTAAACGTGTGTGGATTTTGCAGCTGTACATCATATAAAGTTTTTACTGTTGATGCTTAATCAAATACATGAAATATTTATTATTTTTCTCATTAATACGTACATTTATAGTTTCTCGTATGCGCACTATGTCATACACTTGAGCACTCAGTGCATTATCATTGCCACCCGCGCACCGCGAGAGATGGTTCTGTGCATCAATTGGTGTCACTGCAATGCCTCTGACCGGGAGGTCCTAGGTTCAAGTATCGACGGGGGCGGTATTTTCGACACTAGCTAGATAGAATTATCGAGGTCTATCGTTGTCTGGAGGAACATTCTAGCGTCCGGCTGCTCTGATCGGTAGATTTACATGGTTTTTCCGATCAACACCGGCGAATGCGGGAGCAGTACCCTAACAAACGGGTCACGGACTACGTTCGTTCCCATTCCTTTTCCTATTCTCGCCCCCTACTTCCCCACCTTTCACTTACATGCACTACGCTACCACACACGCCAATAGACCGGTCGGGAGCTTAAAGTTTGTCCCGGCTGGGGCGGTGCCCCGTTGGTGGTTGATGTACATCAAGCGGGAGAGCATCTACATCTCCATTTGAATAATGTATTGAACGAAACTGGTCGAAAATTCCATCAAGAGGAGAGACCCTGACCCTGAAAAAAGATTTATTCAAAATAGTTAATTAGGGGTATTGGGGGTATTAGTAACATAAAAAATATTCATATTTCATATTGAACTGTCTCTTCTACTCTCTGACTATTCGTCACGGAATTTGTTGGTTTGGTGGTCTCATAATACCAATGAAGTCAGGTAACTGATACGTATATCTGATTCTGCATGAGCCAATTGAAGAGTCGCCATCCGTATTAAAATACACTATAATATTTAAATGATTGTTATTAGCATCTTCGATCTTTGACTACGTCGTTACTTGAGGAAATATCACGATGTGCGAAGTTATATTTATAGAATATTTGATTGCTTCAATGCCGATCAAAGCAGTGATTTGTGTGTAGAACGATATTCGAACTATGGTTTGTTATTTCTCTAGAAATTGCATGAATATTTTTATAGCCTGCGGTATTACTCTTGTTCTAAAACAACGTTGCCATTTCGAATTAAATGAGTGCAACGTCAGCAGAAACGTCTCGCTAAATCACGTGTCGAACGAAACCACTAGTGACATATCTCAAATGCCACATTCCAATAATAAACAATATTTGAATCGTTCCTATCACAAAGCGTGGTGCAACTGACATGTGATGGTTATCTCTACAGGACAAAGGGTTTCGATCGGATCGCGCCCTTGGGTGTCACAATTTGTGTTACCTGACTTGTTTCTCACGATGTGAAGCTGATGACAGGTGGTGCAGTATGAGGAAAGTACAGTGATTATTGAATTTGTAGAAAGAGATTTCGATTATCTCGAAACAGATTTTTACAAAATAAATGAATTCGAACAGAAGCACTTTTCTACTATAAATACGTGTATTATTTTGGTGTACATTATTCACATTTAATTGTTTAAAAATTGTAATTTTAATTATTTCATTAATTTTGGGTTTATGATTATAAACTGTTTATTGCAGGGAAATGTAATAAGCCACGATTTGTTTGGCTACTTTGATCGTTAAAGGAGAAAAAATATTTACAAAAGTGATTTACATTTGTCTATAGTTAGTCATAATCTTTTCCGGAAAAAGTTAATGATGACTCTCTTTCTAGTATATTTCCTCAAGCTCAAGTTGATCATTTCATTTATTTTACATTAAAACAATTAGAAATATCTTTGAGATTTGGGAGAAAGGAAAGGAACATTTAATGTTCAGAAGCTAAAACGGGGCAATCTAGCCGTTTGAATCAATCAATAGATCAAAGGAAAGTGAATAAAATCCACTACTAGATAGAATTCATTGATAAAGAAGCTGTTTACAATAGTTGTTACAGCCCGTAATATTCTAAAATTAACTAATGAATTAGTAGTAGTATACAAATATTATATTTTAATTGTATAGTATGTACTTGTGTGCGCGCAGACCTGCAACAAAAATATTCTAGCCGGATTTTTTAATTGGGCATCTATTTTAATTTTTAATATAATCTGGGTATAATTGTAAAATAACGCTCAAAAATCTGGTGATGTTATGTTCTACAGAGCTGATAATAGCGACACATGAAGAATATAATTCCTAATACATGAATATGTTGACATTATTGTTTTTAATAAAACTGTGTTCCCATGGAGTTCCAGAATAAGCATGCTTAGTAAGTCAGAAACGTACAAGGAATGAAATATGCTGCATAAGCAATGAAACATTAATGTTTCCTGAAAGATAAATTTTAGATATGCCAATGTTAGCAAGAGATGACGGTGTGACTCGATCCTCGTTTGCATGCAAAATTGAATGCACGCCCACAATTCATTAATAATGTGTAATTCGACAGGAGAAAATCCGCAAGCATCAAATCCTCTACGGATTACTGAAGCTTCGCTGCCGAAACAAACTTGTACAGGCGATTTGGCTACATTGAAGGTCGTAGTGTTTTGCATGGATTCGCAACCAAGCTGCGTCATATCATAAGTTCCCGAGAGGTCATCCATCAAAGTATTAAACAGGACTCATATTGTTTAATGCAAGTTACCTGACGGGAGCCTGTGCTGGCAATAAAAACAGAAACTTTCGTTAATGATTTATTCAAACATTGAAGTATTTTCTATAAATCAGGAATAGTAGGTTGAATACAACGCACAATATTTTTTTTAAAGTAATCAATCACTTCTCAACGCTGTAGAAAGATGCCATGCCAACAGTATTTTCTGCCCTTTTGAATCAAATGCCAATGAAAATAAATTCCCGAAAAAATATTTCTATTCAATTATTTATTATTGTTTGTATAAGTAGTAAAATTTATGAAACGTATACAATAGTGGTCATTCAAAAGGAAGCGGAAATAGTTCTGGACTCCTACTTAGATTTAGAAAATTAGGATTGAGAAGGAAACAGCAAAATTAAAATATAATAAAGCCGATAATTGCCTTTCAGACGCCACGCACATTCTTTATTGATGCAACGGAATTTATACTATTTTTTGCATAATTTCAGAAATTAATCCAGTACTTTTGGACTGTCTGTGAATAAGTATGTTGTAAGAAAAAGCAATATTTTTTTAAACATCAAACATAAAAAAATGTATAAAACGAGAAACAACATAAAATATAACATACCACAATATATAACGAAATATAACAGAAATAAAACAAGACATGTGTAAATTAAGAAAACTTGTTTTATATGTGTGCAATGCAGAACTTCTATGAATGAATCATTTAAATAAAAGCTCGTTACTGTGGGTAAGCATTTACAAATATAAACTACTTTCAATAACACATAAGTTCTTGCAATAGTAAACCAAAATATAACTGTGTAATTATAAGATTTAAAAGTAGCGGACCGAAACAATTTTCTGTATTTTAAATCTTATGTTGAGTAATATTTCTATACGCAAATAATAATACCAAGAGTGCAAAGAATTCTGTTACCGAAAGATCGATGATAACGGCCTGGAAGCAGCTTCTTCATCCCCGTTTCCTTGAACTTGTACAGAATAGCCTTGATTAAATAAAAAAGTTGGGAGATTTATGCTTCAAACATTCCACATCAAATGCAAATAACCCGACATCGCGTTGACAAAGTGTAGAAACCGCTGTGGTAACCGAGTCCTTCCACTGCTGCCTTTCTGAAAGGTACTCCCCTGCTTTTCAGGCGAACAGCCCTACGTAATCGCCAGAACTACTCTCCCTGCCCTGTTCTGCTCTGCCCTACCCTCTCTAGCGTCCCTGCTCATGGTTCCCCACGCACTCGCAAATGTTTTCGTTTATGAAAGTCTTCTCAGAATATGAAGATCATCTTTAAAAGAGGGCGTATTTCAGCTTGAAGTACCAACGTTACAGAAATGTTCAGGGTGCGTATGAATCTACCACACTTTCCTAGTATCTGAATAGAATTCGAGCCCGGAATTACATACTTTATACCGCGGAGATTTAAAAATCAACACAATAGACACATTGATGGGAAACCTTTCATTGTTTTATCGAACGGAAGGATTCGCGGATTTATTGAAATATGAAAATTAATGTGTTTCCAAACATTTTTATAACTGAATGTGTGTACGGGAGATATAATGGGAACAAATGATTTTAATATACTACTTGCGTTCGTACTTTATAAATTCAGATTCTACTCAGCGCTGGCTGTTTTGTAACGAACGAAGATCCATCAGAACATCTTTCATTTGGTAAAGTTGCACACAGGATTTTCTTCCTAAGCAATAATTTGTTTGATCTATTTATTCGCTAGCCTATCAAGAAATAGGGATAAAGAAACACCACAGATTCTTATTTTCATTATTTCTTATTTTTAGTTTAAAAGCATTTCGAGTGAATATACTGTTACTAATGCAATGCATTTCAAGTAAAAATGTGCCAGAAAATCACAAAATCTTAAATATCGCACTGGTAATAGTTTCCATAGGAGGTGCGAGGTGTGTCTCTCCAAAGTTTAGCGCATAAACCTAAATAATTTCTCAGCCCTCCCCCCTCGAGACACAGATGCGGAAACAATGAGGCCGCCTAATGCTAGCGAGACTCCGCGGCGACCGCGCAGCTGCCGCAAACATCCGCAGAGCGCGCGAGCGCCGGCAGCGGCAGGGCGCGGCGGGGAGCCGAGGGCAAATCGCGCGGCCGCGAGCAGGCCGCAGGGCGCCCCGCGCGGGCCAGAAGCCGGGAGGGGGCGGGGCGGGGCGGCACGAGACGGGGCAGGAGGGGTGGGGTGGTGGTGGTGGCGGTGGTGGGAGCGGATGCGGTGGCGGGAGCAGGGGCGGTGGCGGCGGCCGTGGCGGGAGAGGGCACGGGGCGGGGGCGCGGGCAGGGGCGTGGCGGTGGCGGTGGCGGGGCGGGGGCGGAGAACGGTAGAGGGCGGGGCAGAGGCCGGGCAGAAAGCGAGAGAAAGAGAGGGGGCCGGGCCGAGCCGCCAGAAGGAGCGCATTACGTGCTCCAGACCTCGAGAGGCGGCGGCGGCAGCGGCGGCGGCGGGCAGGAGAGCCTTGCGTCTCCACCAAGGGTGCAACCAAGTCCTGCCCTCCACCCCGACGGGAAACCAAGCTCCACGCCGCACCTCGTCGCACCAGCCGCTTCCCGATGCAACCCTTGCGCTCCCCGCCACCCCTGCACCACCCCAAAACACCCTGCTATTCCTCGTCGCACCCCGTTGTCCCCTGCCGATCTCTGCCGTTCTCTGCCAAACTCCGCCGTTTTCGCCGTCCCCGTCGCCCCCCCCCCACCCCAACCTTCACGCCTCGTAACATTCCTCATCACTCCGCAGTTCCCCGCCCCTCCCCTTCGCACTACGCCGCACTTTTAACTACGTCTTCCTCATTCATAGACTTCTTAGCCTCTCGTATCGTCCTCCCGCTCCGCTCCAATCAGCGCTTCCTAACTCCAACCCGGCTCCTTGGAAACCCACCGATCTCTCCAGCTTCTCTTAACTACATTCCCCTCCCTTCTCCTTGATATCCCTTCTCTCCTATCTATCTCTTTTTATCTCTCATTCATCTCCAACCCACCTCCTCTTCATTACCTCCCGTCCTCTCGACCTCCTTCCACAGCCTTCTCCGCGTGCGTATCGCCCCGCCCCTCGCTTCGCTCGGCCTTGCGCTACCGGTCCCGGCCCGGCCCGGCCCGGCGCGCCCCGCCCACCCCCGCCCGCCCGCCGGGGCCGCTCGCGGCGTTCGCAGCGGGTGCCCGCCCCCGCCCTAACGACCCTTCACCCGTGATTCATGCGGCGGGTGCGCAAATAGCGCGTTCGGCGAGGACGTAATGAGGGCGAGAGGCCCCCGCCGCCCCGCCTAATCCCCCCCGATGAGGACGATATGAGCGCGCGGCCGCCGCCGCCGCCGCCGCGAGCGCGCGCGCAGTTGGAAACCGCCCTTCGCCCGTATCATAACCCGCGCGCCGTGGCGGGGCGAGGGCGGGCGGGGCGGGAAGAGGCGTGGTAGGCGACGCGGTAGGCCACGAAAAGCATCTTCACCCCCACCGCTTCCGTCTCGGCGGCCGCCTTCTCCGCGCGTCCCGCGGGGGCCCTCAACCGCCCCGCCCTCCCCGCCTCGCGTGGGCCACTCCCGCCCCGTCCCTTCCCGTCCCCGCCACACATTCTCGCGGCGGCCCTTGATTAAGCCCGTCCCTCACGCCTCCCGCGCCGCGCCGCGCCTCGCAAATTTCCGCGTCGCCCCCTCCCCCGTCTCGCGGCGCCGTCCCCGGCCCGTTCTATTTACATTCTTGTATTCATTTTTTCATTTTCTCCCCTCTCTGGCCGCTCGCAACATTTTAACGTGACCCGCGCCGCCAAGGCGGGAATTCTGTTCCAGACCCCTAAAACCCTTCCTTCGCTTTTTATGGGGCCGGCGCGGACGGCGGCGGAGGCGGGGGCGGAGGCCGCGGCGGCGGCGGCGGCGGGTCGTGGGGCGGGCGGCGAGGGCGCAGCGGAAGTGGGGGTGTCGAGGCGAGGAGGGGAGAACGGGCGAGAGCGGATGGGGAGGACAGGGCATAACGTTGGCGCCGTTGTTGGTAATTTCGGGTCGAATGGAATGCAAAAAATTCGGCCGCCTGACAGACACGGCGGGGCGGCGGGGCGGCGTGTGGCGGGAGGCGGAGGACAGACAGCGTGGGGCCAACTGGAGAAGCAGTAAAGAGGGGGGTGGGAGCTGGCCCGGACGCGGATTAACTGAAGGAATGGGGATGTGATGTGTTAGAAAGAGGAGGGCAATCACATTGGAAGAAACGGTGTTACAATCAGGAGGGAGACGAAAGGTAGTTTGATGCGGAAAAAGCTAATCATAGTAGAGCGGAAGTGGAGTGATGCACGGCAGAAAGGAATATGAGAGGGGAGCAGAATGAAGGGGTAGGGAGTGGAGGCCAAGGAACGTAGCGAGAGCGGGATAGGGATGGTTAAGAGAGAGATTTGGGGATGGTGGAGAGTGGAGGGGAGAGCGATGAGAGGCGCGATGGAAATGTAGCCAGTCGGCTTGTCGGGAGGTCGGCGATAGAGCGGGGTGGTGCTGAACGGGTGGGAAGCGGTGGGAAACGTGTGGGAGCGCGTATCTGGGGGTGGGTCGAGCGGGCATTGGTGGGGCGAGGCGCACAGTTGGGGCCCCCTCCGCTGTCGGCAGGCGCGGGAGGAATGCTTTTGATGTTAAACCAGATGAAATATCGCCCGGCGCGTTTGGGCGCGCGCCCCTGCGCGCGGGGCCTCTGTATCGGCCGCGCGGCCACCCTTCCCCTTCCCTTCCTCCCTCCCTTTCCCTTTCCCCGCCCGCGCGCACCGGCGTCGCGTATCACGCTCCATTCGTTGTTCGTTCGCGAGGGGGTCGCGACCCCCGCCGCCGCGCCTGTTTGGACTTGTTTGGCGTATGGCCGCTACACAAGCCGGACCTGGAAGTTGTTTCTTTTTTTTTTTTTCCAAGTCGTATATCTTCGGCTGCCTTGTCTGTGGGCCGGAGGATGCAGCTCCGTAAGGCGGAGGGGAGAGAAGCGACCTTCAATACGTTGCCCATAGAATGCTTTTCCGCACGAATTGCTACACTTTGGAGTATATGAAATGACTTTCGTATGAATTTGTTTTTGGTATGATATTCATATTGACGACCCTTCCACCTGTCAGTAATTACACGATGACCCTACGGCTGAATCTCAACTACGGGTGCAACCACCTGGTTACGTACATCTGTACGAGCGAAGGGCATCATCTGATGTCACTGCAGTATCTCTGACCGGGGAACGAGTCCCAACGGTGTCCGGAGAAGAATTGTTGTAGCCATCTGCTCTAATCGGTAGTTTTCCGTGTTTTTTTTTCGATCAAAACTACGCAAATGCCGGAGCAGTACCCTGGCAAACGGGAGAAGGACCGCGCGTGATATGTCCTTCCTCTAACTTGTCCCTTTCTCACCCCTTACATACACACACTTACATTCGCATCCACTACGCAACCATACATGTTGGGAGCTTGCAGCTTGTCCCGGCCGTGGTGGTGGCACGCTGGTGGGAGACACATGGATAAGGAAATTGCCACAAGTCGACGTAGGACGCCAGCGGACGAAGGTTACCGCCGCCTACCACGATAATAACAAGCACTGCTCGTACGGGACTAACGACCGTAGCAGTTCAGGAGTCCGGAATCGCTAATCAATCAATTACTTCTCTCCGAGCAAGTGGCTGTTGAATGACCGTATCGGACATAGAATCTACTTGTCTTCCGGCCTGCGTAACTTGTGAGCTTGCCGGTACTTAGACCGGGTTATTGGTAGGGAATCTGAGATTTTCCTATATTGCCCTAGCAGTTGCGACCCACAGGCCAGTTGCTCAGCGTTCAGAAGGTGTAATGTATTCACATACTAGTTACCGGCATGGGGAATGCAATAGGAGAAGGAATCCGCTTCCTAGGTGATACATAGTGTTCTGGGCATGCGCACCATGTCAAAGCATTGCAGGCGTTATCCGTGACGCACTGGATTCGAATCCACGGCCTTGTCGGAACGTGTATTATAAGTCACAGCGCCAGTGTGTCTCAAATAACTATCTATTTCGCAGCTGCTTATTCATGTAACCTCCGTAATGGATATTTGCTCATTACATATCTTGCATTCCTTTATAAGCGAGAATAATATCAGATTGATCATATAGTTCGTTTCCGTATTTTCTGCAGACAAAAGCCAAACATGTCGGATGGTATTCTCAAGACTCCTGATACTCAATTGTACTCTCATGACTCCCAAGAGCCAGGGCAAGTTTGACCGACAAACTATAAAAACCTCAGTGATAGTCTGTAAGTTTGGGTTTTAAGTGCAAGTGCGTGTAAATATTGTAAATAATACAGTATATTGTAAGTTTAGTCGCAAGCACTAATTTTACTACTTCGGAAACTCAAATAGAAGCATCACGCAACAGTCGAGATATTGTTAATTCGCTGTTGTAGAGCTCTCAAATTCTGTTCAGATTAGGCTAGTAAAGGAAAATTCTCATTTGGAGTTAAATGAAGGAATGAAATTAAAGTTCTGTATTACTTTAATGAAATTAATTTATCCTAAAACGTCTTAATCTTATTTATTTCTAATGCAAAAATTAGTAAAAAATTGTAAGGTTTTGAAGGTGGAAACAATCTTTATCTTGTAATTACTTCACATTATGAAGGGTAGTATTTTAGAAAGAGCCTATTTTGCGGACAAAAACAGCATTATTATCGTCGAGCAAATTGTGTGCAAATGTGACCAGAACTAAAAATAAAGATTTTCACATTGATTCACTCTCGTTTTTATTATTCATCCACTACTGAATATCTTTCATTCGTTCTTTCTTTTTTCTTTCAAGGGCAGAAAAAATGTTAAACTTTTAAGAAGATGATAAACTACATTTAAAAGGAAAGCCAAATCAAAGTATTCATCAATTGATCTAAAAACGCCTAAGAAATTAACGGAAGTCTCTTTGGAAATTAACGTTATTGAGAGAGAATTCTTTTCAGTATTTATTGCGGATATACTTAGCATATTATTGAGAAAAGGCATTGACCTTTCCAATTCACTAGCAACTGTTATGATTCCATCAGGGACGACCGGCTATACTGTAGACGCTGTGAAATGCCAAACGCCGACGGGCATGCAAATTAGATGATGCTTAAGTTCATAGCTGCAGTATCAGGCGTAGTAGAACTGGTGTTGTTGAACCAAAGTGTGGTGGAATTGAAGTAAAAGTAGATATTGTAAATTTTGTGAAGGATGTCACTTCTGCACATAAATGTAGTGGTCACACATACATACATTCATTAAATATGTACTACACAGTATACACTTACTGTGTATAGAGTTTGACTTCATTCGTAAATAACGAATTAAAAGGCAATTCTTACATTGGCCTCGGATCCTCCGGCTCTCAGAACGTGGAAATGCACGCGTAGGTCTATGGGGGATTTGCGAGCGCTGTCGACAGCTGTACTATCGCACGTTGCAGCAGCGGGAAACAAAGGCGCGCTGCCGACGGAGTTATCTGTCCGAGCTGCTCTCCTGCGCTCTGCGGGGGCGGCGGCGTGGGGCAGAACATTGGAGCTCGCGGTGTATTCTCACGGGACCGCTCATTTCCACTGCTAACCTTTGCCAGAGCGCTTGAACACGAAGTGTTCACTTTGTTCAAACGACTCGTTCAAACAGTTCATTTGCTTTGTTCAATCGATTCGTTCACTTTGTCGCCGTAGCAACACGATTGGATGTTTTCTCATGCAAACGGCAACAAGCATTAAAACGTTTCTTTGTGCCCATCTATCTTCCCAGTAGAATTCCAGGTATCCATGGCGCGAATAGGACATAAGCATGACCCCGGCGTGTCATAGTACTCAGTGTTTAGAAAATTAAAATATCAGTGTCAAATTCGACGTGCCACGATCAGGGAATATCCATTTTGATGAAAATCCTGTGCATGGTGACCAGCGTTATTCACAGACGGACACAGACAGGTACGCGGTGAAAAACGCTTTTTTCTGTATTACACCAAACGTGAATTGTGTTTATATTTAGTATTTGAGAAAGTAATTTACTACTTATGAGAGTAAGAAAAATCCACATTTTTTGTATCAAAGACCAATATCCTGTGTTTAAAACTACCTCTTTAAAACTAGGCACCTTTTCCTACTGCGTTACAAAACTTTCTCTTTTTACGAAGCAGAAGCGAGAACGTAAAACTGCATCACCGATCAAGGCCCACGTGCTGGGACCACACCCCCGATGTCGCCGGTAACGGAAGCAGGCAAGGGGGCGTTCGATGTCTCGTAAACGAGCTGTAGTGATGTGCCTCTACATTTATCACGGCGCCAGCGGCAGCTGCGGCTGACGCTTGGCAAGAAGCGAAGCTCCACTGACAACGCGGCCCGACCCGCCGCCGCCGCCGCCGCTGCCGCCGCCGCCGCCGCCGTCGCCGCCGTCGCCGTCGTATATACGCTCAGCCACTCGGTCCATCCCGGCGACAGGCCGGCCTCATCGTCGTCGGCGGTGGGCCGCCTCCGGCGACGGTAGCGGTGATGGAGGTTGTGGTCGTAGCAGCGGTCGGGGGAGACTGTGGAGGCGGTTTTGCAGCGGTGCAGATGAGGCGGCGGTGGCGGCGGCTAGTGGGGATGGTGAAGTCAACGGTGGACGCGGGGAGAGAGGGGTAACAACGACGGACGGAGGAAGGAGACGGTGGGGACGGTAAAGACGGTGGGACGGTGGGAAACGAAGGGGAAAAGCTGGGTACGGTGGAGAGGCAAGAGTGCTGAGGGTGACAGGATGGCGGGGGCGGCGAGAGATGTGGGGGCGGCAGAGTAGCGGGAGATGACGCCCAACTCTCACAGCGCCTCTGGGACGGACTTTTATAGAGGATACCGAGGAGGAAAGTTGTTATTCGTGGCTCAAGATCTATGCGGTGGGGACGACGTACTGACGCCGGTGCATGCCGTCAGAAGGGATTTTTATTAAAAACGCACGTAAAAGAGTTTTGGCGCCAGGGCTATGCAATGGCGACGACACTCGGCACATCTTTAGGAGAGACTTTTATAAAAGCGAAATGTAAGGGAGTAGATGACATGAAAGTGAAGAAGAGGGAGTACATCATTTACAACGTGTATATCAACATCAATCACGTTAGGACGTATATACATATTCGCCAGAACAAGAGAAATACCAAGATTTAAACAGGTGCGACTGAACGACAAAAACGACTATGAAATAATAAATTATTTTGATACTGTAACAATCTAAATAACACTTTTTGTACACGAATGCTTTAAAAAAATGGCAAAACGGTTAATTTAATAATAGTTTATTTTGAGTGGTTATAGCCGTCAGGTCAGACCGGAGGTTCAGAAAGGGTGTGACCTAAACCCGTTAATTTCTGCAATAACCACCTTCGACGGCGGCGATCCTCGATTGCAAGCGGCAGTGAAGGGCTGAGCGAGCGACAGCCAGCGTTGCGCCCTCAAAGGACAGCGGGTGGCGAGTGAGAGACAAAGACTAGAGGGCAAGGGGGGATGAGTCCCGCCTCTAACGTGGGCGGAGTACCGCCGCTCGGCCCCGCCGCCTCGTAAAACACTTGCCGAGTAATTCATTTCGCGTGGGTAATTCATACACCACACTTAGGTTAATTACAGATGCGTGAGTCCACCATACAATCAGGCGCAACGCGCAACCCGCAACGCGCGCCCGCGGGATGGGGAAGGACGCGGCGCAAATTGCGCGGTGAAATATCGCCCGCGGGCGCGCGGCCCCGCCGCCACCGAGCCTCGCCCCGCCCTTCCCCTCCCTATTCGCCCCACATCCCCATCGCCACTCTTCTCTTCGCCTCCGTCCTCCCCATCATCTTTGCCTCCATCCGCCTTCCCGCCGCACTCATCCTCGCTACCTTCACCCTTGCCAACTCACACTACACCAGTCTCCTCCCAACAATGTTTTTCACGCCACCCTCACCCCCCTACCCTCACCCCCGCCACTTCACCCCTACCACCCTCACCCCCGACATCCCACCCCTGCCATCCTCAACCCCACCCTCACCACCGCCACTATCACCTCCGCAACCCTCGTCTCTGACACCCTCACTGCCGCCACCCTCACCACCATCACCACAATCACCCCTACCACCCACATACTCGCCACCCACACCCCCGCCCACCTCACCCTCGCCACCCCTCACTCCATCCACCCTCATCCCCTCCTCCTTCATCCCCGCCACCCTCACCGGCGACACCCTCACCCCTGCTACACCCCCACACGCATCCCCGCCACGCCCCCTCACGTATCTCCGCCACACTCACTCCCGCCACGCTCACACTCGCCACACTCACCCCTGCCACACTCACCTCCAGCAAACGCACCTCCGCCACACTCACTCCGCTACCATCACCCCCGCCACCTTCAGCCTCGCCAACCCATCTCCAACATCTTTATCCCCGCCGCCCTCATCGCACCACTCAGATCCCCTCCACTCTTATTCCCGACATTTCCATCCCGGTCACTTTCATCCCACAACTCTCAATCGTTTCTCTTCTCTAATCATCACTTACCCGTCACCGTCCTCCCTGACACTCTCCTCCCCGACACCCTCCTTCCCATGCTCTAAGCGGTTTCCCTCAGCTTTTCTACGCTCACGCCGCCTCTCTCCACTCTCCCACTCCACCACCCACGACTTCTTCGCCGCTGCAATTCTCGTTTCTTTCACCTTGACATCGTTACTGTCATCCACCTCGCTTCACAAACCGGCAACCCCTCCAGTGCCCTCCGTTCCAACTGCTTCGTTCCAACCCCCCTTGCCTGCGACTCCAGTCTTCGCTGCGCCTGTAGGCTGCGACCTGGCACGGACGACTTGTGAACGACAAGCGAACCACTCACATTAGCAGAGCTTGTTGGACGCCGGCTCTAACTGCTCTGGCTTCCCCGTTGCATGGGGATTTTACGGGTGAAGCCAAATGTGTTGAGGGCGACCCGTGTAGTCCATCTTCAGATACACTGGTGTGCGGTCTATGTGACTAACTAAATTCTCTGTTAACATATTTGATGCTTAATGTAAGAGCGTTGATAATGACATATAGCTATTATGTTAATATTTATTTATAATTTGATATAACCCATCTACTTAGCATTTGTAAATAGTTAATAAAAAGATAAAATCCTAGTGGATTTACATGTCACGGTGAAATAATTGCCTATTCAATTTTACACTAAGTGTCCTTCAATTATTCCGGCAAAATTATGCCGACATGTATCTTTATTTGAGAAAGATGGTACAACCGGTTTCCTATCGAAAATATTCGTTGTAGAGATAAACTCGAAGCGATGGTGTAACGGTTAGCATATTGGACTGTTGTACCCAAGTTCGCGAGTTCAAACACGATCGAAGCCGTGGATTTTTCAGGGCGAAAAAATCCTTCGTACGCCTTCCTTCGGAGGGGAAGTAAAGCCGGCTGTCCCATGTTAGTAGATTTACTGGCATGTAAAAGATCCTCAAGCCTAAATGACGCCTCTGAGCTAAATTCAAATCGCCATTTTCACGCCCAAGAAACACCTTTCTTCGCTAGTGGGTGAAAGGAGCGTAGTGAAATTTGCGTGGTCAGACGGAAGAGGAGGCCTAATGGCCCGAGTCACGCCACGTAAAATAAGGCATTAATTCAAGTGAAAGCGTAGGCTTCCGCAGCCGGAGTCAGTATTTACTTGGCTGTCCGGGTGACGTTGGCACCTTCGCCACGGACGCGGCGTCACCCGGACAGCCAAGTAAATGCATTAATTCAATTGAATTAAAAAAAACTTGACTTCACTTCCTGTAGGCGCGCGATTCATAGAGGGGAATTCAGACAGTGAACATGCACCGAAGACCGATTGCCGAAGAGAGCTCCGAGTTATTCAAATAACAATAAATCTGCATGAACTGTAGTTGGTATAACTAAGTAAGCCGGGAGTGTGACATCACAATGTAGGTAATATTTTGACTCCACTACAAGATACATCTTCCTCCTGCTGTAGATACTTGGTTTCAAATATTTTAGATAGGGTTTTCCATCCCTTTTTCTTCACACTACTTGAGGAGATATTCCTCATTTTATATAGCTAAGTACCCCTTTCCTAATCCAGTTGTGTTTGTGTCTCTCAACACCTCTGGGTTTTCCGGGCTCCCTGGCTGCAGTTCACGAAACTATGTTTGTCCTATTTGCGTCGCCATATTTCCTCTGGCTTGTTCCAACCCTTCGCGTCCTACTCCACTGTCCCGGAAACGGGGAGGAGAGCGGGACAGGAGACGGCCGGGACAGTGGAGTAGGACGCGAAGGGTTGGAACAAGCCAGAGGAAATATGACGACGCAAATAGGACAAACATGGTACCGTGAACTGCAGCCAGGGAGCCCGGAAAACCCAGAGGTGTTGAGGGACACAAACACAACTGGATTAGGAAAGGGGTACTTAGCTATATAAAATGAGGAATATCTCCTCAAGTAGTGTGAAGTAAAAGGGATGGAAAACCCTATCTAAAATATTTGAATCCAAGTATCTACAGCAGGAGGTAGATGTATCTCCTGTCCCGCTCTCCTCCCCGTTTCCGTTGATCCCCGCCTCATCCTATGTTGCTTCAAGAGACCCGTTCCGCCCACATTCTGCCCGTCCCATCTGGCCACGTACCGCCCCGCCCCGTTCCGTCCCGTCCCGTCCTTTCACATCCGGCCTCATCGTGTTCTTCCCATCGCATTCCGCCCAGCCCCCGCACCCCCCTCGGCCATATTCTGCAGCAAATTTGATGTATAACATCTTGCACAGAAAACAATAAACTAACCATCTAGCCTCTTTTCTTTTGGCTAGCATCTTCTGCTTTCTCGGTCCGTAAGTTCGTCATCCCGCTTACACCCTTTCTACCTTGAACCGTCCCTTCATATCCTGCCCCGCCGTGTTCCACCTCGGTTCTTACGGCTCATCTTTTCTCACCCCATTCCGTCCAGACCGCGCAACACATTCGACCCCCATTCTACAGAAAATTTGGTTTATAACATCTCGCATAGATAACAAATTTTCCATCTAGCCTCTTATCTATCTACGTGTGTCTTCCGCTTTCTCGTCGCCAACGTTCGTCATCCCGCTCACATCTAGTGCTCTTCGCTGTCCCGTCCCCCGCTCCACCTCCGCCCTGTCCTATCTCGCATTGTACTGCCCGTCCTGTCCCTTCACATCCTGCCCCATCGTGTTCGACCTCGGCTCACTGAGGATCATCCCTTCGCACCCCCTTCGTTTCCGTCCTACAGCAAATTTGGTGTATAACATCTCGCACAGAAAACAATAAACTTTCCATCTAGCCTCTTTTCTTTTGGCGAGTGCCTTCTGCAATCTCTTTCCCAACGTTCGTCGTCCCGCTCACACCCAATCCACAGCAATTCAGCGGCTTGCTACCCAGGGGCGGATTAATATTTTTGCCGCCTGTAGGCACATCAAATTTGCCGCCCCCCGTTTTAAATTAATGTTACATTTCAAATTGTAACGTTTCAGTTAAAATTCCTCATTAATTTAAACGTTTTAACTTTAAAAGTAACATTATATTTTGCACATTGTTTTCATAAATTAAATATTTCTTTTGGATTAGCTAATTTTTAATATGAACTGTATCTTCATAGCAAGTAACGTTCAACATTATTAACGTTTCAACACTGAAACGTTAACATTAAAAGGAAACTAAAACATGACAACTAGAATTGCAACATGTTTTCTTTCGTCAACGGGCCTTAGTTTCAGATTCATATACTTCTGAAATCGTAAGGTATTCTCTAATGAAGTAGACAAATAAATAGCTTGTATAAATATTAATATGATATTTTTAAAATAAAAATATGATTTATGCTGTTATAGTTTTTAGAGAATCTAAATTTGTTTTAGAAAATATCAAGAAAATTTTGCACCTTTGAAAATTTGCCGCCCTTGAAAATTTGCCGCCGTAGGCACGTGCCTACTGTGCCTATGCGTAAATCCACCTCTGTTGCTACCCCGCCTGCCGCCCCGCCTGCCGCCCCGCCTGCCGCATCCCACCCTCGCAACGCCCCGCCCCACCCCGCCCCGCCCCGCTCCGCTCCCTCAACGCCCCGCCCTCGCGCGACGCCCCGACGTGCGCTCCGGGCCCGGCGCGTTTTTCGCTCAAAGGGATCGGCTCCTCGGTTATTTAAGGGCGTGGAAATTGCCCGAATGGGCGGACGATATTTCACCTCCTCCCAAAGCGCAGCTGCGCCCTCTTGCGTCGCGCAGTCGCCGCGCGTCGGCGGTCGGAGCTCGCGCACGCCTCGCTACGCCGCTCAACTCTCCGCCCCGAGCGCCTTGCTACACCGCTCGCCGAGCCTCACTGCTCGCCTCGCCACACTGCTCGCCTCGCCACGCCACTCAACCCTCCGCCCTGAGCGCCTTGCTACACCGCTCGCCTTGCCACTGTGCTCGGCTCGCCACACTGTCCGTCTCGCCTCTTTACTCGTCTCGACACACTGCCCGTCTCGCCACGCCGCTCAACCCTCCGTCCTGAGCGCCTTGCAACGCCGCTCGCCTCGTCAGACTGCTCGCCTCGACACACTGCCCGTCTCGCCACGCCACTCAACCCTCCGCCCTGAGCGCCTTGCTGCACCTCTCGCCTCGCCACACTGCCCGTCTCGCCACGCCGCTCATGCCTCCGCCCCGAGCGACTTGCTACGCCGCTCGCCTCGCCACACTGCCCGTCTCGCCACGCCGCTCATGCCTCCGCCCCGAGCGACTTGCTACGCCGCTCGCCGAGCCTCACTGCTCGCCTCGCCACACTGCTCGCCTCGCCACACTGCCCGTCCCGCCACTCCGTTGGCCTCGCCACACTGCCCGCCCCGCCACTACCGGGCCCTCACCCAGCGTTCCCCACACCACACCGCTCACCACAGCACACCGCTCGCAGAACCTCGCCACACCACTCGCCCTTTCACCGCTCATTCAGTCTCATCGCTCGCCCCGCCACCCCGCTCATTCAGTCAAACTGTCTGTCAGCCACGTCACTCGCCCCACCTTATCGCCAGTTGTTGAAATCATTTAATCATTTTTAATCACTTGTGCGTCTTTCTTCTAAAACGTGAGGTCTTTTTGGCTTCTCTTACTGCAATGTTCATAGCCTTGTGTTGTGCATATCAGTCTGAGCTTGAAATTGTGTGCCCCCTGAACAACTCGAGTGCACCATGGCATGACGACCTCGCTGGGAGTGGGTAAGACCCGCCTAGCGTTAGCATTAGTAAAGGGAACGCAAATAATAGGCTTAAAAATAAGTTATTTGACGAAATATGGCGGTCTTTGTATCCAGCTCAGATTTTTACATGATAGAAAAGCTTTGACGATTTACAGCTCAACCAGCTTCGAATATTTTTCTGGCAAGAATTTCTCCGCTCCTACAAAACGTATTACTTTTTCTTCCTTCCCGGCATCAGGTGAAGGAATTGATATCCCCTGCTCACAATACATCCTCCCCATATAAGACAGTTGTTACCGAAGCGTAGAAGTGTGGTCGATTCCTCGAAGGAAAAGTAACGTGCCGGTTGGGTCTCCGGGCCGTTCTTGCACTGGGTCTCTTTGGACGCAGCCGGAGTCTCAGAAATGAATTTCTACGTAATGTGATAACATGTACAAATAATCTCACCTTATTTTTGTTACGACACAGCGTCCTTCATGAAATCAAGACCAACGTTTGTGGTGTGGATTAAACTTGACACCATCGGGAATGGACACAGTTTGTCCGTGACCATCCTGCCTTGCTGTTTTAAAATAATTTAAATTAAGAAGTCCATCTACTAGGTCCCCTTGGGGTTTAGTGGGTCCTTCCTAACTTCACGAAGGGCTTCACGTAAGTCCCATTAAAATCAAACCTCATGCGAACGAGACAAGATTTTCACTTCTCTTGTAAATTATTCCGAAGTGGAATGAGCTGGCTTTGATAGTGAGCGTCTCATTGAAGAATTACCGCCACGTTGTCTGGCTGTTGGTCACTCCTCTCAAAGGCTAACAGCGCCCCCTGTAGGGACGGCGCTGCCTCCACTCACCTCCGAATCAGCAAGAGGCGCGCGTGGAACGCAGAGCGAGGAACGCAGATGGGCAGATTGGGGGGTGGGGGCGGGGAGCGCTGGAGCCTCCACTCGGAGACGCTCGCGCGGCTACTGGGGCACTCCACAGATCAGAGCTCCGCGACCCCACGCCAGCGGATGGCTGGGGCGGCGAGAGGGGATCAAGGGCACACACAGCAAGAAAGGGAGGGGGCAAGTACGCACGGTGGAAGGAAGAGTAAGAGTAAGAGTGAATGAGCTAATGAGTGAGTGAGCTAGTAAGTGAATGAGATGGATAGTGAGTGAGTGAATGAGGTAGTCAATGGGTGAGCTAGTACATAAGTGAGTGATTGTTTATGCCGGGCACTTTTAGTACTTCGGTCATTACTCCCGTAAGCATAAGATATTTTATACCCCGACGGGTGGAGATCCGGCACCAACCTACACATCGACTTTCGGGATTTCTCCCCGTTCTGTTCACTCCTCAAACGTGGATCTAAGGGTGTGGGTGAGAAGAAATGCGCAAAACAACGGGGATGGAAAGGCAAAAACAAGGCTTTGTGGGGATTTTATGAGATGTGGGATGCGGAATATAAGGGTAGACGAGGAGAAGAAAATTAAGGATTGTGAGAGGAAGGAGGAGAGAAGGATGGAGGGAAGAAGGGGATGTTGGATGAGAAAAGGAAATGCGCCCCAGGGGAGGACGAATGGAAGAATTTGTATGTAGAAAAATTATATGCGGGTAAGAGGATTGAAAGGTGGAGAGAATTACGTGAGAGACGGACGTAAGGATAAGTTCAAGGACTGAGAAGGGGATAGAAAAATGTGTATAAAAAGGAGATGAGATGCAAACAAGAAATGGAGGGAATAGAAGGAAAGATGATTGAAGAAAATGGGGGACCAGAAAATAGATAAGACAATGGAAAGACGAGAAGAGGATGATAATGGAGGATAAGGAGAGAAATGGCGAGAAGAATGAAGGGAATAGGAGAGGGAAATATGAAGATAACGGCAGAGAGCTGTAAGCAATGGAAAAATGCGGTAGGGGAGGGGAAGAGGACGAGTGCTTAAGAAAAAAAGAGATACGAGAAGAGAAATGACGGGAGACGAAGAGAGGAGGTAAGAACATTGCAGGAGAAATAAGGAAGTGCACGAGTAGAGAGAGAGAGAGAGAGAGAGGGAGGGAGAGAGAGCGAGAGAGGGAGAGAAGAAGGAAGGAGGGGCAGGAAACGAGCCGCCCGTCGCGAGGTCGCCGGAGAAGTGGCGAGAAGGACGCGGACCGGCGGATGTGAGCGCCAGTCGATTAGGCGGTCACAAGGGGGCAGCTGAGGCTGAAAACCGCCGCCGCCCTCCACCCTCCGGCCACCGCCGCCCGCCCTGCGCGTTACGCATTCCAGGCATTGTGCTCGGCAGGGGGAGGGCGGGGCCGAGAGCGCGCCACGCGTCGAGAGGGGCACGCGCAGCGGCGGCGCCCGGAGGGGCGTTGAGTGAAGGCGGGAGCAGAGAAACAAGATCCTCCATCGACATGGAATTGTTTCTGCCCTCTCGAGATTTGCAAGAGCGCCGACCGGCTTACGACGCAATTCGCAGTGCGTGAAATCAAAGAGATCTTCATTCGAGTTCTCTCCTGAATTCATTGGCAGTTGTATAATGTTTCTTTCAGTCGCTTTTCAAAAGTTTCGCGGCTGAAGCAAAACCACCGAAAATGTTCGAAAAAGTTAATTTTACCCAATGCAGTAGATCCGAAGCTGATAACAAAAATTATTGACATACCTCCGCAATATTTAGATTGAGTAAGATATGTAGTATTTGTGAGGATCTCCATTTGTGAGGATCGCCACACAGTGAGACACCGACCTCAGTGAAACAATTGGCTATGCGGAGAGCCCCATCGAGAGCAAATGCCTTTAGCTCAGAGGCAAGAGTACTTCTCATCCTTGTGAAGTCTGCAGTGGACAGTGGACACTCTCGCTTTATCTCTCAATCCATTGCTCTTCATGAGTAATTCCAATCATCGTATTTAACTACCGTGAAACTGAACAGCGTGTTGGCACGAGTGGAAAGGAGCCATAAATGAAAGGAACAATTGTGTAATGTGTAGGAAATGAAAGAATGAGATTCCCTTCCCTACTTAATTTTAAATGGGAATATTGAAGTAAACATTTAATGCGTTATCACCTTTTATTTGCACGATTATGTTCCAACTTGAACCCCTGGACACATGTCATAGCTTGTACCTCTGGAGGCCGAATTCAAGACAAAACTGCATCTTCAGTTATTTGCAAAGTAATGGTTCACACTAAATAATACAAACTTTCAGAGCATTTATGAAGCTCTAACATGGTCCCTTTTTTAAATGAGCATGTGATGAGAAATTCCACGGGAACAGCTCATTTTTGACTCTCTCTTTCTGATTATCATGCAATTAATCTAAACATCATAAATAAATAAATACATAAAAAACACAAAGAAATACATAAATAAATACATTAATAAATACATTAATAAATACATTAATAAATACATTAATAAATACATTAATAAATACATTAATAAATATATAAATAGAGGGCTATTAGAAATTAGTCAATCAATACATTTTTTGTTACTCCTTGTTTTTATTAAACTTTTTTTCCAAAAATTATGACCTAATTCCATTTTCAACATTTCGATCCAACTATTGAAACATTTTTAAAATAAAATTATTACAAAGTTTACAGAATTAATGGAAAATAAAACAAAGAAAAAATCTAAATATTATATGCGCGACTCCATAAATCTCCGAGTCAATTCCAGCTCTCCGCACAGAAAAGCAAAGAACTAACCTCAAACTGGTTTCACGAAATCGTAGTAAACAGCATGCATACCTGTTCTCTTATACCGTGGTCACTAACTTCAATAGTCGCATTTCCTCCACCAGATTCAGCTCAAGTATCGTTTAGTTGAGGGCTCACCGAGTTTTCGCTCCCTGGAGTCAGCTGCTCTCGGCTCTCAGCTTGCGGACGAGACCCAGCGGGAGCGCTATGAGAAATTTAAAGGACACATTCGTACGTATGAGAAATTCATCAGGCAACCCACGCTGCCGCTGCTCGCTCCATACTGTGGCAATGTTTCGAACATAGACGGCACTCATGGAAGTCTATGAGCTCAGATAGGAAAATGCAAATTCTTATTACCTTTGGATGATTATTCTCACCTTTTCTCACACTAGGTAACAATTTTAACAAGAATGGTATCTCAACGGATACCTACAACGGAAAGGTTTCAAATTGCAAAGTTGAATTGTATTTTGAATTGTTGAACATTATCAATCGTACAATTATATTCATCTACGTAGATACTTTCACATTATAAACTATCGAAAAGTACATACTATTTGCATAGGGATGAGGTGTGAGATTTTGGAATAATTCTAATTGATATATTACTTGAAACATCATTTTTGTCCTTTAAAAAAATACGTGAATCAGTACAGGATTAGGGTATTTCGTGCCTCACGAATCGCACCCCATTCCTTTGTGTCTACGCATACATAACGTGTCTAAGCAATAACTAGCATGACAAGAAAAGCTGGTTTTCAAGCTATTACAACCGCTACACGTTCCTCACAGAACTATTAGTTCCAGGGCCGCAAGCTTTTCTTCGGTTCGAAACATGCGCAATGTTCATGGGAAACTGAGCCGTCTGACCATTCTCCTCTCCCCTTGGCGACCTTTAGCAGTCACCTTTGCTCCCGATCCGCCTCTTTCGTGAGCCCTGGTTTAGTGGCTGGAGTCAGTTTAATTTCCTCCATGGTGAAAGCTCTGCTCACAATCAAAGGTTGGTACAGTAAGAACGTTTAAAAATGTGATCTGTAACACGGCTAGTGAAGAGTGAGGGACCATACATGCTGACGCTTGAATTATAAAATTTTTGATATTTTGAAATTTTCTGGTTGTGCCCTAAAAGCTCCCGGTTTTGATGCTAAATTGTGACACCTCTCTGAGACAGCTGGGAGCTCCTCAACAACGTACTCAATAATATTTATCCATCACTTTTAGGTGAGAGGAACTTCGGGTAGAACCATTGCGTGACCAGCTGGAAACAAATAACAGAAAATAGTGTGAACAACCTAGAAGAATGCCAAGTAGCAGACTTCCAGTGTTGGCAATGCAGTATGGATGAAAATGAAAAATAGATATTGGAAGACCTCGAGCAAAATAGGGACCGGAACATGATGAACAACCTAATACCTGACAAGAAGAAGAACTTGAGGAGTTAAGCCAGATATCATTAGAATTTGAGGATTTAATTTTGCCGGACATTTTAGCGAGCGTTTTACTTGCCACAAGGACGCCAAGTGGGCATCGCATGTCCACTAAATTTTTCGCCCTTCGAAAATCCACGCACCTCAGCCGGGGCGGACGCAGTAAGTTTACCACTCGTCTACCGAGGTGTGCCATTTCTGACGCTTTCGTAATAAACAAATGTCCGATTTTGTTGCTGGACACAGTTATGTTCGTCAGACAGAAAAAGAGAAGAAGACTAAAGAAAAAATTTAAAAAATGCACCCACTTCAAATACGTATGCGTGGTTTAACCAGGATTACAAATAGAGAATACAGCATCGTACATAGCGAATGGGAAGTTATAATCTGATCAATATAATTGAATTCTATTTATTGCTATTCTATTTATATCCACGAAACCCAACGGAACCTCTGGAAATGATGTGCACGATGCAATTTGGTTAATGGTTGCATTCGTGATAGTAGAAATGATAGAACGGAAA
The DNA here is from genome assembly GCA_038098605.1 of Gryllus longicercus. Classification (NCBI taxonomy): domain Eukaryota; kingdom Metazoa; phylum Arthropoda; class Insecta; order Orthoptera; family Gryllidae; genus Gryllus; species Gryllus longicercus. The sequence goes on along the minus strand of JAZDUA010000927.1, from coordinate 308,048 downwards.
CATGTCGATTTACATTTGGCGGGAATTATCCAGGGATCTTTTAGATGCGACTACCGTACCCTGGTACAAGGCGGATTTTCCGCCCTTTGAAAATTCACCACCTCCAGTCGGGTTTCAACCCGCACGCTCGGACTTTGGAAGCCAGCGTGCTAGCCTTCATACCGCTGGGACTGGCTGTTACTCATAAGACTGATGACGTATTCACTTTTGCCCGTATCTCGCGTACATTCGTCCACCGCATTAGCGTACCGTCTAGTCTTCGCATCAAGGATGAGGGGGGGGCGGCGCCTGGGGAGGCGCTTGCGTGGGTGGGGGCAGCGGAGAGGTCGCGTCCTCGTCAGTCCCCGCGCGCGCCGCCCCCGCCCCCGCCACCGGCCGGTCGGCCGAGCGCGTCGCCGCTTTAATATTGCACGCACTTCCGAGATTGAGTGCGGATTATGAACCTTTATGAATGACACAGCGGGGCTTGTCTCGCAAGGGGCGCCTGGCGAGGCCCATTGTTAACCCCGCGCTCGCGACTCCCCCCCTCGCCCCTCCACGCCCCCACGTCCGCCACCTCACCCGCGCGCCGCACCCGCACTCAGCCGCCCTTTGTTGGAGGACGCAAAAAACAGCCATTGTCGCGAAAAACTCACGTGGAGCAGCGCGGGGCCTCGCGAACCCGGGGGAGATGAGTGTGGCGGGGAGGGGCAGGGAAGGGCGGGGAGGGTCTGGGAGGGACGGAGAGATGAGAGGCGATGCAAGGAGGGGTGGGGAGGGGCAGGGAGAGATATGTTAGGAGGGTCAAGGGGAGCTGGAAGGGGGGGAGTAATGAGGGGAGGGGTGGATTGAGGCGGAGAGACGTGGGGAGAGGCGGGGTCTAGCGGGTAGGGACGGAGAGTGGGGTACAATGAGGGAGGTGAAAACAAGGGGTGAGGCAAGGAGGGAAAGGGGTGATTCGAGGAGTACAGGCGAAACAGCAGTGCGTATGGGGACGTCCCTAGCAATGGATATCCCGAGCACAAGGGAGTGGAGCAACTGAACAGGAATGAGAATCCAAAAGCATTGAGAAAAGAAAATATTTAAATGCCACGATAAACGTGGATGGATAGATAAATGAGAGAGGGAAGCCTAATTGAGATGTGGAAAAAAGGAAGCGTAGATATAAAGTAATATGGAACGAGTGTAAGGGTGGGAAAACCTGTGAGTATCATGAGAAATCAAGATTGATGAATGGATAAAAGGAACGGAAAACAGCCAACCCCACGTGAAACATCAGAAAGAGGAAACACGTTCTATTTCAAACGAAACAGAATAAACATGACTCGAAGAAACAAACAGTTGAAAATCATCGATCTTGGTCACAATTTCTCTCTCTCTCTCTCTCTCTCTCTCTCTCTCTCTCTCTCTCTCTCTCTCACTCACTCTCTCTTTTTCACACACACACACAAACACACACACGGGGCATTTTTCATTACATTTATAAGAAAATGTTAACGTCTGAGAAATACACTGCTACATAATGCAACACTGCGCCCGGAAAAATATGTTTTTCCGTTAGACTTCTCTGAATATTTCAGTGTGCTCCGCATGAAAAGTTTAAAAATACGTACATTAACATATTGGGCAAAAATTAAATTATTATATTATTTTTTATATATTAAGAAATGCATTAAATGCATTTCTTGAACGTATTGCTCGCAAATAATCCCGATTCACAAAATCCCTGGATCTGCACATTCCTGTAATCCTGAAGTCGGAGAGAACATGGCAAGCAACGCTCCCGCCGCCAAGAACTGTTTTGTGCTTTCGAGCGCCGTCGGGTTCAAGCAATCGCGAAGTGCTGCTGTCAGACCTGGCTAAAAGAGCACCACTGCGCAAGGAGCCTCTGCTCTGCGGGTTGCCGCTGGGGCCACGAGCAGGGGGTCAGGGTTGTCAGTTGTTGGCCAAATGAATTGAATTGAAGTATTGCCTTATCTTACGAGGCGAGACTCGGGCCATCAGGCCCACTCTTCCGTCTCACCACGCAAATTTCGCTGCGCTCCTTCCAGCGGAGAAAGGAGGTATTTCTTGGACGAGAAACAGGCGATTTGAATTTAGCTCAGAGGCGTCATTTAGGATTGAGGATCTTTTACATGTAAGTAAATCTACTAACATGGGACAGCCGGCTTTACTTCCCTTCCGAAGGAAGGCGAAGGATTTTATCGCCCTTAAAAATCCACGACTTCGATTGGGTTACCTGATTGCTTCCCCCAATGAACCTGAAATCCGCCGCCTACTTACATGTCAACTTGAGGGGAACTACTAAGGATACCCTTTTATACAGATGAACATTTGAACCTCTCCGACTATAGATGTCCTTCCCTCTCCAACACAATTTATAATTTCTTCATAGCTCACGTATGTCACTATATCCCAGCGCTGCCCAAAGAGTTCTATGTAGGGTACGTTGAATGTGACACGTAAATCGCCGCGCGTCTGATTTCATTTAATTTGCTTCCGTATTAACGTATTTTTAACAATACGTTTGCAAACACTTACGAATAGTATTAATTTATTGAAATTGAAGAACATCAGAGAAATACGGAGAAAATCAAACTGTGAGTAATGCTACTGGAGCATATTTACGTTTTTACTTCTCACATTTACATTCTTAAGCGTCGCGTAGAAACACCGTATTTTTAATGAATGCGAGTAGCACCTTATACTTATTAAAGCGTAACTAAAACCTTATTCGCAGAAACATACAAAACAGTCGCTTTTTAATTTTTAAATAGATTCACCTACAAAACGATATATAAAGCAATTGAAGAAGTAGTAGTCAACACAATTCGACTGACATTCTGGAGGTTTAATCTCTTCAGAAATTAGGGGACAAAAATATGGAAGTGTTAAGCAAATTCTGGGAATTATAAAATGCAGTTGTAGAAGATTTGCGTCAGAATTTCGGATCTAATTGAGAATGATCTTGTTAGAGAATGACGCTGAAGAGCAGCTTACAGATTATTTTTGTGTGCATTTTGGTGCATATTTCGAATGCCGAAAAATAGGTGCTTCTCACGAAACAACGTTTGGTGGGTCCGCGATGCAATAAAAATAATGTGTTTTTCAGTATTACTTGTATTCTATGGAAGCATAGTCGGCAAACGGTAACCTTTAGGCCGTTGACCATAAGAAATTAGTTTCATTTACGGATTTTGAAAAGAAGAAATTTGTCCATAGAGTGTGACCATACAGTTAGAGATCAAAAACTGCGCATTTACAAGTTTCGAAAAAGTGAGAAAGTGAAAATATACGAATGGCGTTGAGTAAAAATCTATATTCTATAAAATTTTGTAAGTATGTTCTCCATTATAATTAAATATATTGTAACTAATACATGGTATTTGCTTAATGACAAGTGTACACTGAGGAAAAAGCCAACCTATTTTCTCCCCTGAATATTTTCTGTTCTATTCAATGCTATTAGAGTAATTTCACTTTTCTCGTATTATAAATGTGAATATGTTGTTTTAATCATAATGCCGGTACCGTTATCAAAAACACAATTTTTAGATTACACATCCATTTTCATTACAAATGTGTAATAAACACTTAAATAAATGCACGGAGGTGTTGTAGTCATTTTCAACGTGTAGACGGTTTAAAATGGTAAAAATGGTTTTTATTTTCTTAACTACAGCCCAGCACCAAAAAATTGAAAAAAATCCACAATATTTTGCGTTTTAAGAAGAACTTTTCAGATTTCTTTCAAGCTTGTTCCAGGGTTTTAAGACAGTAAACATTTCTGAGAAAATATCAAAACATGTGATAGCATAAATAATTTTGTTATTTTTCACATTTTTTCTGTAAGATAAAATAGTGTTAAGTTGTGGAGAAAATTAAAATTAAAAAATACTTTTCTGGCTTATTATAAAATATTGTGTTTGTGTTAGAATTATGGTGTAACTACTCATATGTCATTTGGTTTAGGGGAACTTTTCACCATCTTATGCGGTGGGACCATTCGCTCCCCCCACAAAAAAAATATCCGAAATCCCGCCACTGCTACGCAAGATCAATAAAAATCACACATACTACATTCTTTTGACCGTTCCGATCTTCTGCAGTCGAGTGAGATGTACGTTCGTGAGTGTCACGGCATTTAAAAATTCCTCCCGCTCATTCTCCTCTCAGTCCATCTCTCTCATTGAGTCACAAATGTGGAAATATTCTCCTGGCTTCATTTGATCAAGGGACGTTTCACTACACAGTGAGAATCACCTAGGGAAACACTTTAGGGAACAACGTGAACAATTGCCGGCGTCGGTTGCCAAATTGCTTAACTATTCTCCGTGAAGTCATGAGAACATTGAAACATCGCGGATTCCAGGATGGGTGACCGCCTGGGAATCCCGTTCACTAACGGCCCTTGGTCGAAGGGGTATAAGGCTTAGACTGGCTGCGAATTTACGGAACAAACGACAAATAACTTAACGGAGGATTACTTCAATATATATATATATATATATATATATATATATATATATATATATATATATATATATACACACGCCCAGTGTCCAAAAAGGGATAAAGAGAAGTGTTGCTTAAAAAGCCGCAACGAAATAAAAAAATAAATATAACTCTCTTGGAATCTAAACATAAATCGCTAGTTCAGTGTGGAACAGCGGGCCACCTGCAGAGGGGAATGGGATAGGGATGACTGGAAGAAACTGATCCTGACGATGTCCTTGGCATTGAAAAAGCCACGGTGCCCTGAATCCAGTTCGTTGGGCAGGTCGGGCTTGAAAGCATTCGGTGAAAATTCATTTAACTTACATGTTGGAGTTGTGGAGCTGTTCTAAACGTATGTAAATATTTGCTTGACAATTTTACTGAATATTCTACCTAACACGCTCATCCAGTTTTTGTTTGACAGTCTATTTACTTTTGTAAGAATGTACGAAATGGGCCCTTTCCTTGAGTTGTGAAGTGTTTTTTGCAGGATGTTGTGCAGCGTCATTGGGTGGGAAATAAAACTACAAATATACTCGCTTACAGTTACGAATGAAAAATTCCCAGATTCTTTCGATGGTGTTATAATACTCTATTTTCTTTTTCGGTTTCTGTACAAACTGAGTCCCATGTTATTTTGACTGTAAGGCAACAGTGAGGGCTGGTGCTGTGAGAGCACATTAGATCAATATTTAATATTTTCTTATTATAAATACATCAACATTTACTGGATTCTTTTCATAATCGTATTAAACTGTCCACTTTGGTGCAGCATAACTGCTGGTATATGTGTCTTCTTGCGTCCGGATACATTTCTTTGACATTATGAGTCGATTTGTAAGATTTGATTTTCACTTGATTTAAGACAAGTGGCATGATTATTTTCACTACATTGAATTCAACAAATCATAACATGAATTTTGACTCATTCAAGACGTCAGCTGTAATCAGATTTGTTAATACACAATTAAAATCTGAGCTTACTCTCTAATGAACATAAAGTGCATAGGACCCGAAATATTTGCAGAAGCCTAACTTTTATTTTAACCTTTAACTTCTAATATTTTGGAATGCACACCTGGTAGTGATTCCAACTTTTATCCCTTCAACAAATGTCGAACAGGAGTCTCCCTTGAGCGAAACTTGAGCTCTTGTATATTTTTTTCTGAAGATGAAACATAAATTGACTGGAATTCATGCAAACGAGTATGCAATAACGATTTCTTAATTCTTCCAGGTGTTTTCTTCCAGGTCCAACCTCGATCAGATAATTCTCTAGTTTCCTCTGATCTACTAAAAAAATTCTGAGATGGACCTTAGTTTGAAAATTAACCAAATGCCTCCACGGTTTGTTATAGTCTGTAGGATTTGAACAATTATTAAACGTACTCGTTATAGAAGGTACAATTGTCAACAGAACACACTAATCAACAAAGGTAAATGCGTTAATCAAAAATATGTCGAAGTTGCAGTTAATAAGAGATATGCGAAGGTACATCTGCCCCCAATGCACACACATAAAATTGGAGCAATATTCATTCTTAGTCATTTATTCAAGAACCACTCAAGAATTATTTATCACTTGAGTTCTTACATACAACAAAAGCTTCTGCCTACCTGAATTATGAAGGTACTGTTCAACCTGAATAGCTTTGGCTATCATTGTGTATAGCGTAAGTTTTAGTAGAACAGTCTAACTTAAATATAGGCTCAAAATGTTTTGAAACATGGGGCACTGAAGTGAAATGAGATTCAGGAGGGCTCTTTAAGCAAAAATTCTAAGCGTAGTAATTTGTACTATGATATTTAAGACCTTTGCAAAACAGGAGTTGTGTACAGTGCAGAAAGCGTGCGTCAATACTGACAAGATTTGTTAACTGAGTGTACACAATAAAATTGTATTTAGATTTATATTTAGATTTATTCAATAAAAAGCAGTAAAAACTGTATGTGACGTAGGGAGGAAAATATTATCTGCGCACGTGGTTAGTGTGAACTGAGGAAGACTCAGGACAACAGTAATAATATATGTGAAATATTCAACAACATATATACACGTTGTACATGCATGAAAGTGTACGACAATATGGAATATGAGCGGTGACGTGTGTTTGTCATCCACCACTGTTTATACACAGTGAAAGAATCTCCCTATTGTATAGAATGTGAAGTTTGCATGTGGCTATTCAACACTCAACCAAAATATTTATGTGAACAATTCAATACCATATAGTATTACAATTGAAAGTGTGTCAGAGGAGGGGACCGGCAAACAGTAAGCAGCACATCGAGTGTTGAAGTTGAGGTAGTTACCCGTAAAGGTCCTACTCTTCCGGGAGCAAGTGCAACACACGAAAACCGGAAAACGTGTTCATTTGTAGTAATTTATTCGAGGCTCGCGTCCAGCGCTCTTCGCGAGGCGGGCGAGCGAAGGTGCGGATTCGCCGGAAGCCGCTCCGGCAAAACGCACCGCTGCCGGGCGACGCAATTTTTTCCAACGGAATTGCATTAGCGTAAAAATTGGAGGTGGATTCGGTTCGCGCGAACAAATCGCGCATGAACTATTAATTCGCTGGTGGACGCGTGCGTGCCCTCGGTGGCGTGCGAATTGCTCTCCGCCCCATGCCACCTCCTGCCGCCCCCTCCCCCTCCCTTTGGCTGCCTCCGCTCTCACAATGCGTGTAGCCCTCTCCGCACTCAGACCTGACAGCCGCGTGCATTCTCAATGGACATAAAAATGATACAGGTGAATGGCGCTCTTTGAAAATTGTTCTTGCAAATGATTGCGGCTTGATTAGTAAAATGTGCCCAGAGTTTGTACATGTTGATTACGTCTTCGCCACAAATTGACTGCAGTTTTTATTATTATTATTATTATTATTATTATTATTATTATTATTATTATTATTATTTGGCTACAATTGGCTAATTACCACGTAGTAACCATTGATACTGAACACGGAAGGTTCGTACGTAGTAACTTTGTATTTTTGCATCTTCCCTAACATTGTGTTTTCTTTGATTGACCCTATACTTGTGTATTTTAAAACATTGTATCATATTTGTGTTACAAGTGTTTTTCCATTAACATTGTGAGGCTTCACACTGGAAGTTACATCTCATGAAGATCATAAGATATATTTTGTCAGTAGTATTTCCTGTATCGACTAAGTTAACATCAATTACTGAACTGCAAAAGAATTCATGCCTCTTAATTAATTAAATGTGCCATCCAATGGTGATTACAAAGAGTTTTGAAATAGTGTCGACAAACATTGCAATAACGCTAGACGCTAGGGCAAAGATGCGAGGCAAAAAACAATGTCGAGATTGCTTTACATGGATTGTTACACTCGTGACAAAGCGAAACTTTTTTGGAGCCCATCCAAGAGTTTGTAAGCTTCGTTAGAAATTTGTTATTTATTACATTTCTCTTTGCTCCTTGCAATTTACATAACCGAGCATTTCTCAAAATCAAATTTCCCAGATGAATAATTGATGGAAAGTAGTGATTAAACTGCCTGAGAGCTTAGAAGCTATTCTCTGGGAAAATCTTATTCCAAACATAATTGTTCTCCTCGCTCTCGCATTCTTAAATAGATAGGAAGTTACGGGAAAATGAAACAAAGTTTCTCAGCCCTGAAGAGTTTTCTTTCTTACTAAAATTAAAGGGATAATTATATCTTCTTTGCATTCTAAAGAAAAATTCAATGGACGAGAAACAGAGTACCAGTGTATTTCGCTTTCCTAGTGATGATCTTTTCAATAATTTCCTTGACAATTGCTTCAGATACTCAATTAGTGTATTAATTGAAAGGAAAATTACCGAAACAAATGACACTCGCTGTAGCTTTAGAGAGGTTTTCTATTAAAACTCGAACGCCAGTACTTATGAGCAGCGTAGTTAAATAACGTTTGAAATAACTACCTATTTTGCAAGGATACAAATTTACTTAGCCTCCATTTATTTACATTATTATCCATATCTTTTAAAAATTAGTTTCATTTTATAATACTAAAATACGCACGTTAAAATTTACAATGGACGGTTGATCAAAGTTCATTTGTGTACCGGACCCATTCGAAAACATCCGCACCCGTTCAAAAGATGTAAAATGTACAAAATTATGCACACGTATTTGTAAATATACTTTTAAATTTGTACATACATTCTACCAATTTTTATTACAAAATTATCTATCATCATCTTCATAATCATTAATTATCACTGTGGGATAATGTATCTTGGCTTTTGGCCCCATTCTCTAATAGTAGTACGTTTTGAGAGGTCGTTGCCATTTACATTCTTTTTCGCACTCGTAAGTCTTTTCAGATTTAAACTTTTGACATTAGCACTTAGATTATCAGACTTTCCTTTCCCTTGTAGGATTCTCTTCTCAAGCAACACTGACAATAGGGCTTTCTTTCTTTTTATTGTCACAAGTAATGTTCTAAATAGAGGGGCCTTAATTTCCTATTTTCTTTTATTCACCATTGTTCACGTCCTTGGTATTTTTTTAACGTTGTATTATCTGCGTTCGACAAAATTATGCCTTTAAAGTGTTTTCAGGTTACATAGCATACATAATCAATTTTTGAACTACATTTCATCGAACACGAACAATGTTTGAAAACAATAATATTAGAAACAAACTACTAAGGATACCCAGGAAGGATCCTTCAGAAAAATACTAAAAACATTTTGAGTACAGAATATATTTTTAATTTAGGGATGTCTCAACCTGTTGTCTCCAGTCTGGGAAATATTTTTCTTCGATTGTCTGTTTTCGAAGGTAACTTGTAGCTCTCGATTCTCTGAGTAAGACTGCTGAACTTAAGAGCTGCTGAACTTTTTTGTTGAACTTACGAGCATTTTGGAACACAGTACTTCTTTGAGAGTATAGAAATATTTGTCATGGGTATGCCGTGACATGTATCAGCCTCTAAGAATTCCAGCGCATGATTCCAGATACAGTGAAATCGACTTTAAAGAGAATTAAGATAGATAATAAAGAAAATTAATGAGGAAAAGAGTAAGAAGTAGAAGTATGTTCACAAAGAAGGATAGTCTCCCATTATTCGATTCCACTCAACTATACTTGCAAGCAGGAGCTTTCTATAACAAAAGAAATTTCAACAATTCTCCTTTAAAATTACTCAAATTTCATTAGTTAAGATGAAGTTAAGATTACCACCTGGAATTTTTCATTGCAGGAGGACGTCTTGAAAACACGAGGACTTTTTGGAAAACATGTCAAATGAAAACTATGAATCCAGAGTTTAGACCAATTACACTATATTAATCAGAAAAGTTTATATTCTTTTGCAACTTAAAAATTGTACACACATTTATATAATACACGCAAAATACTTAATTGTTGAAATTTTTTAGTATTCCATTCATGACAGAGACTGAGTCCAAAATTAAAAATTAATAATGATCGATTCAACTACAATATTGAATTTCTTATATACAATTTTCTTTTTATTTATTTACCGAGCAAAGTGGTGCGCTAGGTGAACTAACGATTTGTAAAAATTCAGACATTTTAGAAAACGACATAGCGAAAAAAACACTGAAAATGATGTGTCCTACAAAAACAGAACCCTACATCATCGATATAAGTAATATCGATATAGCTAGTATCATGATATAGGTATATAATTGATACACAAATAAATGGACAACTCAACAATCGTCACTTTTACGTTAAATAAATTTATATATTTTAAAAATTAACCAATTTTAATAATAAAAAATGCAGTTCATAAGACAGCCGGAGAGTCAAACTCTATATTTGTCCGCCAAATAAATGCTGCGCTCAAGCCAAAAAAAGATCTGAGAAATAATATTTGAGATGCGTCACTGTTCTTGTGCACCGAACATACATTTCTCCGTTACTGAGGTGTGCATGGTAAGTGGCTAGCCAAGAGTCCGGGTTCGTCGCCGGAGCGGGCCACTGCCTCGCCCAGGCCAGCGCCCACGGGCCGGGTCGCGGCGACGGCGCCGGCGGCGGGGGCGGCGGGTGGGTCGCGCGGCGAGCCCGGTTTCGTTTCCATTAATTAATTGCATAACAAGGCATCTCCAGGGAGCAATGCGAACTCCACGGAACTTCCATGTTTACGTTTGCAAGACAAACTCCGCTCCCTGGAGAGCTCCCGTCGAAATAAAAGCTCCAATCTGCGCCTCCGCGGCGCCCAGGGCAGCAGACGGCGAGGCTCGGGGCGGGGTGGGCCAAGGCAGGACGATGTGAGGGCGGGGGTGGAGCGGGGGTGGAGAGGGGAGGGGCGAGGTAGGGCACCGGGGGACGGAGGACGGGTGCAGGCTGGGGGAAAGAGGGAGAGGGCTGAGGGTGGAGAGCGAGAAGCCAGGCGGGTCAACGCGAGAAGACGGCGGGCAGGGATAAGGCGGTTGAACTCAACAGGAAAGCTGCGGAGCCACGCGACGGAAGAGTGGCTGGCGAAAGCGGGGCGGCCGAAACACACGGACAGAAGTCGAGCAGAGGGTGGGAGAGATGGATATCAACGGAGGGAAGAGGAAGTGGGGCCAAGGACTAAACAGAAAGGCGAAAGGGAGATTGGCAAAAAAAGAGAGGAATGATCACATAAAAAGAAGAACGGAAGACATCGAAAAACAAGAAGGTACCATTGTATGCGAGAGAAAACACGCGGAGTGGAAGTGTACACAGTATGGGAGTGAGAGGCAAGGGCAAACAGGGTGAAGGGGAAGGGGCCACGTCGGAGGAGGGCGCAGTCACAGCGGAACGGGCTTGGCGAGACGGGACGCCACGGGGTGCAGCGGAGGACAGACCTGCCGCAGGCGCCCTTCAAATTTTAAAACGGCCGAGTCCTGCGGGGGGAGTGGCCGTCCACGGGTGGAGCAGGGGAAGGGAGGGGAGGGGGCCAAAGGGGGGGGGGACTGCGCCGCTTTGAAAGGCCTCGGACGTGGGCGCTCGTCCTGGGACGCCACTACACCATGCCGCACCACGCTCAAAGATTCGCTGCTCCAGTCGTTTGAACAAAAGAGAGCTTTGTTGAAGAGAAAAACATTGAATTTATTAATCTTTCGGAAGTCGCATGCACTTTTGTAACAATCCTCGCGAAGGAATATATGGCATCCTACTAATTCCTATTTGACACTACAAATAATTATTTAAGCTTTTTTATGATCTTTATTCTTTGTGGTGTACTAATATATATTCTTTGTAGTGTACGTATATATGTAAATAAGTGTTTATGGACCTTAGTATGAATGTATGAGTGAATGAGAAAGAAAGAAAATCAAGAAGAGTATAGAAACACAATAGGAAATTTTAATAGGAAATACAATAAGCATGCAAATGAATCTTAGGTTGCCGGCCAAAGCGCTGGCTTCTTCCATAGATTAAGTTAGGTAATAAATTAGTTGTTTAAGCACTGCCCCCTTCTTTGGCGCAAACGCCGAAGAGCTGCGGCGCAAGTAATTGCCCCTATATGTTATTAAACAACCGCCCCGCCAGAGCTACTTGCGGGGGGAAAGTCAAAAGTGTACTTATATTATAGTACGGTATCAAAAATAAATCACTGAATTTTAATTACTTAACACGCAAAAGCTAAACATCGGTAGTATACTGTTCTTGAGAGGAAACTAATATATTAGTTGGTTCATAACTTACACATAAAACAAATAATTGTCCAAAATAAATCAACTGGTGTTTGGCCTGTTATCGTAGTTGGTCTTTCTCTGGAATATAGTAAAAAGAGCTAGACGAAAATGGCTCTGACATCGTGAAAATGTTCATGGTGGCTTCATTTTGCGGTCACGAATGGATACTAGGAGCTCTACTACAAACCAATGCATATTAATTCCCGCACTGCACAGGTAGAGGGGCTTTTAGTCGTTTGGGAGAGAACTATATAATTCGTGATAATTACTAAGAATTGCAACGGAGAAGAAACAATGTTAGCTCCATATCAGAAACTATAAATTATAAATGAAAATGTAGATAAATATAAAATTGTGAACATTGGAAAAGAATAGGGTTTTGATATTTGAATTGGTAATTCATTTCCTAATTGGCAACTCCAAAAGCGAAACTATTTAATTGTTCTTACATATTTCCCGATTTCCTGGAATTTAACAAAACCACAGACACCTTTCATATGGCCTGAAACCACAAGTTTTCCTACAATTTCTCCTCGCATTAGAAATTATGTAGATAAAGCAATGCGTAAATGCAAAATGTTTTAATATTAAGAGTTGAACTGCCATGTAAACCGGCGTGAATATGACCAAGGCTATCTCTGAGGCCAAATAACAGCACTGATCTACGAGATCTTTTAAACATGCGCATCTTCTTGGAGTTCCTTGTAGCACCTGGCTGCGGCTCTTACTGTTTCGATGCCAGTCTAGGTTAATTGCGCTTGGCTAGTCGTCATTATGTCGGGATACTACCGAAGGATTTTCTTATTGCCGGGATGCTTCCAAGATTCTTTTACACGGCGCAAACATGACTGAGGATTGAAAAAATGCACACTTCTACCTCTTCGAATATCCAATTCCCCAGTTGGGATAGAACCCGTGAACTTGGATTTTGGAAGTCTCTCAACACGGCACGAAAGTAACCTAATGTGGAGAAGGGCAAAATGAAAGAAGATTCGTCAAAAAATGAAATACCTCAACATGGTATAAGGCCGATTCTATGTGGATCTAGTTTCTGTGAGCAGTTACGACTTGGCAAAGCCAACTATCTAACCGCAAATACAAATGTGAGGACACTATCTGAGAGATTACTTGCTGTCTTCTGACTGTGAACATTTTTCTCAGAAGATGTCAACTCTTGCATTTCATCCTCGGAGGACATCATATGTCGAGGATGTCACTTCCCGCATCTTCAAAAATATTGCTTCGAAGATACAGTAGTCTCAAGAATAATTCAGGAAATATAGTGTAAAGCTCTATCAAATATAAAGTTGCTCTAAACAAAGTAAATCATTTACAATTACATTTTATTGCAATGTTTGGGTTGGCTAACTTATGTCATCATGCCATAATAACAAAATCTTTATTTTAGCGTTTTAGCGGCTATCGTTGCGTACTGACGGACAGAGACGTTTTGCCGTCATTCCATTTTTCAGCATCAAGGACACACAAAACATGGATACTGACTACATCACGTGTTACAGAATTTTTTCCCTAAATTTAGCAACTGGTTTTATCCACTTTTTCGTTATGATGGCCCCAGTAATAAGAGTTTTTCTGCCAAAAATTTGCCATTTTTCCACACAGCATTACATAACTTTCCCTCTACTGGGTAAGCGGTAGCGAGAACGTAATATGTTTTTCTATTTTTTTCTTCAGAATGTACTAAAAGAATCTGACTAGAAAAAATACCAATTCATTTGCATCATTGAAAATAATCAAATTTGATACTGTTCACCTCTGTGTGTGCCAAAGTTGCTTCAAACATGCTTTAATCGCTTACAACGCACAAAAACACACATTTTTCGAGGAATTTCATAGAATCGTCTGGATTGATCCGGGAACAAATTACCAGTTGCTCACAAGGAGACCAAAACGCGAAAAATAATATCTAATTTGTCTAGATTGTAGGACTTGAAGGGTCAAACCCTTTTCTTTTCACAAAATAATATGTTGCTGACGGGTGAATTCCTTTAGTATAATTTTAGTGCATTATAATTCTTGTGACTAGGTGACCCGAATACCAACTAAGAACAGAGACCACGTGAACAGCGCTGCGCCTTATGTCCCTATTCCACTTTCTCGGCTTCGTGGAGGTCTCTGAAGCTGTGGCTGGGTTTTTGGCGTTAGAGCCAGAAAGTAAACAGTGGGCTTTCGTGAAATTTCTTCCCAGCACTTTCCTACACGAGCAATCCGGCCACACTTGCCAAGCGGGCACATGATTCGATATACTCAACTGAAGGCATTTCAACATTTCAGCACAGTAACTCCTGCTGACGTTTGCGTGTGCCTTCTGTGTCGGTCACAACTCAGAGGGATTTCTAAATACTCTTCCCGTCAACGGAAACCAGATGGTTCTCTAGAAGCGAGCACTATGGTACCCAACAAACTTCGCCTCCACACCAGCTTGCGAGCTGCGATCAGATTGTTGCTTGCGAAACTCATAATCCGTCTGTTATTGCTGTGCCGGCCAAGCATAGTAGCTGATTGTAGGAACATGCTGTGTTTACTATTGTATACGCTAATTTGAGCATATCTCCCTTTTTGAGACTTGGGCGATCTGGGTACGATACATGAAGAAAAAACACCATGCGAGTACCCTATATATAAACTCATCGCTCCGGAGTTGGTTTTGTGGCTGGGCCTACTCGGATCCTCTGTGGGCTGTCGTAACTTTTCTTCCTCACGTCTGCATACTCACCTCTCCGTGACAACATTCTACCAGGCACGATTTGTCATCTCTCAAAGGCGTGCACCACATTTCAGCGACGTATTCCTGAAATAATTATAAACGTTGTCATTGCCAACAATACGTATTCCTGGCTGAGGTTTTGTAGGGACTCACCGTGTTAGATAACTTTCCTTCACATTGATTTTAGTGCATCTTAAATTTTGTGACTTGGTGACCCGGTAACGAAATAAGAAAAGCCACCATGCGGAGAGAACAAAGACTCCATCCCGAGGTATTCTGAGTTCAGCTATGAATGGCTTTCATTAGAGGGTCATCCCGAATACACTGTTGGCTGTCGTAATATTTCTTCGTCATTTTCTCCGTACTCACCTCATTCACGCTTGCACTACATTTCAACGAAGTAATCGTTGCTGACTTTTGGTATGGACTTACCGTGTGTATGTGAGGTATTCCCGTACCAGGTATCTCCCACCAGCGGGGCACCGCCCCGCCGGGACAAGCTCTAAGCTTCCGACCGATCACCGGGCATGGGTGCTAGTGTAGTGCATGTTGGTGTAAGTGTGTGTAGGACAAGGAAGAGGAAGGTAGGATTGCGTAAGGTCCATGGCCCGTTTGTTAGGGTACTCCTCCGGCATTCGCCTGGTATTGATCGGTGAAACCACGGAAAACTACCGATCAGAGTAGCCGCTTGGATCGTAGCGGGTCGCTAGGATCCACGCAGCAACAGGCAGCAACTGCATTCGACCTAGCTGACGAGCTAGTGTCGAAATTCCAGTCCCCTCGAACCTAGGACCTCCTGGTCACAGGTACCGCTGTGTCACTGCACGGAGCCATGTCTCCCGGTGTGCGTTGAGTGAAACTGTAGCCGTATTCCCGCCGCTGGAGCTACCGGACCCACTGCGGACCGCCGTAAATTCCGTGCGCCCCCCCCCCCCCCCCGCCGCCCCGCGCGGGCGCAGCCTACCGGGCTGACGGGGCGGCCGGGCCCCCGCGCTAAGTGGGCGAGCGCGGACGAGCATTTTTATGTCTCATCAAAGCGCGCATCTCCGCGCAGCACTCCCATAGCGCGCGGCCGGCGGTCGATGGCTCGGCGCCCCGCGCCGCCACGCGATGTTCGTCGGCCTCGGCCTCGGGGTTAGGCGCGGGTTTATCGCGCGGGCCGAGCACAGGGCGCCAGACAAGCGAGTTGGCGAAGCGCGGCCGAGCGACGTGCAGAGAGCGGCGCGAATCCTAAGAAGGCGGGCGTAGAGGTTACGCCGCCAACCGCGAAACGCGGGGGAGCGGGTTCGAAGCCAATCTTGGGCGCTTGAGCAATCTTGGGGGGGATGGCTTTACTGTTGTGGAACGGTGGGGCCTATTTCAACTACCGTTGATTGATCATTAGTGTTCCCACGCGCGTCGCCAGCTAAGGTGATTACTTCCCTAAGAATAGTGCATGTTTAAATCGCGGGAGGTAGCAGGGATCTTCTCCCGCTGCATTGTGAGATCCGGAACCGACATACACGTCAGCTTGCTGCTTTTTTTTTTTTTTCAAACCAGGCATCTTCGAACAGTGGGGCAGCAGGGTAGCATCCCACATGCAGCTTCCGACATGCATGGTAGTTTAGAGCGTGCAAGTGTAAATGTCTGTAAGTAAGGGGTAATATGAAAATAGAGAACAAAAGATCACGTGAGGTCGATGGCCCTTTTGTTAAGGTACTGCTCGAGCAGTCGTCTGGCGAGGTTCGGAGAAACCACAGAAAACTGTCGATCAAAGCAACCGGCCCCTAGAGTTCTCCCCCGGCCAGCAACTGGGTTCACCCTAGCTATCTCGCTAGTGCCTAGAATCCTGTCACCGTCGCCACCCGAACCCTCGGTCCTGCTCGTCAGAGGCACTGAAGTGACATCAAAGGATGCTCTGAAAAATGAATGCACCATCAGTGGATGCACCTAAGCCGGTCTCAACCACCACGCCCCACTTTCAAAAACCCTATTTGATTTTTTTAGTCAAAGAACAGTAAAAACTGCATGTGGCGAATGAAAAAGAAATACTATCTGCTCTCGCTATTCTTTCCCTTTTCCCTCCCTGCTTGAATGTTCGAGTACATAAGGAACATGTGTGATTGCGTGCGTGCCAGAGAATGTAAAATTGTTAATGGCGCTATCGATAGCTACGTCAGCGCCACCTGGCCGGCAGCAAATCTTCCTTCTTGTAACACGGTTGACGTACCGTCACTGGCATACAAACCACTAACCGCTATATAAACCACTAACCGGCATATAAAACACTAACGGTAGCAGGCCATATTCGGCCACAATGGACTTGCGAGTCACAGTGAAGTTACGGGGTGGAGGAAAAAAGTAAAGATATTCAAAGGTGTGACTGATCTGCACAGACGACCCAACATTCGAACTCACATTCACGATTTTGATGAAGTTGCCCGGTTGCTCTGAAATTCAGGGAAGCGATTGTGGCGGGAAGGCATACCATGTGGTATGATGCAAAGATTGCAATTTGTGTAAGTTAATTTAAATTTAGAAAAAATGAGGATGAGAGTGGTCAGATGATATATAGATAATGAACTTACAGGTAAACGCTTGAGCAATTGAAAACTTATTTATTACTAATTATTACAGTTCTTTTTGGATTGAATTCTTCATCTTCCTTATCTATTGCGAGGAGAACGGGTTTCTGTACTCGGTGTTGTCACTGGACCGGGCGGGTGCACCTGACCGCAGGTATGAACCACGCACGGTGGGGTGGGCTGCAGAGGCTCCTTCAGCGGCGGGGCGAGACCCCGGGAAACCAGCCAGTGGTCCCCATTGTTCCCGTAAAAGGCCGAGGCAGAGAGGCGCAAGCAGAAAGAGCAGCGAGGATGCGCGATCATTTCGACACGCGGGCTAGGTGCAGGGATCTATCACTCCTAGAGCGAGCCCAGAGTGGGCTCCTAATCGCACACACTTATGGTGCTTACTTGGTATTAATTTCTACGATCTAGACTCGCAGAGAATCGCCTCGCGTCGGCAATCAAGAATGGGAGCCATAGGCACGCACACATGTGCTTACTCCGTATTAATTGCTACGATGTAGAATCGCAGTGAATCGCTCCACGAGTCGACATTGAACAGGCCGCGCAGTGGTAGCGGGGTCTACTATGCGCATACACTTGTGAGGCTTAGTAGGTACTCATTGCTACGATCTAGACTCG
Source organism: Gryllus longicercus (assembly GCA_038098605.1). NCBI lineage: Eukaryota > Metazoa > Arthropoda > Insecta > Orthoptera > Gryllidae > Gryllus > Gryllus longicercus. The sequence goes on along the minus strand of JAZDUA010000927.1, from coordinate 290,011 downwards.
CAGAGAATCACCTCGCGCCGGCAATGTACAGTAAGGGCTACTAGGCGCGCACGCATGTGGTGCTTACCCGGTATTAATTGCTACGATCAAGATTCGCAGAGAATCGCCTCGCGCCGGCAGTGCACAGGCCGCGCAATGGTTGGGGGGGGGTTAATAGGCGCACACACTTGCGGTGCTTACCCGGTATTAATTGCTACGACCTAGACACGCAGAGACGTGACCGGTCATCGCACAAGTCCCAGGCAGTGGAGTTGAAATTCGCGGCCACTCGCTCTCGTTGAGAAGTTCAGAAGCAGCTTTCGTCAACTCACTTAACTGCTCGCAGGTTTCCGGGGTCTCGTGAGGCGTGAACTTGGTTTGTTCTGATAGATCGAGGGACGCTGATGGGGTTGAGAACCCAACAATCGAGATCCGTCGAGCTGAAATTTAAGTCAGTGATGTCTGAGACGATTCCACCAGCGGGTGTCCGTGGCCCTGGTTGCACGAAGAAATCACCCCTCGACGCAGTTGATTACTTCGCCACAAGAGAGCAGTAGGTAATCAAAGTTGCCCTGAACGCTTTTTTTACGTATAACACAAAAAAACACTATGACGAGATTCAGATAAATAAGTATAAGAACGTTTGTTGTTATTTTTATTTTTATTTTCACTTTTAATTTTCTGTGCATATTTTTACATGCGGTTCCACCAAGATCAAAAACAGCGGGGTTACTACTGCTAGTTTCTAACCCCGACTCTAGTAGCGCACGGAAGCTCGGAGCACGCCACAGTGCTACGAAGCGTCCCATTGCCACTAGTGGGAGACTGACATCACAGATTAAAGTTTTGAGCGTTTGTGAGCTGTCTCTGAGTGGAGGTGCCTTCTCGGCGATGCTGCGTGTTCGCCACATGTGGCCCGCACCTGTCACGGCCGCAGTCATTTGATTGGTGGGGTAGCGGCGGTTCGCGAATGCCGTCGAACCATAAAACCCCATCCCGATGTCCAAACTGCACGTTCCTGACACCTTTCGGCTGCACAGTATGTTAAAATAAAAATCGCCCAGTGAAAATCGGACGGCGTGGAAAGGCTTCATTACAGCATAAAATGGCCGTTACTAAATTTCTAAAAGGTTAATATGGCGTTAGTATGCCCAGTGATGATGATAATGAATCATGTAAAAGCTACAAGCAGGTTATGGATGTTCGATAATGCACACTGACGAATTCACATTTGGTGTGTAGGAGAAGGATAGAAGTGACAGCTAAGGTCCCAACATGAGTCTAGCTGCCGCAACAGCAATATAGTCTCAGTCCATGTAAGTATTTATAGTCTCAGGCCCTATAAGTATATCCGTCTGAGGTATAGTCTCAATATATCGTCAGCAATTTAGTCTCAGTCCGTATATTGTCTCAGGTCGCCACCAACTCGTTGCCGTCGCAACAGTGTTGCGTGGCATGGTATCTTTTGAGTTACCGTTGCGAAGTCGTCCCAAAATCCACACTTCAATCGCGCCGAAACGTCTTCAGTGTGTTGCCGACCCTTCTTCGTCATATTTCATCGCATCGCTATCGCGTCATAGTCGTATTAACGCCCGGTCACTCTCGTACCGCCATTCCAATTCCATTTTCGACATTCGCTCTACCGTAGTGTCGTCACCCCTTCAGCGTCGCATCACCAATGCATTCAATTTTTTTCAATTTTCTTATACCTTTTTATTATCCTTTTCTTAAACCTTGTATATATGTTTTCAATTTTCTTAGTCTTGTAGACTAACTAAATCGTTGAAATCCTGGCTTAAACTTCTTGGTGGATTTTCAATATGTACCATTGCTACAACAATAGGACATATTACTTTTACTTAATCTCATGTTATTATTAGTTCTTTGAAATTACAAGTGCTCGAATTGAAGATTTAAGGCATCTGAACTGATTGTAGTTACAACACTATAACCTTCCACTTAGGGCTAAATGCACCGAAAAATACTTGTAGGAAAATTCAATAGATCGCAGCACTATCACAGGGGAATGTACTTTACTGATAACGTCTGAATCAATGGTCCGATTTTCGATTTGTAAACGGCATTTGACGCCTTTTAAAATAGAATTTACGCTACGATGACCATTTTCCAAAAATCTAGCACAAACGCGAATTTGAAATTAGTTCTCAAACTTCCGAGAACAAATTTAAAAATGTGGCCTTATAGCGCGATGGCGACATGCTTCCTGAATCCAACGCCGTGACAATCATGCAAATCGGACGAATAGGTGCGTCGTAAAGTGAAATTTACGAAAACACCTGCCCCCCCCCACTTCCTCTTCTGCGCCGTTGCGTCACCCACCCGCTCGTTGTGGGCCCTCTGTCAGCGCGGTGGCACGGTCAGGCCCGGCGTCGTGCGGCAAGCCCCGACGGACGGACGGAGGAGGCGGTACTTGCGGGACACGCAAGCCACACACTCGGTTTATGCGTTCGTCACTTTGCATCTCAATCTATTTTTCCACGGATATCAAACTAGATATTCTATACTACTATTACAGACCGAGGTAAATGGTCTGTAATAGTAGTACATAACTACCTTTTTCACATATTTCCGTCTTCCTTCGAATACCATTTTAAAATTTTATGATGCATTACTCAAAATATTGATTCCGATTTTTAACTATTTTTTAAAAAAAAGAAACTAATTGTGTAAATATCCGCATTATTCCATCTCCTCATATCTTATTTTAGATTTATTTTACTTCTAAGGTCTTCTGTTATCACTCCACCTTGGTCTAAGATCTTCCGTTGTCAAATACCGTAAGAAATGAGCGGAGTATACGCACGAGTTCTTTTATCCTACAACTCGATTTTTGATCTCAAAACGACGTTTATCTGCTTTAAAGAGTTCATCTGGTGAATCTCTTTTCCCAAGTAAAATAGTCGAAGTTAATTTTAAAAATGTTTTCCTACTTTTGGACAAATTTAAAAAAATGCATTATCTTGGCTGTCCGGGTGAAGTCGCGTCGAAGGCTGCTTTGCCGACGTTTCGACCATTTTGTCGTGGTCTTCCTCAGGGCTGGTATGCCCATACATCTGATGGTATGGACATGGTAAGACCACGACAAGATGGTCGAAACGTCAGCAACAATCTTCGACGCGGCGTCACCCGGACAGCCAAGATCATGCACATGACTTTGGCCGAGGAAGCCTACGACTTCAAATTTCAAAAAGTGGTAAAATAGCGGTCTGGCGAGCTGTATCCTGACTCCAACGCCGTAACAAGCATCGAAATAAGATAGTATGAATCATGACTTATCCCAGCGTACTTGGTAAGTTATTTTGATATAAAATAAATTTGTTATATTTGTATAATTTTGAAGGGAGTAAATAATGTCCTGGTGAGTCATTTCATACAGACTACGTAAATGAATAAAGGGTAATGATGCAATTGGATAACTCCTAGATGTTTGCTTGCATTTGGAGCGTGTTTTCCCTTCCATTTTCTTTGTTTTATAAAAAGTGGATTTTCTAGAAAATGTTATCTGTAGAAATTGCATCATGCAAAACCAGTTAGACGTGACTCTTTCGTGATCTATCGGACACAATGATGTAAATAATATGGAACATTCAAACGAGTTTAAAAACGAAGGAAATCTTTTTCTGTGAGTACGATCTTAGGATATGCTTTACTCTAACGCTTACGCGACGTAATGCAATCTACACAACATTCCAGAGTAGATAGAAAATGAGGTTTCTTTCAATGTGAATTATTTTTGAAAATCTTAAAGTATATGCTTACAGTAACAACATTTTTAAAATCCTTTTTTTTCTTTTTCCGAGGGATGACTTTTGCCGATTGACTGAATCACGCGGTATTCATGCAATTGTGTTGTTATTTGCACAATCTCGGCTGTCTCCTTTCTTTGGTAATGGAATAATTATAGTGCGTTCCAAATCTGTTGTTCACTGTTTTATTTTCCAGATCACATTGCATAATTGTGTTAGTTTCGCCAAGATTTCTTCCCCTGTATCTTTGAATAGTTCGATTGGAATATTATCTACAGCCGGGGACTTCCCATTTTTCAGTTGTTTAGTCACCCAATTAATTTCTTCGTTCTCAGGTTCTTATTCGTAATCATCTATATTTTTACACTACTCTATTTGTAAGCCCTTATCATATAACGTCTTCGTATTCTTCCCATCTTTTCGTGATCTCTTCTTTTGTTGTATTTATTTTGTCGTTCTCGTTTTTTACATTCGCCATTGTTGGTTTACAGTCCGTGGTCATATTTCGGATGATCTGGAAAATTTCTTACGATCTCCATTTGTTATGTTCTTCCACTTCTTCGCTTTTTTCTTGAATAAACTTTTCTTTATCTTATTATTATTATTATTATTATTATTATTATTATTAATAATAATAATAGGCACGCGTTTGCAGTAAAAACCAAAGTATGTACACTATAGTATTGCTTATATCGTACAATATAATCCATCGAATCTTCACTTTGATGTCTGTGTTTCCAAGATTTTGTGAAACTTTTTTATATTTCTCGGAGAAAATCTGTCTGAAGGTCTGATTCAGTCTGTCGATTGTGAAAACTATTGAGCAGGTTGTTGCTCCAAATGCATCGGGCGGTTGGTCTTTCATCGCCACCTGCCGCAAAGGGATAGAGCAGGGAGTAGGGCACGAACGAGCCTGGACTGTGTAAAGTGGCCATGGGAGAGGGGGCCTCGGGATTTCCAAGTCCAATATGGCACTGGGACAGTGGTTCGCAAATAGACAACGTGGAGAAAGTTCACACCAAGTTCACTGATGGGCTCGCTTACTCGGTGTTTTTCTGCGCTTTACACTTCCTGCTCCATGTCCACGTGTCTACTACGTCTGTTCATCCCCGAGCCGCCTCATTCTTATTGTTGGGAGCTGACTCGATTGCGAGGCTGAGGAATGCGCTCAATGTTCTTGAAAGCTGCCCCCCCCGCCTTATCTGCAACTACTAGCTGTCCCAAATATATTACGCCAAGTATCCATAGGCAAGAATTAAATCATCATACGAGAATAAGGAAAACAAATAAGCAATAAGTGGATGTCATCAATGTGTAATTTTGTATCTTCACAATATGGCCTTTTCTTACCGGGAGTACTTAAGGCTGCCCCACAGGCTTCAAATCCTTCTTTTTTAATTGATGTCACAGTTCGAACAGAGACTACAGTATAGTTTACTACCCGAAAATTTCTGTTATGCAGCGTGTGTTGAAGAACGACCGAATTCTTTTCTTTGTCACATTTCTTAATAACGAGACGTATATTTTCCCTAGCTTAACTGTATATTGTTTGGCCTTTACTAGGAACAGAAGCCATACCGTTCCACCAAAAGTCACAAACCAAAATGAAATGAAAACGCTATACACTTGTGTTACGAACCAGAAGCAAACAACATGTCACTCAATCATTGAGTTCATGTCTTCTCAGAACAAGAAACATTCTATATTAGATGAAGTGATATTGAATCTCATACAATGTTGTCAAAGCAGATATACTATTTCCTCGACTGCTCGCGTAGGCCGCAAATTGCAAAACACGTCAATATGCTGAATACTTACACTGTATACTTCGGCGAATTCTTTAGTTCTGCCTCGTATGTACGACAGATGACAGTAATATTTAAATATGTGGTTCATTAAAGTTTTGGAAATACATTAATTTGTGCAATGTAATTGAATTTTCCTCACTATTCAAGAGATATTATTGTCAAATTGCCGCCTTGCGAAAGATGAGGCGTCAAAAATATTTATACTGCCGCAAGAAATATTCAACAGTTTAAGTTAACATTTATAACGTCCAGAATGTCAATAAGTAGTAAATGTACGATAATTTTTCTACTGATTTATTTAGTTCGGTTTTGGTGTCTACATTTCTTTGAACATCTGTCTTTAGAGTTACGATTTAAAATTGAACAATGTTTCTTAAAGGCATTTCCACTCACAATAATCTAAAAGGTTCATTTATTAGAGAGCTTTGATGTATGGTGATTAGCCTCGTTATCGACCCAGCAATTCGATCAAGTGGGTGATCGACCCAGCAAGTTGATGAAGTGGGTGATCGACCCAGCAAGTCGATGGAGTGTGTGATCGACCCAGCAAGTCGATGGAGTGGGTGATCGACCCAGCAAGTCGATCAAGTGGGAGACCGACCCAGCAAGTCGATGAAGTGAGGTATCGACCCAGCAAGACGATCAAGTGGGTGATCAACCCAGGAAGTCGATCAAGTGGGGGATCGACCCAGCAAGTCGATCAAGTGGGGGATCGACCCAGCAATTCGATCAAGTGGGGGATCGACCCAGCAAGTCGATCGAGTGGGGGACCGACCCAGCAAGTCGATCAAGTGGGGGATCGACCCAGCAAGTCGATCCAGTAGGGGATCGACCCAGCAAGGCGATCAAGTGGGGGACCGACCCAGCAAGTCGATCAAGTGGGGTATCGAACCAGGAAGACGATCAAGCGGGTGATTGACCCGGCAAGTCGATCGAGTGGGGGATCGACCCAGCAAGTCGATCAAGTGAGGGATCGACCCAGCAAGTCGATCAAGTAGGGGATCGGCATAGCAAGTCGATCAAAGTAGGTGATTGACCCAGCAAGTCGGTCAAGTAGGGGCTCGACCCAGCAAGGTTGATCAAGTGGGGGACCAACCCAGCATGTCGATCAAATGGATGATCGATCCAGCAAGTCGATCAAGTGGGGAATCGACCCAGCAAGTCGATCAAGTATGTGATCGACCCAGCAAGTCAACCAAGTGGGGGATAGACCCAGCAAGTCGATCAAGTGGGGAATCGGTGCAGCAAGTCGATCAAGTGAAGGATCGACCCTGCAAGTCGATCAAGTGAGGGATCGACCCAGCACGTTGATCAAGTGAGGAATCGACCCAGCACGTCGATCAAGTGAGGGGCGACCCAGCAAGTCGATCAAGTAGGGGATCGGCCTAGCAAGTCGATCAAAGTAGGTGACCGACCCTGCAAGTCGGTCAAGTAGGGGCTCGACCCAGCAAGTCGATCAAGTGGGGGACCAACCCAGCAAGTCGATCAAGTGGATGATCGATCCAGCAAGTCGATCAAGTGGGGAATCGACCCAGCAAGTCGATCAAGTATGTGATCGACCCAGCAAGTCGACCAAGTGGGGGATAGACCCAGCAAGTCGATCAAGTAAGGTATCGACCCAGCAAAACGATCAAGTGGGTGATCGACCCAGCAAGTTGATCGAGTGGGGGATCGACCCAGCATGTCGATCAAGTGGGGAATCGGCGCAGCAAATCGATCAAGTGAAGGATCGACTCTGCAAGTCGATCAAGTGAGGGATCGACCCAGCACGTCGGTCAAGTGAGGAATCGATCCAGCACGTCGATCAAGTGAGGGATCGACCCAGCAAGTCGGTCAAGTAGGAAATCCACCCAGCAAGTCGATAAAGTAGGGGATCGACCCAGCAAGTCGATCAAGTAGGAAATCCACCCAGCAAGTCGATTAAATGAGGAATCGATCCAGCAAGTCAATCAAGTGAGCGATCGACCCGGCAAGTCGATTAACTGACGGATCCGTCCAAAATGTCGATCTGACTGTCCTATAATAACTATTTTGACTATTTTGTCAGTCAGTCAGTCCTTCCGTCAGTTCTTCCGTCAGTCCTTCCGTCAGTCCATCCTTCAGTCCATCCGTCAGTCCGTCCGTCTGTCCGTCCATCCGTCAGTCTGTTTGTCAGTCCGTCCGCTAAGCCGTTCTTCCGTCAGGCAGTCCGTCAGGTCGACCGTTTGTCCGTCAGGCGGATTGTCCGTCCGTCAGGCGACTTCCGTCCGTCAGGCCGACTGTCCGTCCGTCAGGCCGACTGTCCATCCGTCAGGCCGACCGTCCGTCCGTCAGGCCGACTGTCCGTCCGTCAGGCCGACTGTCTGTCCGTAAGGCCGACCGTCCGTCCGTCAGGCCGACCGTCCGTCCGTCAGGCCGACCGTCCGTCCGTCAGGCCGACCGTCTGTCCGTCAGGCCGACCGTCCGTCCGTCAGGCCGACCGGCCGTCCGTCAGGCCGACCGGCCGGCCGGCCGGCCGACCGTCCGTTCTTTAAGCCGACCGTCCGTCCGTGAGGTCGATCGTTAGTCCGTCATGCGACCGTCAGACAGTCCATCCGTCCGTCAGCCCGTCCGTCAGTGCGTCCGTCAGTGCGTCCGTCAGTGCGTCCATCAGTGCGTCCGTCAGTCCGTCCGTCAGTGCGTCCGTCAGGCCGTCTGTCCGTCTGTCCGTCCGTTCGTCCGTCAGTCAGTCCGTCCGTAAGGCGGTCTGTCCATCAGTCTGTCAGCCCGTCTGTCAGACAATCTGTCCGTCCGTTAGTCTGTCAGTCCATTAGTCTGTCAGTCCATTAGTCTGTCAGTCCATTAGTCTGTCAGTCCATTAGTCCGTCAGTCCGTCAGTCCGTCCATCCGTCAGTCCGTCCATCCGTCAGCCCGTCCATCCGTCAGTCCGTCTATCCGTCAGTCCGTCCATCCGTCAGTCCGTCCATCCGTCAGTCCGTCCGTCCATCAGTGAGTCCGTTCGTATGTCACTCCGTCCGTCAGTCAGTCACTCCCTGTGTGTGTGCACGAATTCTTTTTCATCTTTAGATAGAATTATAAACTTTCTTTTATTTCGTTTCTCATTCACTTTGCCCTATGGTAACTATATCATGTAGTCACTAGATTATTTATAGCTACCCAACAGTTCTCACTGTTGTTCGTCTTTTTGCATCTGAAGATAACATGCTGGAAAAATGTGTGGCACATTCCTAAACGACCGAAACGTGTGTGCGTGATATTTATGAACTTTCATACAAAAATAATTTTGATCCTAAAAGATAAGATATATCTCTAAATTATAATTTACAAAGTCTGTTTTTAATTTCATCAAAATCACAAAGGATATTATTTAAACATTTCAAATACAAAGACCAAAGTGATGGCATTTACGGAAAAACATTATACGCACTTCTTGAAAAGTATGACATGTGGCCAGTTGGTCATTTTAAATATTTTTAAAATAATATAACCTGTTTAAGGGGTAGATCTAGATGAAAAAATCCAAAAGTTCCAGAAAATATACTGCTTGCTCGACTGCAAGGGAGAAGGGATAATCACGCTGGCACCAGGATTTCTGCGTCATCGGTATTGTAACACTTCCGGTTACCTGGGGAACCGGATAGCGGCCCTATCGCTAGCTCAAGTCGGTGATGGAAGGAATTGTTACATAGTACAATGGAAACACAAGAATAAACACTTGTTCACTGGTAAAAATTCACATTTATTCCTGGGCAATATGATTAAAATGCCCCAGGGAAGTTACACTCTTAAATTGAATAAAGTAATAGCGGGAAAATTAGATGAAGAAGAGGAGAAAAAAAAATTGAAAAGTTAGTTTAAGAGTTAAGCTTAAAAAACTAAGAAGAATTACAACTAACAATTACAATAGGTGAAATTACTACTGGTCAGTGTGTCAGAGCGTGACACCGCATTATGAAACATTTACACAATAAGGGCGGTAGCCCTAACGATACTGCCTGAAAAGGGTCTTTGTGCGGCCGGGGGCGGCCGTGGTGCGGGTGAGAGGGTCGTCTGGCGGCCTTCAAAAAAAATTGCCTCCAGGAAAGGCAATGACCTCTCTCGTCGCCAGCTGGGCAGCCGCCTCGTAGTTTCACGAAAAGGCCGCGATGCGTGGCTGCATAGGCGGTGTCTAGAAGTCTGGTTGAGCTGGCGGATCTAGAAGTTCTGGGAGAAACTGGCAGTACTAGAAGTTCTGGTCGAAACTGGCAGTACTAGCTGAGCTGGCCGGATGATCTCAGAGACGGAGTGGTCAACTATGCGTCTCTCTCTGACTTTTATGATAAGAAGTCGAACACAACTTCGGACAGTTTAAAATTCGATTGGAGAAACATTCGCCTCTCTTCACGGCGAAAACCCACCCCAGAGAAAATTCTCTCTCCACTGCAGTCGGCTCACAGCTCAAAACTCGCAGGAAAATAACATAAGTCCCCACATAGGCATATTCGCCCGAAAAATTCCCACCCCCATATAAAATTCTCTCTCCACTGTCCTCAGTCTAATATTCAAGCTCAAATAATAAGAAGTTTTCCAGAGACACACTGGTCTTTCCCCCGACGCCTGATACTCTGGCCCCGTCTGATTGATGAAAATTTTATAAGTCCGGCAGAGGCGAACTTTGCCTCTGGCCGACGACTGTCCCCCCCGTCTAATGATCTGGCCCCGTCTGATGCCCAAGCTCTTCTGAAATTCTCTCCGTCGAAATCTTATAAGGTAAATTTTTCCCCCCACCCAATTCCTCTTATGTGCCCTAGCTCTTTATAAAAGTCAAGTCACTATTGGCTCTAGATTGTTGCGCATCACGCTATTTTCAGCCAATCGCCACGCGAGAAGCCACAGAACTTTCCGCTCTGCGCCAGCTGCAAGCGTCCAGAATTTTCCAATTCCTTCTAGAACATCGCCCCGTGCATGCATCAGGGGGCGCGTTTGCGTGAAAGAAAATTTATGAGTTTGGGATTCCCCGAAACGAGCGGGCGCTGTCGAAACTTCGCAGCCAGCACAGCGAACACGTGTGTCCATTGAATCTGTCAATGCTAGCCCTCTAAACGGCTACGTTAATGCGCCGGGGGCGGTAGGGACCATGCGCGATAAGCGGAGTTGCGCACGTGTGACCGTCTGCGTAATCTCTCGGCAGGAACCTGGGTGGCCGAGTGTGTTTGTTTAAATTTTGATCCGGTGTATTTCGTTTATAAAATAATGATGAAATCGGTTTCGCCACATTGGCCTTCCCCTCCGAATAAAAAAAAATTGGAGTTCGAAAAATTAAATTTTGAAAAACGAGAATTTTTTTTTGTTTAAGTAAAAATTAAAAAAAATGGCGATACCGGAAGTTAATGCTTTTACCCGTAGTTCTAATAAAATTTCATTTACCATTGTAATTTAAAGATAAAAATGTGATTTCTAATTAAATCTAATAAAGTACAAAAAAATTGAAAAACTTAGTAAAATTAAGAAATTTAGGAAAAGAGAGAAACGTTTGGTAAAGCCAGGGTGGTTTTGGATTTTCTTTCTGCTTGCCCCAGAAACACAAGTTCTGCGGAGGAATCCACGATAATCTCAAATCTAATACGCCTATCAAATTTACCGTAGGATTATTTTCCGTTCCCTTCTTTATTCCTTCTTTTAATAACCGTTGTAAATCTTGACCAATTCCCCTCTTTAGATTTTCTTCCCCTTTCCTGATATCTCCCCCATCGGTAATACCTGATTTCTTGAATTGCGGAAGAATCCACGATAATCTCAAATCTAATGCGCCTAGCAAATGTACCGTCGGATTATTTTCAGTTTCTTTCTTTACCTCCACTTTCACTAATCGATTTAAATTTTGCACAACTTCCATCTTTAAATTTTCTTCCTTTTTCCTAACATTTCCCCCATTAATAATGCCTGATTTCTCGAATTTGTCGCAGATTTGGCTGACTTCTTTGTCAAGTTTGGGTTCGATCCTAGTCAGTTCGTCGCTCATTTCCGACCTAATCTCGGTAATACTTCCGATAACTGGCTCGCAGTACGCTTCAATTTTGCTGTCACCTGCCTGGAGCTTTTGACTACTTTCTGCTTGAATATTCCCAGAATACGAATTTACATCAGTTCTCGAATTCTCTAATTCTTTGCTCAAATTGTCTACACTATTCTGAATTTTCACGAATCTATCATCGAGACTGTTCCGCACTGTTCCAATCCCACGATCAATTACTGATTCTAATTTCTCTAATTTTGTACCGTTGTTAGCTAAGCTACTGTCTAGCCGGTCAAATCTTCGCGAATGTTTCTCGTCCATCTCTGAGAGTTGTTTTGAGAGGGACTTCTGATTTTCTGACATTTTCATAAGTTTATCATTATTTTCTAACATTTGGGTCGTGAAGGATTCTTGATTTTCTGACATTTTCACGAGTTTATCATTATTTTCTGAAATTAATTTCATGAGTCTGTTATTATCTTCCGAGCGTTTTCTATTACTTTCTGATCGTTTTTTGTAACTTTCCGAAATTTGTTCAGAGATGGTTTCCTTTAGTTCTGAAAGTTGTTCCGTGAGAGTTTCCTTAAATTCTGAAATTTTTACGTTTAGCTCTGACATTTGTTTCGTGAAAATTTTCATGAAGTCATTAAGGGTGATCTCGGGCGGTGATTGTTTCCTTGGACTACTATTTCCAGCCACGTTAACACCTGATTTGTCCAACATCTTGGATGTTTTGAATGAAACGCGCACACGATTACAACACACGCGGCACAACACAATAGCACTCACAAACAAAATACAACAATAAAGCAAATCTTTACCAGTCCATAAATTGTTTCTCTCGTAACAATGTCCTTCCATCCATTTGTAACAAGAATTTAGTCAAATTTAAAATTTGGGCGTGAAAAACCTCAATTATTCGGCCGTCGGGGCCCACGGTGGGAAACGCCAATTGTAACACTCACCGCGGTAATTAGTTCATCGGGCCCCACGTTGGGCGCCAATTGTAACACTTCCGGTTACCTGGGGAACCGGATAGCGGCCCTATCGCTAGCTCAAGTCGGTGATGGAAGGAATTGTTACATAGTACAATGGAAACACAAGAATAAACACTTGTTCACTGGTAAAAATTCACATTTATTCCTGGGCAATATGATTAAAATGCCCCAGGGAAGTTACACTCTTAAATTGAATAAAGTAATAGCGGGAAAATTAGATGAAGAAGAGGAGAAAAAAAAATTGAAAAGTTAGTTTAAGAGTTAAGCTTAAAAAACTAAGAAGAATTACAACTAACAATTACAATAGGTGAAATTACTACTGGTCAGTGTGTCAGAGCGTGACACCGCATTATGAAACATTTACACAATAAGGGCGGTAGCCCTAACGATACTGCCTGAAAAGGGTCTTTGTGCGGCCGGGGGCGGCCGTGGTGCGGGTGAGAGGGTCGTCTGGCGGCCTTCAAAAAAAAATTGCCTCCAGGAAAGGCAATGACCTCTCTCGTCGCCAGCTGGGCAGCCGCCTCGTAGTTTCACGAAAAGGCCGCGATGCGTGGCTGCATAGGCGGTGTCTAGAAGTCTGGTTGAGCTGGCGGATCTAGAAGTTCTGGGAGAAACTGGCAGTACTAGAAGTTCTGGTCGAAACTGGCAGTACTAGCTGAGCTGGCCGGATGATCTCAGAGACGGAGTGGTCAACTATGCGTCTCTCTCTGACTTTTATGATAAGAAGTCGAACACAACTTCGGACAGTTTAAAATTCGATTGGAGAAACATTCGCCTCTCTTCACGGCGAAAACCCACCCCAGAGAAAATTCTCTCTCCACTGCAGTCGGCTCACAGCTCAAAACTCGCAGGAAAATAACATAAGTCCCCACATAGGCATATTCGCCCGAAAAATTCCCACCCCCATATAAAATTCTCTCTCCACTGTCCTCAGTCTAATATTCAAGCTCAAATAATAAGAAGTTTTCCAGAGACACACTGGTCTTTCCCCCGACGCCTGATACTCTGGCCCCGTCTGATTGATGAAAATTTTATAAGTCCGGCAGAGGCGAACTTTGCCTCTGGCCGACGACTGTCCCCCCCGTCTAATGATCTGGCCCCGTCTGATGCCCAAGCTCTTCTGAAATTCTCTCCGTCGAAATCTTATAAGGTAAATTTTTCCCCCCACCCAATTCCTCTTATGTGCCCTAGCTCTTTATAAAAGTCAAGTCACTATTGGCTCTAGATTGTTGCGCATCACGCTATTTTCAGCCAATCGCCACGCGAGAAGCCACAGAACTTTCCGCTCTGCGCCAGCTGCAAGCGTCCAGAATTTTCCAATTCCTTCTAGAACATCGCCCCGTGCATGCATCAGGGGGCGCGTTTGCGTGAAAGAAAATTTATGAGTTTGGGATTCCCCGAAACGAGCGGGCGCTGTCGAAACTTCGCAGCCAGCACAGCGAACACGTGTGTCCATTGAATCTGTCAATGCTAGCCCTCTAAACGGCTACGTTAATGCGCCGGGGGCGGTAGGGACCATGCGCGATAAGCGGAGTTGCGCACGTGTGACCGTCTGCGTAATCTCTCGGCAGGAACCTGGGTGGCCGAGTGTGTTTGTTTAAATTTTGATCCGGTGTATTTCGTTTATAAAATAATGATGAAATCGGTTTCGCCACAGTATATTGTAGAGTTCCATGGTTTATCTTCCTACAATCTTGATATTTCTTTAATTAATTGGATCGCTGGTGAGGTAGATACCTTTTATTTATCTTGATATTTCTCTTTGTACGATTTGATCTCGTAAAGTAAAGGATGAAATTACGTTACATATTTCGTAAATAATTATTACAGTTTTCATTTTCGATCTATTACAGGCAAATAATACACACACACTCTCACACAAACACACATTGAGATTTTCGTAGAGAAACAAAATATTCCTATATTTTTAGTTCAGTTATAATTGAATAGTTATATAATGACACGGTCTGTACACGGAGCAAACGGTTGGGGAGTGCAGGTGTTGCGGTTCAAGTGCCCGAGAGCGGGCGTTAGTCTGGGTGCAGCTCTCGGAATGCACCTAGCAAGCGGAATTCGTTGTACACGGCCAAAACAAATTAACGAATGTGTTTGCCGACCGGCCATTCTCCAGCGCGGGAGGCACTGTCACGTGAACTAGCGGTATATAAGTTAGCGGCGAAAATCGCTTGGCGGGATTCGATAACGAATGAAATCTTCGTGCTGATGCCCATTTGTCCACCCATGCGGTTGGGCTCGCAAGCCTTGACAATGCGAGTTGTCTCTCTCGCCATAGGACTACAGGCCAGAAGCGCGACGCGAAATAAGATCAAAATTAATTGTTCAAGCAATCAATGGCAAAATACTATCTTTCTGACTTCAGGGAGTGAAGGGAGGAATGACTTTGATACATGGTACTGACACGCATTCTAAAGCAAGCGTTTATGTGTAGAACGCGAGGTAGAAGACACAGAGGCAGATCGTTATAGAAATGAAATTGGTAGAAGTCAGAACAGGTCATGAACCCATCCTTGGAGTAGAGGAGAAGAAGATGATCATAAGGGTGTCAACTGTGTTATTTGTTAATACGAGCATAACTGCGTCATCGCAGGCCAGTACCCATAAAGCTAAACAAGGATACTGTTATTTTTTAATTGCTGAATTATCTGCAGAGCTAAAAATTAATCTTAGACGTAGCACCGCTTTAACCGCCGTGCCAGGCCGTGGCACCGCGCTGACAGAGGGCCCACAACGGGCGGGTGGGTGACGCAACGCCGCAGAAGAGGAAGTGGGGGGCGAGGTGTTTTCGTAAATTTCACTTTACGACGATCCTATTCGTCCGATTTGCATGATTGTCACGGCGTTGGATTTAGGAAGCATGTCGCCATCGCGCTATAAGGCCACATTTTTAAATTTGTTCTCGGGAGTTTGAGAACTAATTTCAAATTCGCGTTTTTTGCTAGATATTTGGAAAAAGGTTATCGTAGCGTAAATTCCCTTTTAAAAAGGCATCAAATGCCGTTTACAGATCGAAAATCGAACCATTGGTTCAGACGTTATCGGTAAAGTAAATTTTACTTATTTTGGTGCTGCCACGTGGTGGCTACAAATTGTACTAGTGTCGGGACATTTAACCTTAAACGAAAATGTAGGTTAAAATATACAGTGTGTACATGGTTTACAACTGTTCTGTCAATACCTCATCATTTCATCACGATCACGTCGATGTCTCTTCATCACCCCATCAGGGAACCATCATTATTTCGTCGATATCTCACTGACGTCTTGTCTCAAACGCTTTACCATCCCGTTGCAATCCCGTCACTACCTTGTTTCGTCGACGTCATATCGATATCGACATCACCTCATTATGCCATCACCATCCCGTCACCGAGGGATCACCATCCCGTCGCCGTTTCGTCGTTGTCTCGTCGACATCACATTATTACATCACATTACCATCTAATCACCACCATCCCGTAACCGACGGATCACCGTCTTATCACCATCCCGTCGATTTCATATTATCATCTCGTCACCATTTCATCACCGACGGATCACCAAATCCTCATCTCGTTCCCGTTTTGTTGCTGTCTCTTCGACATGACATCATCTCATCACCATCCCGTAACCGACGGATTACCATCTAATCACCACCCCGTCGCCGTTTCGTCACTATCTCGTCGACATCACATTATCTCACCACCATCCCGTAACCGACGGATAACACCGTCTTATCACCATCCCGTACACCGTCATATCACCATCCCGTCGATTTCATATTAGTATCTCGTCACCATTTCATCACCGACGGATCACCAAATCCTCATCTCGTTCCCGTTCCGTCGCTGTCTCGTCGTCAGCACACCGCGGTCGCGCCACTCACGCGCCAACGTGACGCCGCTGTAACGATCTCGCGCGCGTCTCCCACGCGCCAAGTCATTGAAATACGCACGGGCGGCCGCGGCGGCGGCGCCGCCAACAAAAGCCGGGATTTGAAAAGCGACGCACCACAATGACCCATTCTATCGGTTTGCTTGACAAGCGCGCGCAACGCTCTCGCCCGCGCGGCCCCCGACTACGACGCGCGTCCGGCCGCGGCGGCGCGGCGGGCTGTCTCCGGCCGGCGAGAACGCCCGCTATTTTCCGGTGGCGGCGGAGGCGCCAACAGCTCCCCGCCTCGCAGCCGCGTCTCTCGGCGCGATTCTCGCGCCGGGCGAACGCGACGCCGGGACTGCCTTCGAGATAATCGCCTCCTGTTTTGTACGGGACGGTGTGTTTGCATCGGCTGTATTCCTTTCAGTAACTTCTTAAAGTTTCAATAAAAATCAATGTTGCAAAAGTTCAGTATTGAAGAAGATATGTTTGTCTTAAATAATATTAATGCAATTTGTAAAAATAAATGCCCCATTTATCTTTAAATATTTTACACGGATAGAGCAAGAAGTACTTAGCAGAATGGCGCAGGTCTCAGATTAGCTGAAGTTACTGAACTTTGAAAACTGAGAAAGTAAGAATTTTTGCGAGAACGTATGTGCTGTAGTAACACCAAAAGGTCTTACATATATTTATATATTACTGAAATTCGATCAAAAACCACGTTTTGCGCTGACTGCGCTGACTGCGCTGCTTCGTATACCGAAACATTAAAGACAAACCTGACATTAATTATTTGCAATAAGATATTGACGAATTGTTGACTTGGTCCCAGGAAATGGGGTGGAAATAAATCTAGATCAAAGTGATATAATTAGCTTTTCGAAGGCTTGAACATAATAAACACTCCAATATACAATGATGCGAAATAAAATACCGGAGATTAATAGCTGAAAATATCTGGTCGTAGTAACTCGAAACGACCTCAACATGACTAATCATGTTATATGTACTACACAGATGGCTTAGAAAGCTCTTCATTTTGTTATGCGCATATTATGGAAAGCCAACCTTTAACACGCAAATGCAAATTAAACCTCCTTGGTTCGTCCCGTAATGAAATATGGAGTAGCGTGCTGGGGTCCTTATAGGGAAGGTAAGATTAAAGCATTGAACTGAGTACAGGAAAAAGGGGCTCAATTCGCAAAGTGAAACAATGGAGTGAATATCTATCGGGAATCAGTACGTAGAAAGACAGCACGACTGTATGTTTAAGCAGTACACAAGTGAACCGGCTTGAAATGCTATCAGGGAAAAACTTGATATGCCGTATTAGTTGTGTAGAGGCGACCCCTCATAATTACATACATGCACACCAAAAAATGCAGAAAACAAAGAACAGATGTACCAAAATGCTGCTTTGTTAATAGGACCATTTTTGACTTGAACAATTTACTTTCAGAGATGTTAGTGACTCTTCCCATGGCCACTCAAGTTATGTGTTCGAGAGTTCTCAAAAGTACAAGTGTAAAGTGATGTGCTTTTGTGGTTTTGAGGATAAGGAAAACCACCAAATGTGTGGGGAAAGTACGTTGCATGTAGCTATTGTTATTGCATAAATGTTTTAATATTGAAGGAACATGCAGTGACGAAGTGAGGACATGGGTGTGGAGTTGAGAAGGGGCACATTTACCAATTTTTTATATTTGTTTATTGTTTTTTTCATTTTATTTTTTTGGTTATTTGTATTATACGTTTTTGTTTTTTATATTTGTATGTATAGTTTCTTTTAATTTTTGTTGTACTTACAAATTTGTTTAGCCTATTGGCAACGAGCCTACACTAATAATAATAATAATAATAATAATAATAATAATAATAATAATAATAATCATTATAATAACAATAACAATAGTAACAATCTCATAACTCATCCGCCGTCTAATTCAGATGATTCATTCCGGTATGTCAAATGACAGGAATACTTGAAATTTTACTTATTGATTTTTTTATCATACATTCCGTTGTCGATAAACAAATTTAACACTGCCCCCTTACATTAGCGTATTTTCTTGTCAGCAAACATCCCTACAGAAACTTTTCTGACACCCATCTGCAATGTATTTATAACTTCAATCTCTAAACACCCTCGTGTTTTACACTTAGACTTTTGAGAACCCTCGAATGCATAACTTGCGTGCCCCTGTTCTCTCACTTCTCTCTTAAGACTCATAGACCACATTGTTGTATTACAAGCTTTAAAGGAATTTTATATATCATAAAGTGAATTTTTAACAATGAAATATTTAATAAACATACTGACCTCGCTTGTTAACTTCCATTCGGGTATGCATCCGAGGAATATAATTATCACTTTTCATGCTCATAAGCTTAGGAATTGCATTAGCAGATAAAACAATAAGACGTGTTAAGTCTGTAATACACATTGCGATTAACATATCTTCTCCTTCATCTTTTGCAAACATTCATCTCTATATCTAATCAATAAATACTTTAGTACTTTGCTTGAAAATAATGAACAATGCTCAGTCTATGACCTACTGAAATATAACAACAGAACTGTTGATAGTCTGGGGATGTGCAATAGCGCAAATATTACGCACCAACGTGTTATCAGTTGTAATGATGGGAAGAACTCGCAGATATGTCGGACAAGTTTCCGTAACAGCATGTCGGGGTCCGCTGCTGCTACAACGACGCCCGCGAACGCCAGTTTGCGCGCCTCGGGGCACAGATGGCTGGAGAAGCAGTGGTGCCAAAGACACCAGAAAGCGGACAAAATTAAATTCACTTTTAATAAAATCCATACCGTTATTATCGGGTTTGACAATTAAAAATGTAAACTCCCTGTTTCCAAAGATTTTTCAAAATAATTTAATTGCCTTCCTGACAACTCACACGGCTCTCTGTTCTTTAGGAAATAATGTTAAATATTCCTCTTGAAGTTTATCGAAAGAAAAGGTGAAATACTAATATGCTTGTTAAATTATTTCAATTTTTGTAATATTAAATATAATTATAATTAATAACTAATATAAAATATTTAATATTAAAAGTGTATACAACACTGTTTTCACTCGTTTGTCAACATCAATTTTAACCATATGTTTCAACAATTGTACCTATATTGATATGGTAAAATGAATATTGCGCTATGGCTACGATAAAACGCTAAAATTAAATTAAATATAAGGTATTCGATTTAATTTAATGTTTTTTTTCTGACCTAAACACAAGAACCATTCTACCATATTCAAAAACGTCATGAGAAATTAAATCTCGAGACGACAGTTCATTCATTTGTAGACAATCAATACCAATTTTTGAATCGAAACAATTACAGCAATATGCTTTTAAGTAGTTCTATGCCGCACTTAATCGCCTTGTTTCGAGTCGATAATCGAGAAACAATAGCGCTTACATTCACGCATCACTTCTTAGAGACGTCTTATGCCCTTTGACGATAAAAAGACGCAAAAAGCGGACAATTTACAAGTATTGAGGTCACTTGAAACAAAACATTTGATTTATTCATTGATTGAATTCATTTGATATTCCGACACTCATTTCTCAGTAAATGCTAATATTATACAATTGAAATCTTCCCTATTTACATCTCATTACTTTCTCACAATTTTTGTGAGAAACATTTTTTAAGTCAGGCTTAATAGAATCAACATTACGTCTCTCCACAAACAAAAAATGTAAGCTAGTGTTTTAGAAACTACTAGGGAATAACTTTGTAAGGATGTATTTTTTAAACCTCGCCAACTGTGTAACTTCAAATCAAACGACCTATGAATGAAGAATTATTGTTTAAGATAATCGAAGAAGGAAGGATTCCGTTGCAATCTGTGTCTCATTGTCCTAAGCATTACTCCAAAATCTGGAAAGTGGAATTAAGAGAAGTAAATCGTGGAAGTTAACGATCAGAGCAACCGAACTAGATTTCGTATTCTAGCTGTATTATACGAAGACAAACATAATGGTCCTTTATCTTTCTTTTAAAAAATATCATGTGGGCTTACCGTTGTTAGTGGTGCAGTGGCTTTTCGTTGAAAATTTTGTTTTTGAGAAAAAATACTTCAGTGCTACTCTCTGGCACGCAATTAAATTTCTCCGCGCTGCAGATGATCAGCCTCTTCATTGTTATCCTCATACTTTTAGTGTCATTCTTGTTTCTACATTCCTCTCATCGGGTGTATTCCTCTGATATGGTGATATTAACTTCTCTACTTATCTTTTCTTGGAATACCTTGAATTTATCTTTTCGCAAAACACTTCTCAATTCCAGATCTCTTTTGGGCTGATACCAATTATCGAAAATAATTTTTTCATCATTTACCCACTTTTTATAATACGATGTTTATCGTCAAGCGACTACCAAGACTCCAAACGTTTTCTCCTTCTGTATCGTATCTTTAGTCTTGTGACGGACTCAGTAAAGAAGATAGTGTCATTCAACACTCAAGTATTACGTAATAAAACAACTATAAGTAACAATATATGTAGCATGTAAAACATATATGAATAGATGGGAGAGAAATACTGAAACACATGCAGTTCGATCAAACAATTAAAAAGAATATAAGGGTAAAACCATAATACACAAAAATAAGGAAAAAAAGTTTCCATTGAATGGAAATAAGTATAGGGGAAAATTAAACACGTTTTGAAACTTTTGTACTTTGTTCTAAAAGAAAAAGGATAACTGAGAGCTGAATTTTTACTATTAGGTAAAGTGTTAGAAGATAGTGTTTCCAGTGTTTTCCGCAACCGGGACCACAGTACGACTGCGGCGTCGAGGAGGAGGCGGGGGCGGGGGCGGAGGACGCGGCGTCCGCCGCGGCGCCGGGGACCCACACAAAGCGGGCGGCGGACAAAACCTCGGAATGACGAAGTGGGACTTTCGTCGCGCGGGGGGGGGCGGTGGAGGAACCCTGGGGGTCACGAGAACACGGCGGGGTTGCGGGGGCAAGGGCAGGGGAGTGAGTGGGCCGAGTGGGGAGGGTGACGAGATGTCTGGGGCGCTGGACCGGCGGCAACAGACGCGCGGTCGGTGACCGAGCAGCCGGAGGAAGGCGGGGGCGGTAGGCGAACAGATGTGGAGGTGCACATAATGGCGGGGGGAACGGAAAACCGGCGACTGTTGCAGGATGGCGAGGCGACGGTGACGATGCGATGGTGTAGAACAGTGACGCAAGAACTAGAGGGAGCTCTGTTTGATGCAACAGTGGAGCGAGAGGGGAAGAGAATAATCGGTGAGAGGGCGTAGGAATAGAGAGATTACTGTAAGAAGGGCCCGCTTTGTCAGCTCCTGCTTGTCTCCTCCTGGCAACATAATTGCAGGTTAAGTCCATTATGTCAGTGCGTTCGTTTACACTCAGCTGAGTTGTAAACGACTTTATCACTATCTCTTGAAATGTCATCGCCCAGAATTTGCATGGACTCGCCGTTCATGTTTCTTGACCTGTCAAAGTGGTCCCATCATGGAGTTTCTCCTCTATAGTGTAGCGATACAGATTTCGTCATACCTTTTGAAACGAAATTCACGCCAGGAAAATTAAATTAAATAAACAGATTCGGCCACCCTGAGTAATACTGGGAACAGATTGCGACACAGCGTTGCGCGCGCAACCCCGCTTATCGCGACAGCCGTCTCCGCCTGCGGCCCATTAAGAGAGTAGTTACAAGGGTTAGTCAGCGACAGATTTACTGTGGAGCACGTGTTCGCATGGCCAGCTGCACGAACCTTCGAGACTACTTTTGAAATCGACAAATTCTTTCACGGACAACGCCCGTCTTGTGCGAGCATGTTCTGGAAGGGTAAAGAAAATTCTCGACGCTCACAGTTATACAAAGAGTGGAAGTTTCTTTCACTACTCCCATCACGATTGGTCGAAATAGCGTGATGCGCAACAACCTTTGGCCAATAGTGACTTGACTTTTATAAGGAGCTAGGGCACATAAGTGAAATTGGGTGGGGGGAAAAGTTAACCTTATACAATTTCGACGGAGAGAACTTCAGAAGGGATTTGATTTCTAGGCAGGGCAGTCGGGGCAGAAGCTTCTTTCGGGGAGCTAGTCGTCGGTCAGAGGCAAATTTCGCCTCCGCCGGACTTATAAATTTTTCATTAATCAGACGGGGCCAGAGTATCAGGCGTAGGGGAAAGATCAGTGTGTCTCTGGAAAACTTATTATTTTTTGAGCTTGAATATTAGACCGAGGGCAGTTGAGAGAGGAACTTATGTGGGGGTGGGAATTATTCGGGCGAATATGCCTATGTGGGGACTTATGTTATTTTACTGCGAGTTTTGAGCTGTGAGCCGACTGCAGTGGAGAGAGAGATTTCTCTGGGGTGGGTTTTCGTCGTGAAGAGAGGCGAATGTTTCTCCGATCGAATTCTGAACTGTCCGAAGTTGTGTTCGACAATTATCATAAAAGTCAGAGAGAGACGCATAGTTGATCACTCCGTTCCTGAGATCGTCCGGCCAGTCCAGCTAGTACTGCCAGTTTCTACCAGAACTTCCAGAACCGCTAGCTCAACCAGACTTCTAGACACCGCCTACGCAGCCACGCATCGCAGCCTTTTCGTGACGTTACGAGGCGGCTGCCCAGCTGGCGACGAGAGAGGCCATTGCCTTTTCCCGGAGGCAATTTTTTTTTGAAGGCCGCCAGACGACCCTCTCGACCGCGCCGTGGCCGTCCCCGGCCGCACAAAGACACTTCTCCAGGCAGTATCGTTCAGGGCTACCGCCCTATTGTGTAAATTTTTCGTAATGCGGTGTCACGCTCTGACACATTGACCAGTAATAATTTCACCCATTGTAATTGTTAGTTATAATTCTTCTTAGTTTTTTAAGCTTAACTCCTAAAACTAACTTTTCATTTTTTTTCTCTCTTCTTCATCTAATTTTCCTACTATTCTTTTATTCAATTTTCGAGTGTAACTTCCCTGGGGCATTTTAATCATATTGCCCAGGAATAAATGTGAATTTTTACCAGTGAACAAGTGTTTATTTTGTGTTTCCACCGTACTGTGTAACAATTCCTTCCATCACCGACTTGAGCTAGCGTCAGGGCCGCTATCCGGTTCCCCAGGTAACCGGGAGTGTTACAATAGGGTGGTCAATTGATACGAAGTAGGAGCCGGGACGCGTCACGTCAGTTAAGTAGATGGTGTGAGGTAAGTAAAGGAGGGAATGAGGTAGAACACATTGCGGATAGGGCGTGAATAAGGCGTTTATGAGACGTCAACGAAACGGCGAGGCGGGAACGAGACGGGAACGAGACGGGAACGAGACGGGAACGATACGGGAACGAGGCGGGAACGAGACGGGAACGAGGCGAGAACGAGGCGAGAACGAGGACAGAATGAACACACTATCCTGGCGCCGCTCCAACGGGGAACGAGGCGGGGTCGAGCTGGTAACGAAGTGGGGACGAGATAAGAATGAGACGGAAAAGTGCTCAGGACGCGGCAGGTAATAGGGAACGAAGCGGCGGAGGTATCAGCGAAATGAAGACGGCGGCGATGAGGCAGGGCCTGCGTGACGACGGGTCGCTGAGGGGAGGGGACGAGATCTGGCGAGGGCGAGGAGGTGGGGGGGTGTTGCGAGTTCAGAAGGGAGAGCGGGGTCTGTCCAGGCGAGCGGAGGGCGCGTGCGCGGGGATCCAGCAAGGCGAGGCATGGACGAGGCTGAGGCGAGGCCGGATTTATCTCCGAGCGCGACAACTGCTATGGTTATGGGTCCCGCAAGTGTAGTACATATTGTAGTGCGGGAAGTGAGGGCGTCGCTCCTCTGCTAGAAAGTAAAATCTGGCGGCCGCTTGGAAGGGCTTCCTTATCCACGTATCTCCACCATCCTGGAGCCGCTCTAACGGGAACGTGTGTGGTAGTGTAGGAATGAGGGGACAAAGACACTGAAGGAATGATCGCGCGCGGTCTCTGATCTTTTCGTTAAAGTACTACTCTGACATCCGCATGTATTGATCAGAGCAACCAAGGAAAACTACAGATCATTGCGTCCGTCCGCCAGAATTCTCCCACAGATAGCGGCTGAATTTCACCTAACTGTTGACGAAAACCCTCCACCGACGGAATCGGAACACTACGACGTTCGGGCCTGAGACACAGCTGCGGCAATAGTTGCTGCACAGAGCCATGGGGTGTGGAGGGCAGGACATGAGGCGTGGCGGGGAGGTTGTGCAGCTGGTCTGGTTGGCGGCGAGGCGGGGCTGGGTGGCGGTGGCCGGGTGAGGTGGCGCGGCGCGGCGAAGGGCTGGCGGGGGTGTATCGAGGCAGCCCCGACCCGCGCGGGCGGGGCGAGGGGGCGGGGCGGGGCGGCGTCTGTCGCCGCCCCGAGGGGCTCCACGCGTCCGCAGAATCCGCCCTTCTCGTTCCTTAATTAAGGGCGCGTCCTTTCGCCAGCTTTGCCGGCCCTCGCCCTTGGCCTCGGCCGCCCGCCGCCGCGCCTGCCTCGCCCCGCCCCGCCCCGCCCCGCCCCACCCCTCCCCGCCACCCTCTGCGCCACTGAGTACAGCGATCTCTCATTTCGACGCCTACCGCGCGTGGCCACTCCGCGGCCATTTGCAATGGTATCTGCGCGATCGTAAGCGATGAATTTAGCAGCGCGATAAAGTCGGGAGACACCTTCCCATTCGGTCGGATCGAAAGTTCGTTGTGGTAGCGACCAGGCGGGATAAGCCTCCTCCCCACTTCCGGTGGTATGGGGGCTACACACCCACTTCTAAAACCCTAGTTCGTGGCTAAGGCGATGGTCTTTGGAACGACGGAATATTCTCTGGGTGCCTTACCACGCTTATGCAAAAGATTCCTCGCAGGTGCCCGGGCGAAGTAAATAACTCTTGCAATATCTCCTCCTAACGAGATATCACGTTTTCTGACGAGATAATATGGGTATTTTTTACTCAGGCCGACGACTAGAGGTGAAGTAACAGTAACATCTAGGCAATGTAATGGATGTCCATGAGGCGTGTTCCTCTACAAACGCCATGGGAGTGAGCTTCAAAAAAAGTCTAGGGGCAAAATAAGGATACGGAACCTGTAACCAATGGTCGCCTCCCTGCAATTATTCCATACAGATAATAAAATAACAAATTTCAGTTCTTTCATAAACCAGTACGTGCCACTCTATGAATGTGTGCCCACAAAGAACTGAAATTAAATATATTATATATTTCCAAGTAAAAACGTTGTACCTGGCTGTTTTCTTGCGGCAGCATTTCATTGAGGTCAAATGAAACGTTTGTGATAAGTGAAATGACAACTTGGCGATTAGAATTGTTTGGGTGTAACAAATCTCCACTAACACCTCCATATGAGGAACCCCTGTGAACTGCGAGAAGGGATACATGTGCAAGACGGAATATCGCAGTGTTGAAAAAAAGATAATTCGGGATCCCAACGGTCACGTTCTCGCAACTGTACCCACTGGATTCTGGTGACGATTGCAAATGAGTGTCAAATAAATTCACCTGGAAAGATCAATAAAATAAAATAAAATCATCATGAAAGCCTTTATATTGTAATGGGACGGTCGCACATCGCGGATGACGACACGAGCCATATAGTTATTTTACTTAATTAAGAACCGCGCCGCCGTAAGGAGCAGCCGGAAATGCCGTTTCCGCTGTACCTGTGTAAGAGCCGCTTAGCGCGCCGGGGGAGAGGAGAAAGATGCCCCTCTTTTGTTCAGCCGAGAAAGCCGGACGCACCCCTTATGACGTGGGGGAAAGCACGCCACCCACACCCCTTCACCGAGCAACGGAATTACCCGCGCCTATTTCCGGGAATTTCGGTGACGTAGGTTACTGCGGGGGAGGTTGCTGGGGGCGACTTTGCCGCTGGCGCCGTGATAGGCGGAAGGGTTACAGGTGGTGCGACATCCAATAGAAATAGACAATGCGGGGGAGGAATCACGTGGTACGCGAGCCTTCCTGTAGGACCGCGGAGGGGCAGCTCGATCACTTGAATCGGAGGTAGCGAGGAGGAGACTTGTATCAGAGGTAGCGAGGAGGAGACTTGTATCAGAGGCAGCGGGGAGGAGACTTGTATCAGAGGTAGCGAGGAGTAGACTTGTATCAGAGGCAGCAGCGAGGCCACTTAATTGGTGCCTGACCACCCCGATTGCCACGCCGCCTCGCCACATCGCAGCCCGACTCGTGAGACGACAGCCGGCCGATGAGACGGGACACTACTACTGAGTGCCTGACCGAGAGTACCATGTGAGTGCGAGCCGGGGTCGTGGAAAACTATAGCGCGAAGCGACCCGTCATCGCCCGGGCGCGTTCCCGACGCCGCCCGCACCAAGCGCCGCCCGCACCAAGCCGCCGGCCGACGCCCGCCGCTGGCCTAATCCGGGGCCGCCGCCGTGACCGCCAAGGGGCCGCCACAAAGGGACCTGGGGCAAGCTGACCGTCGACGCCCGCCGCCAGACCTGTTGGGACTGGGATGCTCGAACGCTGCACCTGTGAGCTGGATCACGACCGCCCGGGAGGGCAAAGACACCGGAGCTGAAATGAACTCTGGCCATACCGGACGTTAATAAGTTAAGATTAGATTTAAGCTAGTTTTAAGTTTATTTATGTCAGTGGGCTTCACCCACACACTATACTAAGTGATTAAAGTAGTTTATGAAAATGCTGAAGTCATTTCTCAAGTAGTTAGGCAAGCATGCATGCCTCCCTCTAGGGAGTCTGCCGACGAAGCAGCCGGGCAAAGCTGAATCGCCGAAGGAAGCAGGTAATCGGGGAGGCGGTGGTTACAATATAATGACCGAAGATTTTTTTTGTTATTTAAGGTCGCATCAACTTCTAGGCTATTAGCGATCACTATTGTCATTAACGGTATGGTAACTGGATGACACGATGTGATGATGATAATGGGTAAAATGACGAACCCATTTCAACCATGCCCGAGGCGGGACTCGAACCCGCGATCCTTCGGACCGAGATCACTATGGCACTACAGCCTCCGGATCGGCGGCCGAGGAATTTGCTGAAGCCAAAATAGGAAAATTGAACTGAAATACATGATAGAAAGGCAAGCATGATTTAAAAAGAAACTATACCCACATCTTCTGGCTTTTTAAAATCTACGACTCACCCTTGTGATACTGACCAGCATTTGCTTAGTTTATTTCGAGCAGCGGATTGCAGCTCATTTTTCAAGGGGATTTGATGCTTGTGAGACCTGTGTGTGTCGTTTCTAAATGAATCGATACATTGCTAAACATAAGGTAGCATTGTTCTCAAGTACTTTCTTCCAAGCGTCTTTGATAAAGTGAAATGAAATTATAATCCAACGTATTCTTTGCGGGCGTCAATTTTTATATTAATTGTGTTTGCATGTTACGAATTCAATAACTTTCACCTGTTGGTTATTTTTTGGAAACATTTGCTTGTATAATTCTTTCTAATAATATTGGGCAAGTGAAAATGTATTTAAAATCGAAAATTCATCTGAGCTTTTCTATTCCAATAGCTTATCTCAAGTGTGTTGTGGACTATTTGTCTGGAAAGTAAACAAACGTTGATAGGTATTCACGTCAAGGACCATGTATTATTCCTTTTAAATAGTATATTGTGACGCCATAGAAACAAAACATTGAACACAGACACGAGCTGAGATATATACAGGTTTATTAATAAATAAGTATTTACAAATAAATACTTTAAACAGTTATTTACAGCTCTCATATACCCGTCCCCTGATCGCAGGAGCGATCCTTATCCGACTGAAGATCGGCCTGCCGTGGTTCTCGCCACTCCTCAATGAGAGCACTCACACAGCGTAACACTGCGATTGCAGACACACTTGGAGCATTTGTTCAACAATGGCTCCCCAACACATGAGTCACCCCACGAGCATAGCTCGCCTCCGCACCGCCCTGGGGGCCAGTGTTGTGCGTTCGCACGAGGTTTTCACACAGCTCAAAACCCACCCTTGCGCCTTGAACACTGGCTTACGTATCTTCCACCCACGAGATAGGCGACATCATCTCGCCACGTGGCCACCGCTCTGGGTTTGGGCACCCCTTCCCACGGATTCTCGGAAGTTCCCAAATTACATCGGGGCGCCATTCGCCCCATCTCCCTTTCTATTCAAACCTCCACTCGCCCCCCGGGGCGTCTGGACCTGCCTAGACCCGTCCGCGCGTCACCACGGCGCCAGACTGCCTGCTAGCCAGGTTCGTTTAGCAATACGTTACAATATCAATTTTGATGAAAGATTTTATTTTTTCTGATACGCAATTGCTTATTATTGCCTTCGAGACAAACCTCGGTATACGCCGTTTAACTAACTTGGATCAATCGGAGCGAGGTTACAAGGGAAGTGGTTGAATTCATGTTGTGGTCGAAATGGAAACAGTTGGTATTTTATGTGCTCTTATGAACGGAATTATGGGAGGGAAATAGGAAAAGACAATCCGAGTCACGTTAACATCTAGTTAATTAGTAAATACGTAAACATGAATCAATAAAAGTAGGTAAAAAATAAAATGTTGTATGTACCAGTTGTATGTAAAAAACTTATCGTAGTGCACCTCGGGTAATTCTTATTTCATAGTGCAATTGTGTGTGAGAGATGATATGGTTTACACGGCTTTACACCTCATCTGAACAGTTGAAACGTCACAAAGTGGCAAACACCTAATTGTACATCAGTTATCTGATTAAAGTACGTTAATGGATGCTTGATTAAAATATATCCCCAGCATTTCGCACCGATCGTTTAGAAATGGATAGATGGAGCAGCACACAAAACAGATCCCGAAAATCTCTTCAGCAGTTCTACATCCGCGAGAAAAGCACTAGAAAATGCGAATGGAAAACTACGAATCACTTACTCTGAGCGTATCACGTTACATTAAATATTTAATAATCCAAATGGGATGCTATTTATAATGCATCCAGGATGCTAAGCGCCAAAATCGGCGTGTAGTGTGCACGAGATGTGGAATCGAAATGAGAGTGGGACGAGTAGAGGACAGGGCAGCAGAAAGGGGGCGACGCGGGAGGAGACGAGATAGAGAAACGGGAATAGAGATGGGAGAGAGAGGGTTGGGGGGACAGAGGAAGACACAATAATTGAAATCACAAACAAACACACTGGCCATGCATCTCAATCATGTACCGTGGGCATTGCAAACTTGGGATCACGTATGGAGTTTTGCATGACCTATGGATGCAATAATAAATAAACCTGCGGGTCTACACACTATCCGTAGCAACTAGAAGCATAATTCACTGTCATTTCTCAGAAAATAAAAGTATGCTAAATCATATAATTATATTAAAATGAGATATATTCAACTCAAGTGTGAATAAATATAAATATTTTAGATTTGGGAATATTATCAATAAACGAAACAAAGTATCCTGTAAGTGACATCGACGAAACGTAGGATAATATAGAACAAATACGCTTAAAACAAGCCAGGAGGCAAATATAAAATAAATAATGGAAACATTGTTTAACAAAACATTTGAAGAGTGGGTATAAAGACACATTACTTTCCT
Organism: Gryllus longicercus; assembly: GCA_038098605.1. Taxonomy (NCBI): domain Eukaryota; kingdom Metazoa; phylum Arthropoda; class Insecta; order Orthoptera; family Gryllidae; genus Gryllus; species Gryllus longicercus. The sequence goes on along the minus strand of JAZDUA010000927.1, from coordinate 260,046 downwards.
TCATTTCCATATGAACTATGCAATATCAAACTGGGAAAGACACAAGTAAATGATAGCGTTATAAGTGGCGTGAAAATGATAAGTGATATTTTAAAATGGAATTTAATTATAACTTATAACGGTTGGAAGAATTAGAAAGGCAAACACGAAACATATTTAGAACATTTTCGTGAATTTGGGCATTGTTTTGTGAAGGCATAACAAATCGCACCGAGGCGAGTACTTCCGAACGTCCACGAAGACAGTATTCCGCCGAAAGGAAAGTTATCGTTTTATTTACTCAGCAACATCTGGACCACAGCATCACGTCGCATCACATGTGCATTCTTTACGCCGCACCATTCCTGCATAGTAGAACATCAACATAAATGAAGAGATCCATTAAAAATATCTTCCCCAAACCATCTTCTCAAGCCTGATATCGCGCTCATAACGAGATTCGCGTCGTCCGGGCGAATACGGCTCGGCGGTGGCCGTACACGCGCGGGTTTTGAGCCCCTGTCGCCGGCCGTCGCAGGCCGCTGGCAAGGAGGAGGCGGGTTAAGCGGAAGGGGCGGGGAGGTCGCACGGGGCTCGTGGGAGTGGGGGGGGGCGGCCCGTACGCCACGCCGGCCGCGCTCCTCCGGGCTCACACAATGCGCCTTTATGTGGCGACAAAAGGCCCACGCGTATGGAAATAAGGCGGACGCTGGGCGCGCGGCCCTCAGAAGCGGCCACCCGCCTGCAAGACGCGCTCCCGACCCCGCAACCCCCCGGCCCCGCCTCGCCTAGCCAACTCCCAACTGCCCGACACCCTCTGGCGCTGTGTTATCTTCAATATTCCACACCATACTCTCTGCGTTTACCCCGACTCCCTTACTTCCCTCAACCCCCTAGTGCCTTCCTTCCTCATATCTCCGCGTCCTCATCACCTCGTCCCCATCCCCGTCTCTCAGCCCTCGTATTACTCATAACGCATATTTCCCACTTTTTCAAACGCGCCGCCCCAACTGCCCGTGTCCCCCAAATCCTCACGTCCCGCAATTCAATTCTCTACATCACACAACTCCCCTCATTACACAATTCCGCGCGTCACACAGTTCCTCTCGTCACACAATTCCTGTCTTCGTACAATTAATTCCGTTCGTCTCACAATTCCCGCGTTACACAACTTCGCGCGCCGCACAACTCCCCGCTTTCACCCGCTAACTCCCTCCCTTAACTCCCAGAATCCTCAACTCTCCGCATTCCCAACCTCGCTGCCTCCCCAATTCTACGCTTTTGGCCACTCCCCTGCGTCGTAAGTCGGCGTTTCCACAACCCCCCTCATTCCAAGTCCACGGGACGGCCGTCACCCTAACATTCCGCCATCCCTTCGTTCCACCATTGGCCACCCAGCGCAACCTCCCATCCCCAGTGGCGTCGCCCGCCTCCGATCATGTCCGTCCGCCCCCGCCCCCGCTTCCGGTGCCTCGACCCCCGCGACAGGCCGGCACCAGGGGACGGCGCGAGGACGGTGCGGGCAGGGCGAAATGAAGCGTCTGAGGACAGCTGGGGCGGGGGCGGGGCCCGAAGCGCCTCCTCACAGACTGCGTCTCCACCAGCGCTCAACGGCCTTCGTCGGGGGCAAGATTACAGAGGGAAACCAGCAAGTTATTGCAGGGTCATTTCACGTTTGTTGGTGTCTCCGTAATGAACTTCATTGTACAGAGAATTCGTACTTTTTATTTCGTACTCCTTAGTTATTATACTTCATTAATTATTTACGACGAACGTCTATGAAACTTCATGCAAATCTGACTGGGACCGATAGTGACGTATTACTGTGAAATATTGGCGAAATGGGTATCGCATTACTGATAAGAATTGGTGTAAATCATAACCTCCATTACTCTTAGACAACAACAAATGTTCAAAAAGATGAAACTTGTGGCGATGCGATGAACCTCCACACAATCTACTGCAATCATGCAGGCTGCCGTTTTTAATTAATACGACAAAGATTTCATCTATTTTATTTTAATTTAATTTACGTCAAAAACAGTTCGAACTGTGTGTGACGTGCTATGTGGAGAAGTGCATTCTGTGCATGTTTTCTTAATTTTTTGATCCCTACCCTAAAACATATTCAAGTTGAATTATGAATACTCAAAGAAATGAGCGTTTTTTGGCAACAATCGTTAACAAAATATTCGCTTCTATTTCATAAAATCTATTTTCAAAGGAAAATAAGAAATTGTTTTTGCTTCCTATCCCGCATGTTCTTCGTATAGGAGTATACTTCTGCCGCCACAACAGGGAGGTCGATAATTTGGATAACTACATTTCTTTCTGAATTCTAGAAGACATGCGAAAATAGAGAAGTTACATTCATATCCAGAAGCTAAACAAGGGCACATCTAAGCACTCAGAAAAACTGGACGTAAAACCTGATAGAGATGGAGGTAATTAACCCTGAAGGTGAGGTATAATATTTCCTAGTGTTTGTTGTTTGAAAAATTATACAGTCCAAATGGTAATACCTTAAATATCAGTGTCTCTAGTTCTATAGGACGTTACGAAGCAGATAATATTTTATTGCTGTTTATTATTATTTATTAGCTGGTGTATTATTTTTTTTATTATGAACTTGCGTAACATAAATACAGTTTTTAATAATGAATATACTCACCGAATGAGCCACGATATGCTAATTATTATTGTTTCTTATCTGTATTCGTAATTTCGAATGCGCATAGAAACTGAAAGAAAACAATGCAGCTATGTGCAACGTGTTTATACTTATGTTAGAGACCTAGGAACGCGGGAAAACGCCAGAAAACAAAGAAACAGTTTGGGTTTTAATTGAAAAATGCACATATCGGACTGTTATTCAACTTATTATCATACTTAATGCGTAACTGCTTTCGACACAATTCAATTCGCATGGCGCCAAGGAAAGGCCGAACGCCATGAGAACTGCAATTTTTTTGATATTTTTCTATGTAAGAGTTATGTTTTCGTAAAGCAGTGTTATATGACAGTATATTATTTGTTGTTCTTGAGCAGAGTGCGTGCTACTTATTGAGAAATCATTTCGTGTAGTTTTGTAAAGCAGCAAATTTCACCGCTGCTGTTATTAACTGTTTTTCCATCATAAGAAGAAATTCCACTGAAACGCGCGGAGTAGAGCGCAGTCTTGCGTCGGATCCGGTTTCCAACGCGCAACCTGAAGCAACGGCGCGACAAGGGGCGCGCAGGCGTAGCGGTGGGATGGGGGAGGGGAGGGGCCGAGGGGGGGGGGGCGGGAGGGGGCGTGGCCGACGTGCAAGGCGCCGCCAGCGAAGAACGGGATCGCATCCCCCTGCGGGGGAGTTCATCACGGCTCGCGTCCCCTTGAGGACGGGCCGCGGCGCCGGCCGCCGCCGCCCGCGCCCCCTCCCCGCCGCCGCCGCCGTCTCCATTACTTACCAGCGCGCCGTGATTAATATTCGTATAAATCCCCGGCACGCGTTGTTGTCGCCGCCGTCGTCTCCCGTGGCCCTGTCCCCGCCTTCCCCGCCGCCGTTGCAACCGACCGCAACGACGCTGCTCCGCTCCAGGTGCTCTCGCGATTCGCAAGTGCTGTCGGCGCCCGCGGTGGCAGGCATGGAAGCGGGGCTAGGGGTGACGGTTGGTTGAGTGATTGTCAGAGATTCCGGGTGCGTAATCTACTGAGGTCATTAGTCCCGTAAATGCAGTGTATGTTTTCCCTCGGGAGGTGGCGATGATCTTCCCGCGCTGTATGGTGAGATCCGATGCCGACCCACCGGCTAGCACGGTTTCTCACAACCATGTAGCTCCCACCAGCGGGGCACCGCCGGAACACGCTGTGAGCTCCCACCGGGTCTACCGGTATGGTGGGTAGTGTAGTGTACGTTTGTGTCTGTATAAGGAGTGAGCATATAACAAGGAAGAGGAAAGAAAGATCGCGCGCGGTCTGTGGCCCGTTTGTGAGGGTACAGCTCCGGCATTCACCTCGTAATGATCGGGAAAAAACACGGGAAACTATCTATCGGGGAGCCGGCCTTCAGAATTCTCCTCCAGCCAGCTGACAAGGTAGTGTCGAAAATCTTGCCACTGTCAGGACTCGATCCTAGGACCTCATGGTCAGAGGCATTCCAGTGACATCAGTTGATGCACTGATCCACGGGGTGTGGTGGTGGTAGTGGTGATTGAATCGGAGGCAATGCTGGTGACGTCGGTGGCCGCGAAGGCGATAGTGTTGGTGTAGTTGTTGGGATACTTGTGGTAGGGATGGCTGTTGCAGTGGAAATGGCAGGGGCTCTAGCCGCGCGTGGGTGCGTGTTGATGGTAGTAGCAGGAGCGCCGGTAGAACTAATCGTCTTAGCGACGGCGGTGGTGGTAGTGGAAGCAGTGGTGGAGGTTGCGGTGTCAACCGCGATAGTGGAGGAGCTGGTGGAGGCGCTTGTGGGGAAATTTCTAGGCCATTGCGATGCTGAGGGGGGCTGTGCTTGCTCTTCATCCGGTGGCAATCGCAATAATGATAACAGGCGGAACAAGCGTCGCCTAGCGAACCCTCTACGGCGTGGGTATTGTGAGCTTGTGATGAAGAGAAACGTAATTGTTCTCCACGATTTCATGCCATAAGACGACTATCTCGCACACTTACTGTGGAAGGTGCCCGTTAGGCAGGGAAGATGGGACAAGGGCTGCCGCTGGAAGAGAGTGGGATGTAGTTCCGTCGTAGATCAATAGAGACTATAACAGTGTTTCACGGAGGGAATGATAGCTAGAGAGGTAGGAACCTGGCACGACGGTTCAGGGGAACCGTCCTTGCGAGATTGTTCATGATAGCATCTAGAAGTGAAACGTAAATTTATTGAAGACAGTGGTGATCCATTACTACTACCTTTATTTTCTTGCGTAGCGTCTCAAGTGACTACTGTTACAGATAAATAAACTAGTGGTGCTACAACAGCTTATACGTCCTCACATTATTTTTAAATAACCAGTTTTTGAAGCCCAACGAAAATGAGACCCAATGAATTAAGTTGGAGGGTCTTTAAGGATATAATTTTGTTAGAAATTGCATAAATTTGAAGCTTAATTTACGCAAGCACTACTATTTAAAAAAAAAAGTACTTGACCTACTTTAAAGAGCTAATATTTCTATCATCTATTAAAGCGTAAAAATCTCTATCTTCAATTTTGTAGTTTTGAAATGTTAACATTTGATTGAGACTGGGTCCATATTTTTACCGCCCTTTATTACATAAAAGAAAATGTAAAGAAAAGATTTAGAACGGTTTTTGACGAAAAAATTGTTAATTTTTTTAAATTGTCTATATTTCATTCAGAATTACACCAAAACTGTTCATATTTTCGAAAAGGGAACGTGAACTTATTTGAGGATCTGATTTTAAGGAACAGATTTCATTAAGTAAAAATCTCTAAATTCAATATTGTAGTTGTAGGAGCTTCCCCAAAAAATTGCACTTTTGCAATTTGCGAACAATCAGTGATTTTAATGAATTTGAGACCTGCACCATTCCTTTAAGCGACCTTTACACTATCTGGCGACAAAGTTTACTCGAAATATTTGGTGTAGTTTTTTAGAAAAGTTTGAACATTTTTGAGGCTTTATGAAAAGAAACTAAAAAATTAAAAACAACCGTTTGAAACTCGTAAAGCCTCGAGTTCATTCTATCCGGAATATGAATTTTGGAGAGAATTAGCTGAAGAGTTTAAGTGCTCGTTTTGCCCACAGATGGAAAGAGACGTTTAGGCGTTAATGGATTTTTGGTATCAAGCACTGAGACGACATGCATTCTATTTACGGCACGTGTTCGAGGAAGTAATTTACTATATACAGCAACACGATTTATCCACTTTTCGGTACCAGGACTCGCCAATAAGTTTTTCTTCCGAAACTTCGCCGATTTTCCGAAGCACGGTTATATAACTTTCTCTTCTTACGAAGTACCTTTGTAGGAAAAAAGTTAAATAAATAGAATAAACAATTTATAAACATAAATAAATATAATACACAGAATTTCAATTACTTTAAAGTAAACATTTATGTTCACTTGTCATTACAAATTATAAATAATGTGGTTGACATTTCAGCACTTCTGAAATTCAAAACAATCGGTGAAACTCTACAATGACAAAATAAAATCGGTAACGAGGAAAGTGGAGAGATTCTTTCGAGATTATAGTTGTAGATTTTAATACGAACGTATGTTTAAAGAACTCCCAGGACAATCGTGTTTCAGGACATCGAATCTTCTGCTTATGATTGAATGATTTATTGCTTACATATTTATTTGGAACAAATTACTACAAATTACTGTTTATTACTTTGAGTAGATTGAACGCAAACGACATGAACTGAACTACAATACCCATCGATATTTACTCCAAACGTGTCTACATTGCAACAAAACTGGAGGTAAGAGGACATGCAGTCTGGTAAAACAAAGTAACTTAGGAGAATGTACCAGTCGACAGGATTCTCAACCTCATTAAAGATTACCATTTTTATTATTTAGTATATGCACTGTTCGTTCTTTCGGTTCCTATACATGAGAAATATAACCAATAACTCTCAAATGTGGTGAATATTTTCACGATATTGTTTTAGTATTTATTTTCATTAAATAACAGTTGTACAAGTCACTATTAGATCTTATTAGTCACTTTAGAACTTAGCGTTATTTTCACCGTAAACTATATTTACGAATCTTGGGTCATTTAAGTCATCAACCCAACATGTCTATTATTTCAATCGTGTTCAAAATTAAATATTCGGATTCATTGATAAATTTCAATATTTCGTTTGTTTGATACCAGTCACTTTGACTGAAATATCTGTTCAACTGAATTGTGTTTAAGAATTTATTTAAAAATTATTATTCATTAATACCTGCATGAGATTACTGTGTAGATAAGCTAAACATTTTGTGCAGAAGCAAAGAAAGGCCGTCTCATTTTACTGCTATGCTTTTCGCACAAGCGCGTACTGCAGTCGCAATTGGCCGGGAAGAAACGAGAAGCTGCATAACATGATGGAAGAATTCAAACTATCACTACCGTTTTCCTGTTTTCCAGTCCAGAGCAACAGCACTTCGTGAAAGGAACGTGATAAGTAATCCGTCCTTTTAGAACCGCTACCCGACCCACTGTGTAGTCCGTGCGGGAAGGGTGTGGAGAGGGGGGAGGGGGAGACGCGGGTCGCCTCTACCGTCATCACCGCCGCCGTTGGATCGGCCAGTGATTAGTTGGGCTTCTCGCCGCCCGCAACCTCAAATGGGGGGATCCGGCACCACGATTCTAATGTAAACACCCCGGTGCTCGACAAATACGCGTGGATCATGTGGCCGCGTCGCACTGGGTGGTGGTTACGCCGCTACAAGACATCTCCATTAAGCTTTGTGCGTGAGCGATGTCACACTTTGCTCGTTGGTTTGCAGCACGCAGGACTCGCGCAAACATTCAATCTCTATGAAGGTGTTTTTTTAAATTTTTTTAAAGGTAAAAAACAGTATGTGCTGTTTGGAGCGTAAGAAAAACTACATTTACAGCCCAAAATCAAAACAAGGGATCACACAGCATTTTCTATACGAATTAAAGGGACCACTCGCAAAACAAGAGCAAGATACTTACCCGGAAGACGTAGTTAATAATGAATGTTAGAGGTTAATGGGGCGTTTAAAATTATATTATATAAAACATTATCCATGTATTAATAGTATTACAAAAAATGGATCCTCAGAGTACATTGTAAGTGCACAAAAGGTTATGCAGCAAAAGTAAATGTACACGGGATTTGAAATTGTGTTTTAATTTCAATTGTATTGTACTTGGTTAACCGTCTTGAGATCCTCTTCGGTTTAGCAAAACAATAACTTAAAATAGTTTATTTGTTATTTAAAAATGATGCAACTCTAAATTGAAAGTTTGGTTTTTTGTAACAGATTTTCCGTCTATTTGCTTTTCTCTGCTTATAAATGAAGAGTCTTATTCGGAGCACAGAATATTATTGTGTGTTCTGTATTCTTATTCAGAGTACAGAAGAACTTTAAAATAATTGTGCACGTGAGACTAACTTAGATGTACAAGATTTTATGGCGACGATGCCTACGTAACAACACTGTAAGAAATGTTTTCCAATGAATAGAATTATTCATAACTGTAGTAATGCAACATGTACATTTTTACAAATATACAAGAGCATTACATGTTTAATACGTAATATAATTTATGCGGGTTTATCTGAATGCGTAAACGTGCAAATACTATTTTCAACTCTGCGATATTATTTTAATCTTTATACTTCTGCAATGTTTTCAAAATAAAATAAAAATGAGCATTACAATGTTTATGTGTCAAGCGTGCAAAGCTATTGTAATTGCTCGTTTTTCTCTCTTCCCTTTGTTAGTAAGCCTTTTCCCGTTCTTGTAATTTCACTGAAAAATTAATATTGGAAAATGAACTATAAAAATATCCGTTTCCTGAGAGATTGAAACTTCTAAAACTTTCCATTGTTACTGTTACTTTCGTTTTTGTTAAAAACACACCCAAGTAATATGTAATTAGAATATTAGTAAAATATACTTCGCGTAATTATTTACAATTAAATTTAAATTATTTTGAATCAAATTGGATTCATTTTAATTAAAAAATTAATTTCACATCGTTTAAGCTCTTACTCCCATACAGAATTCAATCCCACAAATAAAAAATCAATTTTTGTGTTTCTACCCACCAAAAACTTTAAAAGAGTTGAAACCTTGTCAGAAGAATAATAAATCACAATTACAATTCTGTGGACTATCGGATATTTACAGTGTACGTACAGTTATTTCGACGTATTGCTGTTAATCAAATACCTGATTTCCATTATAGTTTTGGGGTAGTAAAGTATGAAAAATATTCATTCCTGTGTTTCACTTTACGCATTCCGTGTCGGCACTTACAATAATTAATGGAGAATTTCTAAATCTAATTGCATAACTTTTCTAAAATGCTTTCCGTCATCATCAGTGATTAATTTTGGCAACAAAAATTCAAGAATGCATTTCGGTACCCAACTTAATGTCTGAAATATTCAGTTAGTGCGGTTAGAAATTACTCAACTGCGTGAATGCTGTTTCTGGGTGAGTCAATCCTTAACGTCGTTCATCCCATAGGTATAGTGTGTGTTATACTACGGAAGTTACCGATTATCCTCTTACGCTTCAACACTGAAGCCTGTGCAGGCCTAAACGTCGGTTTGCGGTTTCCCCACAAGGTTTCATTGAAACATTTCCAAACAGATTGTTTTCAATATAACACCTTCTAATAAAATGTTTGAAACGAAGACGTTAACAAAGTTAACTCCTCGTTCTGTGCGAGTGTTATTTACCCGTCTCCCCTTTAACGTCTCCGTTTCACGTCCACGTCCGCCGCTGCCGTCACTGTACTGCCTCTTTGTTCAGATGACAGCCGGCCCACAATTTTATCAGCGTCGCTCGAGGAGACGATCCGTCAGGCTGCGTGACAGGTATTCTGGCTGCGTTGTTCCGCGCGCCCGCGGCGCGGCGGCGGGTCGGCGCCCCACCTGAAGTCGCGCGGTTTTCGGAGCGAGGTTTCCGTAAGGGCGCGGGGCGGCGCCTGGGACACGTGAAGTCCGAGGATCTCGCGGGCTCCCAAATGCGCAATAAATTATAAGGGTGAACGCCAACAAGGCGCGGCCCGACCGCTCAATTAGTCAAGAAGACCGAGTGGGAGCGGGATGCAGTTGTAATCGCACCGACGCGCTGCCGCACCGCAGCGGTCGTCGGCCATCGGACCACCGCCCCTCGCCCCGTATCACCCAGGGCAGATACAAAGGCGTGCTCAAATTTTCATTGCCGTGTCAGTGGTCGTGTCGAAACAAGCCCAGGGTCTAATTCTTTACGCCAACTGCCAAGTGTGCAGTTTTCGTCGGTCGTCGGCCACCGGACCACCGCCCCTTGCCCCGTATCATCCAGGGGCAGATACAAAGGCGTGCTCAAATTTTCATTGCCGTGTCAGTGGTCGTGTCGAATCAAGCCCAGGGTCTAATTCTTTACGCCAACTGCCCAGTGTGCAGTTTTTTTTCCGTAGACAGACTCTAAAGTCCGGGAGGGAGGGAGGGAGGGTTGCCATATTTTAGCGATTTTCTCTGGTTAAAGATACAGTGAAGGTTGGCAAAGAATTTATTGCAAGGCACAATTTGTTTTCGCAATATTAAAGAATATGAACACAAAACCACAAGGTTAAAATTGAAGAATTGGGACCAGACTGTCCGCGGTGGCCAACTAAAGTTCGCTCGTGCCACTCGCATTTCAGTAGTTTAGAGCCGATCGTAACTGATATTCTCCCATCATCATCCGACGTGCAGTGCGGGATCCTTTGTTGTTCATCCTATCCCCCACTCTCATGTTTAGAGTCGGGCGATAGGTTGACCTCTGATCCACATCGGGCCGATCCCTCACGATCATGAATGTGTAGGCAAAGGACTCACACGCGAGGCCAAGGCTCGAATTGGGTTGGGGCACCGTAGAAAGATCACGTTGCTCGTGACGCATTGCTGTTGCATTGAGCGAGGTCATATTGCGTAAACACATTTGGATCGGCGATACCGGAGAACCTGGCAGCGAGCGTTGCAAAACGGACTAATCCCGCAGCGCGGCCTCCTCGCACGTGCAAGCTCTTTGCTGCGCATTTTGCCCGCGTCCCGCGGCTGCGCCCTGCGTGCGCAGACGAGCTCAGGCCAGATTCGCGTTGTGTCCGATGAGAAGTGGCGATTTCTGCGAACGATTCATAGGACACCGAGCGCTAAGTCCAGCTAAAATGGTACGTGATGTTCTCCTACAGAAACCTTCTTTCCGAATGTTGTTATTCTTAAGAAATAATATTTGCATACAAATAAATTTTTAAATAAGTAAAAGGAAATATATATCTGTGGTTTGGATCCGAGAACACATGAATTGACAACCACGATTATATGAATTTTCAATAAAGTTTTGTTTTAAGAAAATTTACTGATGTGAAGTTACGATATACTTATGTATTAAAACTACTAATCAGTCTGTTTCGAAAGAAATGTTTCAGGACATGGCGGGGTCGATCACATCTGGTTTGTATCTACGAAATACCAATTACTCAACTGACATCTTTGATTATTGCATCACAATAAAAAGATACATTATTTCTAACTACACAATAGGCATGCAAAATGCATAAAAGTAACGAAGTATTTTCCAAATTTTAAAACATATTGACACACTTAGAGTGGAGGAAGTACGTCTGTCGGTGGCGTTTATTAAATAGATTGGCGTGGGTCACAACAGAATCCCGAAGTTAGTTTGGGAAATCTGAGCCACGTATGAAATATGTCTATAATGTGAAGCAACTCTTGCCATTATATTCTAATGATATGCAGTGTGCAAGCTACGAAGTGTAACCAAATTTTCTCCATTATGCTTATTTTTTTAATGCATTTCAATGTCTGGAAAGAATTTTCGAACTATTCTATCATAGTTAGAAAGTCGGCATAATTTCATATTTTAATTAAATGGAAGTAAAGTCTTTTTCATGAATCAATTATTCTATCTGATGCCAATTTTCCTGAAAGTAGAACATGAGACAGCCATAAATTCTTATTCGCGATATATTGCTCTCGGATAGAATCCATTAGGAAGCAATTGTAACACTTGACAGACCTGGTTTTTCAGAGAAGAGAAAATTGCGGTCAATTTGGTACTGGGCAGCCGTGGAACGGGATTTGTTCGGTTTGTGTTGCATTGAATTCAAATTAGAAGAGTTCGTTCAGGATGATATGCAAACAACGCGTATAAATAATGTTAATTTGCCATTTGTTAGTTGTCAGCGATGAATAATTTTGTTAAATGCGCTTTATTTGAAAATTCCCGAGAGGAATATTGCGTAAAGTTAAAATCTGACCATTTGTCGTGAGCAGTTGGCAACGAATGACATGTCCTCAGACGAGACTCAATTGATTGTGGATTTAGAAGGCTTCAAATGCCATCGGCAATCGCGTTCGACGATGGGGAACTAAGATCGCGCCCGTGGCCTGTTGTTTAGTGCGCTAATCCGCCATTAGCTTGAAAGTGCTTAGGAAAATAGCGGAAATCACTTCTAAGAGCAGCCGAACAGAGCAATTGATTCCTTTAGGCGCTACAATCACAATGATGGGAAGCATATGAAGCAAATATTGTGTCATTGCCAGGCCCTGGCAACTAAAAAAAGATATACATCTCATTTCTTTGTACAGTAAGTTAAATCCTCTTTTACGTTGTGTCGCCAGGATCCATGGTTTGGGGGTCCTTGATTGCCGAAAAAAATGTCCTTCCGTCGTCAAGGCCCTGCGAGTTTGAAACATATTGTAATTTTTGGGGTCTATTACATGAAGCCTGAAATTACATTTACAACATTTTCTCAGAAAAGGATTCAAATTTGATTAAATTGTGTCCTCGGATAGCGTAAAGACGCAAGAATGTCGCGGGTCTCATTTTTGGATAAAATCCGCGATTTTTCGAAAATTGCAAAAGTTTAGGACGCCTTTCTACAATTGCAATGAAGATAAGTGATTTTTATTAATAAACTCTGTTGTTCAAAGATAGGACATGCACGATTTTTCGAAAACGTTAGTAGTTTTCCCATAATTTTATACAAGGGAGCGGAGCGGAGAGTGTACATAGCCAGGGGGTCGGGGAGGGAAGCAGGGAGCGGGACGACGCGAAGAGCAGGATAGACAGCGCTGGCCCTCACAGGGGAAGGGGAGGGGAGGGGTGTGGATGAACGGAGAGGCGTGGCAAACAGCACGGCGCTGGGTGAGGGGGGTGGCGAAGGGGAAGTCGGTGAGCGCGGGGCCGGGGGGAGGGGGACGCAGTCAGCGCGCGGTAGGCGATGGCCTCGGCCGGGCAGCTTCATGCAACTTTTACCAATCATCCAGCAACGGTGGATTTGGCGCGCGCCGAGACAAGAGCAGGCGCGGGGCGCGGGGGCGGAGGCTGGCGACCGGCCACTGGGGAACGAGGGCTAGTCGACGGGCGGCGGCGGAGGCAGGGTTACGCAGCACGGGGCTGAGCTGCGAGCCGCCAGCTCGTGCATAATAGAGCGGAGGCGGGAGCGGGAGTGCGGGAGCAGCAGCGGGGCCGCACCCGCCCAGCCGTCCCGAAGCGCCGCGGACGTAGAGCGAGCGTAGGGGAAGCGTGGCGCATGCGGGCAAGTCGGGGCGGGGCGGGAACGGGGCACTACTAAGACGCACACGGACGGCAAGATGGTCAGGGCGATGGCACGAGGGTAAGGATGGTAAGCACAGTGAGACGACGCTCACAGCACGATGGCGACAGGGCAATGGCGGGAGAGCAAAGCGAGAAGGCGATGGCAGGGAGGACGATGGCGGGGAGTGCGATGGCGGAGATGGCGGTGGCGGGGATGGCGGTGGCGGGGAGGGTGATGGCGGGGAAGGCAATATCGGGAAGGGCGGTGGCGAGCGCTGGCGGGGAGGGCGACGGTGGGGAGGGCGATGGTGGGGAGGGTGATGGCCGGAAGGGGCGATTGCGAGCAGCTGCGAGTAGAGGTCACGGAATCAAAGATGTATTTTTCACCCATTTTTACGATCCCATATTATACGTTCGTCCTGAGTGCACTAGTACATGCGTCATGTGTGCAATTGCATTAAATATATACATATAAAATTAATATTGGGAATATATAACTAGTAGTTTTACAGACTCGCACAGACTTTATCGCACATGTTTACTAATATCTTTAGGCAAGGCTAGCTTTTCGGTATTGTCCCACCCTTTTCCCAGCTGTTACCCAGCGGCGCATAAATGGAATTTATTAACATATTCCCAATTCATCGGTTCCCTATGAGTAGAATTGAAATATGTATTAATAAATATCACAGAAAAGTAAAACTTAATGCTGTATTACATTTTATTGAAAATATTGTAGCCGTTCTGGAGAAAATATCGTTTAAGCATTTCTGAAAATGCACTACGTGAAGCTCATTTTCTCATAAAAGTTTTCCGTTTTTAAGAAACTTTACAATACATCATTTGAAAAAATTGTGTTCATAAATGGAAGAATGTATAGAAAATTAAAATAGTCCTTAATGTCAATTTTAACGCCAAGAGAGAATTTAAAAAAATGCCTTTTTGGGTTTTTCGAAAACTGAAAACAATACATGAATGGTATATAATGTAATTAAATATATTTAGCACTATCTGTACAAAAAGTTTAAAGAAAAATATCATTGTTTTAGTAAATGTAGTTTAAGAAGTTCGGAATGTGTGCATTTTAAGTTCATTTTCTCTGAAAACTTTTGAGTTTTCGAGAAATTTTATAAGAACTCATTTCAAATACTTGTAGTCACGAAAGTCTGTAATGTTTACAAAATCTTCGCAATGTAAGAATTAACGATGTCAGTGGTATATTACAAAATATGCGTTTTACCAATGGCGTTTATTTCATTCACTCGAAATGACGGGCAGACAATTGGACATACAGACGGATATTTTGCGGATATACTAATTTTTCCGAATGGACACACAAGAGGTGGATTCTGACTACACGTGTTAGAGAGAAAAAAATATTACAAATAGGACAAAAAATTATCCAATATTTTGGTGTCAGGGTTCTACAAACGAATTTTTCTGAAAAAAAATGCAGTTTTTTGCAGCATTATATATTTTTTCTACGTATTATATTCTACTTTTATGTATTTAAATAAGGGAGAAAGTAAAAAAAAATGTATCGAGAATCGGTGTGTGGGACGTGCCCAAAATTTTATTCTATACAATAATAAATATAGAGTGGCAATGTGTCCCCTTTTCTTTCTTGCTCGATACTCACAACAAAAAAGCAGTTTCTAATGAAATGTTACATGAATATAAGAGATACTGAAGTTGAAGTCCCATAATGTTTAATAGAAATAATTGACTCGTAAATGAGAAGTTCCGTCTGCCGTCGATTTCAAACAGATCCTTAATATTCATTTATTCACTTCAAGCAGGTAGCAGCAAGGACAGATTACTTCATCAAAGAAAACGCTGTTATTTCTCACTATGCCATTACGAGACTCTGAAGTTTTGAATTTGGAGTATAGTTAATTTATTCTGGAAAATAATCGCAATAGCTCACATTCGGAATACAGTCGGTTAGATTTACTTTCCTTTGAGGGCTTGGTATCGATCTTCAAAAGTCCACTTTCCCGCTTGCAGCCGTGGCCATCACCCTTAAAGGGCGCGCGGCGTGTTGGAGTGAGAGACGCAGTGCGTGTGTAGGAGGGCGGAGAAGTCCAAGGTCGCGCTGTCCCGGAGGTAGAGTGCGCGTCTTGAGGACGGCGAGCGGCCGCCAAGTTAGCCAGAGTCTGTCGCTGGGGAGCGCTCGCTAAGAGGACAGAGCCAACTGCGCGACGTCTGTGCGACGTTTGCCGCCGCAGGGACAGGCGGCGCACCCCGGCGGAGATGGCTCTTCTGACTGGAGCGGCGCTCTACGACGCCAGGGCGCGCGAGCGAGCGAGAGAGAGAAAGAGGGCGAACGGGAGAACACAGAGGGCAAGGAAGGAGGGCTAAAACGAGGACGAGCGCCAGGGACAGGCAAGACGCAGATGACGACGAGGGACCGGGCGAAAGCGAGAGCAAGAGTGATTAAGGGGTCAGAGCAAGTGAGATGCGGAGGCAAGGGGAAGTGGTGGCGGAGGGCGACGATGGCAATGATGAGGGCGAGGGCGAGGGTGACGGCAAAGGCGAGAGAGAGGGCGAGGGCGAGTGAGGACGGTGAAGGTGAAGATGAAGGCGCAGGCGAAGGCGAAGGCGCAGGCGCAGGCGCAGGCGCAGGCGAAGGCGAAGGCGAAGGCGTGGGCGAGGGCGAGGGCGAGGGCGAGGGGGAGGGCGAGGGCAAGGATGTGGCCGAGATCGTGGGCCTCTGAGCGAAAGAGGGCATAGGTGAAAAAAGGGAGCGAGGCCGCAACATGATCAAGGGCGTGGGTGAGAGCGAAAGAACAGCCGCGGAGGCATCTCATACCGACATTTTCGTGGGCAGCTAGTGCATTTGTGCGTTTGTGTATGTGTATGTGTATAGGGAGCGGTAGTTGTATTTTTTCCGCAAATAAACATTGCTTGAATAATAATTTAAACTGGGAAGAGATGATGAAATGTAAAGATAATATGTTGAATGCATCTCCACATGACTCTCACAAACGGACATACACATTAACTACGGCACGAATTTTCTGGAAATGAACGGTAATGGATTCTATAAATTTGTTTTCATATCAGTAATTAAAGGAAGTTAATTTCAAAATATTTTGTAAACTCTACATAGAATTATTTTATTGAAAACATATATAACTTGAATATACTAAGTAGTTACAACTCCTCAGTGAACTACACGAAAACTCTTTACAACATAAGAAATCAACCTGTTCCTTTTCTATTTCGTAACAAAAAAATACATAGGAAAATTATATAGAAAATTTACATACTTAAATATCCCAAAACGTGTCATTGGCGCATCACGATACATACTGGGATAATTAAGTGATATTATTTAACTATCTATATAGTTTGTTGATTAAATTTTAAAACAATGTCTATCTTATTCGAAATTCGTAAAAAATAGTATCCTATTTCCTATAGGTCTTTAAGTTGGCGTAGAGGAAGTTGTCAGTTCGGAAGCGGCCGACGCAGAATCCCATTAAGTCCAGGAAAATGCACAAAGTGCGCGGGCGAACCAAAAAAAAAAAAACAACAATAAAAATAATGAACCGGCGTAATGGCTTCAAGAAACGCGGAGTATGAGGAGTAAGGTGAAAAGGCGAGAGTGGGCCCCGTGAGGAGGGGCAGGTGGGGAAGGGGGTGGGGGTGGGTTGCGGGAGAGGCGCCGCCCCGCCGGTGGGGCCCGCGGAGCCGCTCAAAGCGCAAATTCCCCAATTAGGTGGCGCCGCACTCTTAATTACTACTGTTAAAAAAATCAATGAGCATCCGTAGCGACGTGTTTGCGGGCGGTGTGTGTCGGATCGGCGGCGCGCAGCTTTCAACAATGCTCGCAGGGCGGCAGGAATGTGCCCCTGCCGGTTTGGAAAGTGAGAGTGTCGTTTGTTTTGCTGGCAGGGGGCAGTGGCATTGGAAGTGGGGAAAAGGACGATGAATGTTCAGCTTGTAGTGTCGGTGATGCGGATCGCTGGTCTGGTCGACGGTTTTGATATAAGTATCGGGAGAGGTAAATGCAGGCATATGTCATCGGCGGATGATCGGGAAATGCTGGCCGGCAATACGTGCTGAAGGGCAGCGTGTGATGTACACAAATGACGAGGATAAGTGCAATTAGGTTGATTGATCGATGTTCCCTGGCAATAGTTATTAGTACAGTTAGTGTACTGAATGTTTTTATCCCGGGATTTTCTATTGATTAATGACCCCGGGCGCATGCTATGATTACGATCCAACAGCCCAAGTAATTGGTTCCGTAAGTGTAGTGCAGGATTTTTACCCCGAGAGGTGTCGGAAATCTTCCTCGCTTGATAGTGAGATCCGGCGCCTGCCCATCGGCATCGCCGATTTTCCCTAACCAGGTATCTCCCACCAGCGAGGCACCGCCCCAGATGGGACAAGCTCGAAGTTGCGACGGGTCTCCTGGTATCTCTAGTAGTGTAGTGTAGTCTTCATGTAAGTCTGTTAGTAAGGGGTGAGGATAGCACAAGGAAGATGAAGGAAAGATCGCGCGCGGATTTTATCCTGGGAGGTGACATCCAACTTGGATCTCGCGGATCTATAATTCAGCTTGCTCGCATTTCACCCTCTAAATGCCTACAGACAGGGTCTGAATTCGTCGCAGCTATTGTAAGTGTCGAAAATGAGCCACTGCCGAGTCTCAAAAATTCTAGGACTTTCAGGCCTGAGGCGTAGCAGAGTCAACGATAATGCTAGCTCTGAGCTAAAACAGACGGTGAATGGTAATGGTAAAAGGCGTCACTGAATGCTTACGATCTTTAAAATGAATTCCTAGCATGTATCAGCTGCTGTAATGACAGTTAAGGACAATGGAACGCTGTGGAGGAAACACGGTTGCCTGGCCTGGAACTATAGTGGTCTATGAAATATTTTGACTAAAATCGAGGTTACGGTAAATTTGATTTTAACAGGTGAGCATCTAAACATTTCAAGGTGATCAATTGTCGTTGTAGATTCCGCATAATAAAAATACCACTTTAGTATTGGCAAATGGTTTTAATGTGAGTGAATTCGTAAGTCACATTGTGTTACATATTCCATCGACCACTTTAGTTCCAGGCTAGCCAATTAGACGGGTTACTGTTTGGGGCCTTGATGCAGTGGTAGTGAAAAGAGACCTAGTCCATGGGGGGGGGCGGCAGGGGGAATGAGCATCCGTAGCGACGTGTTTGCGGGCGGTGTGTGTCGGATCGGCGGCGCGCAGCTTTCAACAATGCTCGCAGGGCGGCAGGAATGTGCCCCTGCCGGTTTGGAAAGTGAGAGTGTCGTTTGTTTTGCTGGCAGGGGGCAGTGGCATTGGAAGTGGGGAAAAGGACGATGAATGTTCAGCTTGTAGTGTCGGTGATGCGGATCGCTGGTCTGGTCGACGGTTTTGATATAAGTATCGGGAGAGGTAAATGCAGGCATATGTCATCGGCGGATGATCGGGAAATGCTGGCCGGCAATACGTGCTGAAGGGCAGCGTGTGATGTACACAAATGACGAGGATAAGTGCAATTAGGTTGATTGATCGATGTTCCCTGGCAATAGTTATTAGTACAGTTAGTGTACTGAATGTTTTTATCCCGGGATTTTCTATTGATTAATGACCCCGGGCGTATGCTATGATTACGATCCAACAGCCCAAGTAATTGGTTCCGTAAGTGTAGTGCAGGATTTTTACCCCGAGAGGTGTCGGAAATCTTCCTCGCTTGATAGTGAGATCCGGCGCCTGCCCATCGGCATCGCCGATTTTCCCTAACCAGGTATCTCCCACCAGCGAGGCACCGCCCCAGATGGGACAAGCTCGAAGTTGCGACGGGTCTCCTGGTATCTCTAGTAGTGTAGTGTAGTCTTCATGTAAGTCTGTTAGTAAGGGGTGAGGATAGCACAAGGAAGATGAAGGAAAGATCGCGCGCGGATTTTATCCTGGGAGGTGACATCCAACTTGGATCTCGCGGATCTATAATTCAGCTTGCTCGCATTTCACCCTCTAAATGCCTACAGACAGGGTCTGAATTCGTCGCAGCTATTGTAAGTGTCGAAAATGAGCCACTGCCGAGTCTCAAAAATTCTAGGACTTTCAGGCCTGAGGCGTAGCAGAGTCAACGATAATGCTAGCTCTGAGCTAAAACAGACGGTGAATGGTAATGGTAAAAGGCGTCACTGAATGCTTACGATCTTTAAAATGAATTCCTAGCATGTATCAGCTGCTGTAATGACAGTTAAGGACAATGGAACGCTGTGGAGGAAACACGGTTGCCTGGCCTGGAACTATAGTGGTCTATGAAATATTTTGACTAAAATCGAGGTTACGGTAAATTTGATTTTAACAGGTGAGCATCTAAACATTTCAAGGTGATCAATTGTCGTTGTAGATTCCGCATAATAAAAATACCACTTTAGTATTGGCAAATGGTTTAATGTGAGTGAATTCGTAAGTCACATTGTGTTACATATTCCATCGACCACTTTAGTTCCAGGCTAGCCAATTAGACGGGTTACTGTTTGGGGCCTTGATGCAGTGGTAGTGAAAAGAGACCTAGTCCATGGGGGGGGGGGCGGCAGGGGGAATGAGCATCCGTAGCGACGTGTTTGCGGGCGGTGTGTGTCGGATCGGCGGCGCGCAGCTTTCAACAATGCTCGCAGGGCGGCAGGAATGTGCCCCTGCCGGTTTGGAAAGTGAAAGTGTCGTTTGTTTTGCTGGCAGGGGGCAGTGGCATTGGAAGTGGGGAAAAGGACGATGAATGTTCAGCTTGTAGTGTCGGTGATGCGGATCGCTGGTCTGGTCGACGGTTTTGATATAAGTATCGGGAGAGGTAAATGCAGGCATATGTCATCGGCGGATGATCGGGAAATGCTGGCCGGCAATACGTGCTGAAGGGCAGCGTGTGATGTACACAAATGACGAGGATAAGTGCAATTAGGTTGATTGATCGATGTTCCCTGGCAATAGTTATTAGTACAGTTAGTGTACTGAATGTTTTTATCCCGGGATTTTCTATTGATTAATGACCCCGGGCGCATGCTATGATTACGATCCAACAGCCCAAGTAATTGGTTCCGTAAGTGTAGTGCAGGATTTTTACCCCGAGAGGTGTCGGAAATCTTCCTCGCTTGATAGTGAGATCCGGCGCCTGCCCATCGGCATCGCCGATTTTCCCTAACCAGGTATCTCCCACCAGCGAGGCACCGCCCCAGATGGGACAAGCTCGAAGTTGCGACGGGTCTCCTGGTATCTCTAGTAGTGTAGTGTAGTCTTCATGTAAGTCTGTTAGTAAGGGGTGAGGATAGCACAAGGAAGATGAAGGAAAGATCGCGCGCGGATTTTATCCTGGGAGGTGACATCCAACTTGGATCTCGCGGATCTATAATTCAGCTTGCTCGCATTTCACCCTCTAAATGCCTACAGACAGGGTCTGAATTCGTCGCAGCTATTGTAAGTGTCGAAAATGAGCCACTGCCGAGTCTCAAAAATTCTAGGACTTTCAGGCCTGAGGCGTAGCAGAGTCAACGATAATGCTAGCTCTGAGCTAAAACAGACGGTGAATGGTAATGGTAAAAGGCGTCACTGAATGCTTACGATCTTTAAAATGAATTCCTAGCATGTATCAGCTGCTGTAATGACAGTTAAGGACAATGGAACGCTGTGGAGGAAACACGGTTGCCTGGCCTGGAACTATAGTGGTCTATGAAATATTTTGACTAAAATCGAGGTTACGGTAAATTTGATTTTAACAGGTGAGCATCTAAACATTTCAAGGTGATCAATTGTCGTTGTAGATTCCGCATAATAAAAATACCACTTTAGTATTGGCAAATGGTTTTAATGTGAGTGAATTCGTAAGTCACATTGTGTTACATATTCCATCGACCACTTTAGTTCCAGGCTAGCCAATTAGACGGGTTACTGTTTGGGGCCTTGATGCAGTGGTAGTGAAAAGAGACCTAGTCCATGGGGGGGGGGCGGCAGGGGGAAGTCCGAAGAGTGGTGCGTGCGGCAGATGGGACGGCAACGCTGCCGGAGGAAGACAGAGGTTCCCAGATGAGCCTTCTGCTCGAAGTAATTGTCGCTAATTGAGTTACTCATTCCTTTGAACAGAACTGCCATGGAGAGTTGTATTATCGTTGCTTAAGGTAATGAAATATTCCGGTGCATAGGCGTATTTCAAATGGTCGCCGAATTTAATTAATGGCCTTTGCGTTTTTCTTTCTGCCGCTTTGAAACTAAATTCACTTCTTATTTAGTACTCTGAATATTTAACCGCCAGCCGTGCGTCCCTCGAGGCGCTGGAACAACCGGCGAAAAGGAATTCCCAGACTCTGCTTTCGGCCTTTGTCGAGTGGGACGTCTCCTTCAATGCCATCTTTTTTCTACGAAACCGCATCTAGTCATCTTTTCCTATTACGAGCGTTGTGCGCGACTGATGATATCCACCTACTAAAAGCAACACAACGTCCCAAAATATTTGAAATTCTCCGAAGCTTAATATGACGTGGGAGGCGTGAGAAAAAGGATATTTTCATTAAATTCATACTGGCCACTGGAGAATGCAAAAGTTTCAAAAGATTCCAAGACACAAACAGTTAAAATATTAGAGGAGAAGCACTTAAAATGAAAAAAAAATACGTGAATCCTCGTTAAGAGGAGAAATACGTTTTGCTACAGAAGTTTAATTTCTCTGTAGGAAGAGCAAAGAATTGCAGTACTGGAGTAAAAGAAGAGACGGAGTTTCTAAAATATGTCTAATGACCACAGTATTATTAATTTGGCTGGAGAGTACGAATATTTAAACTGTAATTGTAATTTATATCATCTGTTTAATGAAAACCAAACGTAACATTTGTTGAAAAAAAAAAAGATTGACTAGAAAGTAGACGTTAGGATTTGCATTGTGACAATATCGTAATAGTACTTGAGTAGATTTAACACAGTAAAGCGATGCTAAAAACAAACACATCTTCGTATATGAGACGTATTTGTAATTCGTATCCCTAAATACAACATAACACGATCATTACTTATGCCATTGATCAGTCATGAAATTTTACTTATGTCTCAAATTCACTGTACAATTGTATTTGGTGTATCTACGAAACACTCGCCTCACTTCAGTCGGACGTTCTCAGTTTCTAATTCCCGTATGAACAATAAAGACACTATCGGTGCCACTTTCGAATGAGGTTTTGAATAAGAACTCAATAGCAAAAAATATCATTGAAGATCTATGAGTAAAACTAGCACGTTTTATCGTAAATATTCAAATATAAATAAATTTAATATCAAAATCGTAAATATTTCTTGTAGTCTTTCAAGGCGTTGGGTGTATTTATTCCAGGATTTATCTCTAGAATACATTACATGAACATCCCTTACATTGGCTCTGAGACATGAAGGGATGGTAGCAAATGCACTAAGAAGCTTTTACATCTGATAGAACACTTTCCTTGTGCGTGCTGACATCTGTCGGGTAAAATTGTCGGAATATAGGCTAAAAACGGCGTCGGAGTATCGAACGTTACCGTTTGACTGGCGCTGGTCTAGATCACGAAACGCAGTAACATCGGCCGGGAGACACGGGGCACCATCAGGATACGTTCCAAAACAAGGCAGCGAAACCTGTATGAAAAAAACGGCGACCATCAGTCTTGGTCCTCTTTGCGATCGCACGTGATGCGGTTGCTAGTTGCGAATGCCGGGTTGAACCTGAACTATAAACTACTTACTAATGCCGATATCATCTATATCATCTCCACCTTAACTAACGGACTGTGTGATTCTCATACCTAATTTTCTATTAGTTAGCGCTGTCCTTAATATGTTACAAAATATTGCATCGTACATTGCAATATTTAATACCCTTCCAACAATACAACTGTTTAAATTTAATAAGTTTAATGTTAACATTTAAAGATAAATATTTTTCAAGATCATTAATGAAGAGGTATTTGTATCTTAGTAAATGATTTGTGACATTTTGGGCTTACCGAGATGGCCTTGCGACCGTCGCCCCGCCTCCGTCGCCCCGCCTCCGTCGCCCCGCCTCCGTCGCCCCGCCTCCGTCGCCCCGCCTCCGTCGCCCCGCCTCCGTCGCCCCGCCTCCGTCGACCCGCCTCCGTCGCCCCGCCTCCGTCGCCCCGCCTCCGTCGCCCCGCCTCCGTCGCCCCGCCTCGCCGCCCCGCCTCCGTCGCCCCGCCTTTGTCGCCCCGCCTCCGTCGCCCCGCCTCCGTCGCCCCGCCTCGCCGCCCCGCCTCCGTCGCGTCGTTCGCTCTCGCCCCGCGCCAGCGCGTACTCATACATATTCATTTGCGTGCTTTTATACACACGGCCGTTCCCAACCGATCGCCCCTGCACGCCCCCATTAATTACATACACTCGGAATACATAACCTGCGCGCTGAAAACAATATCTAGTTCCTCGGCAAGTCCCCCGGCGCTGTTGGATAACGGCAACCCCATCTGCTCTATCCCTACTGCCCTCCCCGTCCCAAGCTCCCATTTTACTAGCTCTCGGCGGTTCTCCCTTCCGTCGTAGCACTTTGTAACCCTTTTCTGAGTTTTCCCAGTTGCTCTCTTTTACTCTCTCTCTCTCTCTCTCTCTCTCTCTCTCTCTCTCTCTCTCGCTATCTTTATCCTTCGACAATTAAAACTGTGTTCCAAACGTGTTTTGCGGTGAACATTCACTCTTAATTTTTCTACATATTCGATTCATGCGCTAGTTTATTGCATACGTAATTTACTTTTTGACTAATTTCTATTTTTAATATTCAGCTAATGCGTTAGCTTTTTGCCTCAACGATGGAACTACAGCACTGATAGAACCAATGTTTTTGCAAATGGAATGAGCTGGTTTTGATAGGAAACTTTTCAATGTGGAATTAATTTCAAAACTGCCGTCTAACGCGATGATTCGTAGCATCATTTAAATGACAACAAAGGGAATGGGAATCCAGTGAATGATCCTCGGCGTCGTAGAAGGGTACTTATTGTCATTAAATACACGAAAAAAAAGAATGTAGAGCCTCCAGAGTGTGATTGCGATTTCTAAAAAAACAAGTAATGCGATGAAATAATGAGTTGGGGATACTAGGATATTACAAAACGAACTAGAGTTCTGAATGACTGTCGTACCAGAGGAAATATTGTGAAATAGCATGTACTATTATTAAGGATTATATAAACAAAGGAGGTGACTAAGCATATTAATAAATAATAACGTACCATTCGCAACAGCTGGGTAAGCACTGCCGAGAAAATGTTTGCAAATTGTACGGGTAACTTGTCACTTAACATCTCTTTGGACATTGTCCTTATTCGGTGCTAGCTAACGTCTGTTTACCAAAATTTCAGTTCACAGCAACATTCCTGAATCTAGGATGAGTCATTTTTTGTTTATGGAAAGTCAAAGACTACTTTCATATTTACATTGATTGTTATTTCAATTTTTACCGACTTCAAAAGCAGGAAGTCTCACAATATGTCGTGTGTATATTTATTTTTGCTTTCAGCCTTACTTTGCGCAAATAAAAGTCACTTTTCAATTTTTGAGGTGGAAAGATTCAGGACAGTTCAATTACCAAATGAACTTTTCTAATTACTTAAAACTGAACCGCAGAGACACATTTCTAAAAGGGGTTAAGTAACCATTTTCGCAAAGCCATCTTTTGGCAATTTAACTCATAACTTTATTTTGAACACTTAATTTTATTGTTATTTGAGCAATAGGTATCTAGTTTTGTTGAGTAAATGGAGGCTTCACGAAACGCGATTCAACGTCAAAAAAACTCGGAATAGTAAAGTAGGTCAATTGGTAATAAACTTGTTCAGTTAACACAAATTCTGCTTGAAGTGAACGATACACACAGTATGAAACGACACTGTAATCGTGGCAAGAGATGAAGAACGACGCTGTGAGCGGACAAACGGTTTTATTTTTAAAATGAGAACGATGCGGACCAGACCCTTCGTTTTATTTCAAACCAGGCATTTTCAAACAAAGGACAGTCTCTCGGATACAGAGGTCTTCTAATTCCTTTTGAGCTCTTTATAACGAAAAAATCATTTTTGGGAACTCTACGCCTACAGCAAATGCTTCAATACAACAGGGGAGTAGACGATCAAAGAATCTCGTTTCGAAACAAGTCGACAAACAAATGCTTGGGTATCATACCGAGCACGATCGATAACTAGGATTTCAATATTACAGAAGAAATGGATGAGGTTATGATCGTTGAAGGTGTCTGTGAGAGATATACAACATAATTTTGATTTATGCGTTCGTAGGCTTCCGCGGCCGGAGGCAATGCATTCTTGGCTATCCGGGATGAGCCCCGTCTCGGTCAATTGTGCTGACGT
This sequence comes from Gryllus longicercus, assembly GCA_038098605.1. Lineage (NCBI taxonomy): Eukaryota > Metazoa > Arthropoda > Insecta > Orthoptera > Gryllidae > Gryllus > Gryllus longicercus. Next base: position 234,478 of record JAZDUA010000927.1, on the reverse strand, counting down.
TTCGGCCATCTTGCTGTGGCCTTCTTCAGAGTTATACTGCTTTGAATTTTGATTTATAATTTTGATTTATCCGAAGTGCGCAAACCATCGATCTCTCTGAAAACTGCTTTCGTTTTCAATAAGAAAACATTTTCACTCGCGATGGGAGAGTTTTTTCATGGAAAACTATTCTTATCCCTACATTGATTTACAGGTGTCCAAACAAACTTCAAATAATCTATATCTCAATAATGCTATGAAAATGTAGAATAATATACCACAGATCCCTTCAATTTTATGGTATTCATGGAGTGTTGTACACTTTTGTAGAAATTGAGTCAGTCCGTAAAATGTTAGGTTTTCAGGAAACATTCGAATTATCACACATATAATCTCATATTTGGAGAATGCTAAAAAAAATAAAAATAAGAGAAAGGTGAGCGAACATATTCCGCTTGAAATAAAAATTTTTCGTTCAAAATTTAACAACTATGTTCATAAAGTGTAATTGTGAAACACTAGGGTAAATCTTTCTGCTCATTTAAAATTCTGGTTTACTTCTCATGAGCACGAAGTTTGTTTCTAAAAAAAAATTCTCTCACGAGGGAGGATAAATTCGTATGCTTGAAAACAGATGAGCTCAACGTAATTAAAAAAAAAAATTATTCGTATTTACGTGGACTACGATATTCAACAAATATACTTATTTAATTTTAATTAACAGCAGATATAGGTACCAAATATCAAATTCATGAATTTTACATTGATATGGACATTTTAAGAAAAATACACCTGGCATATTCCATAAGGATAATAAAGTAAATAAAATATGTTGTTTTTCTTTCAAGTCAATTTCAAGCAAAACTAATCAAGTGAAGCCCTGGTTTTAATCATTTAATTGAAAGTGACATTAATCCATTTCACACGATGTCTTAACTTTAATGAAAATACACTATTTTAGAATACAAATGTAGCTCTTTTTTTTAATATCTACAGACACTCAGAATATTTCTTAAATTTTAATATCTCTAAGGAGACATTATCATCTTCATTCAAATAGAATTTTTTAAAACCGTACTCGTAAAATTATGATCCCTTTAGATATGAAAACACCTTTTTAAGGTTTTATATGATTGATTAGTTGATTGCTTCATTTGTGATTCCGGGCGCGTCAACAGCTAATGTCATTAGTCCCGAAAGTGTAGTGCATGCTTGTTTCTTGGCAGGTGGCGATGATCTTCCGCCATTGGGTAGTGAGATTGGGCACCGAATTACCTGTCGTCTAGCGGGGTTTATCCTAACCAAGTATCTCCCACCAGCGGAACACCGCACCAACCGCGAGAAGCTCTAAGCCGGCGACCGGTCTCCCGGCCTGTATGGTAGCTTAGTGCATATGTGTGTGTGTGTGTAGCTAAAGGATGAGGGTAGGACAAGGAATATCGCGCGCGGTCCACGGCCGGGTTGTTAGTGCACTGCTCCTGCATTCGCATGGTAATGATAGGAGAAACCACGGAAATCATCCGATCAGAGCAGCCGACCGGTAGAATTCTCCCCCAGACAGCGGCTGAATTCTTAGCTATCTAGCTAATGTCAGAAATCCTGCCACCGCCGGGACTCGAACGTAAAATCTTCTTGTCAGAGACACTGCAGTTGATGCCCTGTGCCACCTCTTCCGGTTTCAATTTAAGGGGGTGAACACTTATTAAACGTTTTGTACCTTGCCAAGTTTGTGCGTCGTGTTTGAATCTATAGAAGGCAAAATGTTTTATTTGATGTTATTTTAAATTCCGTTAAAAATCAGCATTAAAAACTAACCACATATGAAAACCTGTATGCTCATTTTCCAAGAAGTTTTTTCGCGCCCATAGCCCTTAGAGCGGCCGTCATAGCTTTGTGTTAGGATCAAAGTTCGGCATATTCCCCTGCGCTTGGGTGCTCTACTGCGACGCCGCGTGCTGTAGTTCATTGCGCTGTTAAATCAATGAAAAATCGCGATCTGACTTCTTCGGAATGCAGAGCGGAATCTTACTACTTCCAAAATGCCGAGCGTTCACAGCGGGCGTAATAGAGCAGCGGTCCTCAAACGCTGACTGCTTTGCGTTTAGCTTTGCAATGAAATCGAAGGAAGTTTCGAAAAATCTTTAGAGCGCGAGGGCGGTGCGGTGCGGGCCAGTGGGGGAAGTAGCGAGGATGTGTGTGTCGTAGCGAGGAAGCGTAAGACGTGGCGGGAAGCGTGGAGCACGAGGAGGAAACGCATCAAAGAACAGGGGGGGGGAGAGGTTTACACGGAGCGTGGAGCATAATGGGGAAGTGGAACGTAACGCAGTGTTGGGGTTGTTGGAAACGAAGAATTGTTAGGCATGTGGAGCGTGGGGCAGGCTGGGAGGACGTGGCGAGGATGTGTGTGTCGTAGGGAGGAAGCGTAAGACGTGGCGGGAAGCGTGGAGCACGAGGAGGAAACGTAAAGAACAGGGGAGGTTTGTGAGGGGGTTGTTGGAAACGAAGAATTGTTAGGTATGTGGAGCGTGGGGCAGGCTGGGAGGACGTGGCGAGGATGTGTGTGTCGTAGGGAGGAAGCGTAAGACGTGGCGGGAAGCGTGGAGCACGAGGAGGAAACGTAAAGAACAGGGGAGGTTTGTGAGGGGGTTGTTGGAAACGAAGAATTGTTAGGTATGTGGAGCGTGGGGCAGGCTGGGAGGACGTGGCGAGGATGTGTGTGTCGTAGGGAGGAAGCGTAAGACGTGGCGGGAAGCGTGGAGCACGAGGAGGAAACGTAAAGAACAGGGGAGGTTTGTGAGGGGGTTGTTGGAAACGAAGAATTGTTAGGCATGTGGAGCGTGGGGCAGGCTGGGAGGACGTGGCGAGGATGTGTGTGTCGTAGGGAGGAAGCATAAGACGTGGCGGGAAGCGTGGAGCTCGACGAGGAAACGTAAAGAACAGGGGGAGGTTAGTCAGGGGGTTGTTGGAAACGAAGAATTGTTAGGTATGTGGAGCGTGGGGCAGGCTGGGAGGACGTGGCGAGGATGTGTGTGTCGTAGGGAGGAAGCGTAAGACGTGGCGGGAAGCGTGGAGCACGAGGAGGAAACGTAAAGAACAGGGGAGGTTTGTGAGGGGGTTGTTGGAAACGAAGAATTGTTAGGCATGTGGAGCGTGGGGCAGGCTGGGAGGCGTGGGACATAGCGTGTGATCGTTGGACGTAGCGGAGAAGCGTGGAAGCGATGAGGGAAATGTCGGGGCACCTGCGCTGAGCATGGGGCGGAGCAGAAGAGCGGGGCGTAGAGACTGTAAGGAAGCGCGAAGTGGAGAGGAAAGACATCGAATGGTCGAGGAGGCGAGAGAGAAGATCGTCCCGGGGCGGCGGGATCTGGATGAGCCGCCGTCCGCGCTAGAGTGCGGAGTTGATCGTCATGTGTCGAGGGAGCGATGGGTTTGGAAGCGGGACAAGTCACGGTGGGGAAAAGGTTTGTGACGGGGTGCTGCGTGGCGTGTCGGGTTCACGGAACGAGGTGAAACGGGGAGCGTGCGTGTCGGGTAGGAGCGGCGCGTGTCGAGGTGGGTAGGGTGGGGAGAATTTGGGTACGGCGGGACGGAGTGGAGCGATGGTTAGAGCCGCGGAAACGGATGAGGGAGCGGGGGCGGGGCGGGGGTGAGGGTGCGGCGGAGGGCCAGGGGCGATTCACCCGCGACCTTCATCTGCCCGTCCGCGATGATTGATGCGGAGGCTTCGGATGCTCGAGCGACCGGGACGCGCCCCTCGCCCCGCCACCGATCATCTCCGCAGCAGCCCGACCCACACCTCCCCGCCCCGCCCCTTCCAGCCCTTCCCCGCCCCGCCCCGCCCCGCGGTCCTGTGGCCCCACTGCCCCTCGCCGCCACGAGCGGCCCGTCCTGAGCCGACACCACCGCCGTGCGGCACCCCGATTCACGAGTTTCATGGGCAGAGCACGCCCAGCAGCCTCCTAGTTCATTTCCCCGCCATCTATATTTTATTCAAGTATTTTAATATAACGGAGGAATGGAAATAATCTTTCACAAACATTTATTAACAAGCTATTTGTCAGTTACAACAGCAGACCTGTTTCGAGGTGTTTTACCTGATCTTCCTTGTATCTACAGAACATGATGCAAAAACTTGAAAACTTCTACATCAAACATACAAACACAAAATAGTTAATCTATTAAAAAGTGACGTGCTTCTTACACGGTGTCATTTTGCGGTCTTCCGGGAAAGGGAGGGAAGGTTGGCTGTAACTGACAAATAGTTTGTTAATACATTTCTTTGTGGAAGATAATTTCTTTTCGTCTCGTTATATTGCAGTAATGTAGTTCCACAATATTTCTGCGGTAACCACCGACTTTATTCAGAGATAAAATCCTTGTAAAGAAGATCCAATAAAATTCCGTCGGGATATTTTACATGTCATGACGTTTTGATTAACATCTAAGCATGCCGCCTGGTAGCTTCCAGGAACGTGCACAAAAGATACAAAACTTCGTTCTTTCACAACGGTGTCAACATTTTGCCCAACTAGTCTGCTCACCACACGACGCCAGTACATCTTTAGAGTGCACACAGATGAATAAATTGGCCTTCGGTTCACGGGTCAAAGCAACAATAGTGAATTTATATTAATGATGAAAGTCCAAAACGAAAATGACGGTAATGAGTAGTTTCAGGAAGATGTCTCAATTTCATTGCATTCTCGAAAGAAGTAAAGTTATTTGTAGTTTTGGAACGTGAAATTTCTAATTAGCGCTATGTGGTGTTTAGTTAAGCTTCTGACGCCATTTCTTGCCATTTGTCGTATTCTTCTAGTCCCTTACTAGCTTAAACAAATTTCACCCTAATTATCGGACTGCCTGTACGTCACAGTTCATGTTAATGTCCTCAGTCCCACGTTTTTCAGATATATCTGAGTGTTGGATAGGTGATTGTTTTGAATGAGCAACTATAGAATTAGAGACAGTTAAAATCGGAGAATCACAAGACATTGTTGCGTGGAAAGCGAATTCCTCCTGGTTCAACGGGTTCTGAATCCTGGTAGCCGGTGGCAGAATGCGAGGGGTCGTACACCGAAAAAAAAAAATAGAACCGTTGGTGTATACCAGATCAATGATACTGTAACAAGGAAACTTATTACAGTATCATGGATCGGGTATTATCTAACGGTTCTTTTTATCGGTGTATCTATACGTTGGTGTACCCCCAACTAATGATGACTGAAAAAAATGGAGAGCGAATGTAGTCAGCAGTACGCTCTGAAGAAGGCCACAATACGCTGGCCAAAACGTTAGCCACCATGTCAGTGACGCGGCTCGTCCCGGATAGCCTAGACAACATAAACTCCGGCCGCGGAAGCCTACGCAACCAATCTGGCCTCTACTTACACTGAACCTCAGCAGGACGTCACGACCAGGCCTCAACTACCCTCTCGACTGCCATCCATGAAGTCTCTTCGGCTATGCGTCGCCTTCGCAAAGCCGTGGCCTCGCTTTGACCAAAGGGCTCTCGAATTTTGACACTGCCCCAGAGCTGCCTCCAAAACGACCTCCCCACCGCCCCGCTGCCCTCGGCGCCTGGCCTCCGTGTCTCATCCATCCCCGTCGTCTCTGGGCCACGACTGCGCGTGCACTGTGCGGGTGCCCTGCCCCACGAACCTCACTGTGGTCCAGGTAGTGGATTTATTTGGACATAATTGAAAACCGAGCAGTCAAAAATGATAAAATTTCAAATTGAATCCTATTAATTAAATATAAGAGAAAATTGCTACGTTGGGTGACACCGGCGATAATGAGATATTGTTTGGCTAGTGCATATTTTGTCAGCGGGTGCAATATTTTGTTTTATTTATTCCATTTCTTATAAACAAATACTTTTAAAAGACATGATAAACATTACGATTGGAGAATAAATTGATTGGTAATATTAAGAATTCAGAGTAACCGTTGATATTCACCCGGAATAATTATACGCGCTAAACAAAAATCGAACACTCCATTGTCCCTAGGCAGAACAAAGGTTTTCTCCTCGCTATCAAGGAAACGCAAGACAAGGTGTTTAAACAATCTCTCGGATGTGATCAACAAGCACTGTAAACAATCTTAACCATTGAGAAGCGTCTATTAACATTTTGAATAGAATAAATGAATCGATTCTATTTCCGGATTGTTAGATTGGGAGAAGTAAAAGATAGATAACGACGGAAGATAAATGATTCGATATGGCTCTAGGCAATTCCCCACGTTGTGACTCAACACAATAAAAGGATGAAAACCGTTTTGTCAAATGAGAACTCACACTTCCTGGCATTACGAGGTCTATGGTTGGTCGTTCCTCTGTTCATGCTGGTTGTGAATTTGTTGTCATCCGTAACATTTGTATTCAGAAAATACGTGAGTTGTATGGAGATTTTTCTAAGATTGTAAAGACAAAATGAAGAGGGGAATTGTGTAAATTTGGAGAAATGTTACCCGCATGGAAACCCTCAAGAATCACGCAATCTTATCGTTCATGGTTACTCGATTTCGAAAGACAAGTAAGTAGATCACCATTATTATCTTTCAGGGTGTTAACTAAAACTGATTTGTTCCATTTTCACGTCGTCTGGCCTTACTCGCTCTTCTTCCCACTAGTATGATGTATATTATGTATTGGATTCTGGTCCCAGGCATTATTCCGAGTTTTTCTTACTTTTCCCTTCCGCATGCTGTCTTTTTGACATAAACTTTGAAAACACCAACTAATTTTCGAGTGTCCTCAGTTTGCTTACGGTAGGTTGGTAAGAGCCTGCGGTAAATCACGAGTTAAGACTTATTTTCCGCGTACGTGTGGCGAAGAGCTGCGCGGGGGCCCACTGTGGCCCAGGGCGAGTGGCGGGGCGCCGCGCCTCCGGAGCACATGATTAAGACTGATGAAAGGACGTTGCGCGGTAAGCGGAGGCCCCGGGCGGCTGGCAGCGCGACGCGGCGCCGCGACGCCGCCGCCGACGCCGCCCCGCTTGCCTCCGCTGGCTCTTCCACCCGCCGCCCCGCCCCCACCGCCCCGCCCCCCGCCAGGGAGGCGGCATCGGGCGCAGGTGGGAGACGCAGCCGCCCTCTGCGCCGCGCCTAATATCCGGCGGCCAATAACGCGCGGGGCTCAGCAGCCTCCGCGACCTCCTCGTCGCCACCGCCGTCGCGCCAGACGCCGCGCCGCGCCCCTTCACGCCACACCCCTCGGAAGCCGCCTCTGCCGCCGGCGTCCCCTCGGCGGCTCCGCTCCGACCGTCTCCCGCGGCTCCGCCGACGTCCCCGACTTCGCGCGCGACGAATCCCTCTCTGCCGACCCATCGCCACCAGCGGCGACGCCGGTCTGCAGTCAGGCCCAGCGGTTTCCACTATCGTCTCCACCGCGCCCCTCCACGTCGCACCCGACGTAGCGGATGCTGTCCCCGCCCCACCTTTCGCACATCTTCCCCCACTGTCCCTCCCGTAATCCCAGTCACGTTCTCTGCCCCCCTCGCTGCCCCCGCTGCCGCCATCTCGTTCCCACCGCCGCGCCGCCGATTTCGTCGCTGTCGTCCCCACAGTCGACCCTCCGTATCTGAAGGGGCTTCCGCCGCCATGTCAGCCGCCCGGTCTCTGCCCTTCCCCGGTCTCTTGGACGCTGCGTGTCCCGTGGCTGCCGACTGACTTCTCCCGTCGACATCGCCGCCTTCTGAACCAGGGCGCGGCATCTTTCCATCAAAATTAGGGACAAAGCTAAAGGTTGCTACTATAGGATGCGCTAGTGTCGCCGGATACAGTTGCTGCTAAGGCTCGCCAACTTTCGCACATAAAAATTGCTCAAGAAATACGAATACATTTTTATTATGAGCGATTTTTGAATTAAATTACAAAAGAAGATAAATACTATGTGTTTATCTTCTAAAATTCATTTATTCATAATAATACACGCATGAAAGAAAATGTAGCGCGATCTTTTGTATGAAGCGCCTGTGTTTGCTTCCCGAGAACCCACGCATATCAGTTCGTATTTTAGTTCGTGTTAAGAGGTGATGCTCTAGAGCGCGCCACTGTAATGGTCCCCACCACTTTATATGGGAGTTATAGGTCCCTGCTCTGAACCATGGCTGGCTGGAAAGCGCGGAAAAAATGCCGCGTTAGATGAGCACTTTTCAGGGAGATCACATTTCAATATTTCTTGTGAGTTACGTTTATTCCGTGAAAACGTTTCATTTTTATCTACCACTAAATAACAGAATAATGCAAGGACTCAATATCAATAAGTTGTCAAGGTTATTTATGCTTTTATGATTTCGAAAGGTAAAATAATTAGCACGGAAATTTAGGATATAAACGTGCTTTAATTCCATAAAGGAAATATGTAAATCATTGTCACAGTTTAATATCCATGGATTTATAAAAATAAAAATTGACTAGTGAAAAGAAGACTTTACACATTAAAGTGTATTAATAATTACGTTTATTAGAATGCCTTATACCAACACATTGCTTCTAGAAAATATTTTATGATTTGTTTGAGTAATATTCTAGTATTAAACACTTTTTGTATGCCAGCATTATTAACGACCTTTTGTGTTGCAAGAAATCCATCAGAAAAAGGCCTTTTATGACACAAAAGATAATGTATTAGCATTTTACGACACGAAGGATTCCGTCATCACCCATTCAGCCAAGAGCAGGGAGAGAATCATAGAGAGGTAACGGTAAACGGAACAGCCAAATAGTTTTCTCGCACTGATGTCAAGTACCGGAGACCTCACAAGAAAGTTGTTTCGCAAAATTAAGTGTGATTCTCTCAACGATTTATAATGCTGTTATACAAAAAAATAGCGTATGGAAGTCATTTAATTGCCGTTTTGCTTTCGTAAAAATTTGAAAACTCGCTCGTTTTTAAAACATGTTGTATGCAATAATGCCTAACATTATAAACTAATTGCATGACGTACTGTTTAATGGTACATCAAATAATCTTGAATGTAAACAATAATTTCCTTTTTTTTCTACTTTACATCTAGCATCACTTTCCAACAGTAAGACTCTGGAATAATAACAAAATCGACGTCATGTTTTTAAGGTGTAGGAGGGTTGGCCAACTATATACTCTCTTGATCTGGGGTCAATTTAAATCGTGCGTTTGTGATGAAAAAGTATTGTGTAGAAATAATACATTATAAATAATGAAATACCCCGATATTTCTGAAAACAAAAATGAATATAATATTTAATTTACTACATTGTCCTGTCAGAAGCAGCAACGTTACAATATTCCTTGCTGTCGGGAAAGCAAATTGCCAAACCGTACCGCCTCCACCACCACCTTTTCCATCATCACCGCTACCGCTGCCACCCTTCTTCGCCACTTTCCGCCGCCTCCGTCGCCGCTTCTAATAACCCACCGGAACCCGCGACCGGGCGGAGCCGCCGCCGCCGCCGCCGCCGCCATCGTCGTCGCAGCCGCAGGAAGTGGGGCACGGCTCTCCCAAGAGACATGGCGGGGCGGAGGGGGCGGGGAGAGGCGGTCGCCCGCATCCGGCGGAGACGAAGCGCCGGCGCAGCGGGGTAATGGCGGCACTGGACGGAGCGAGCGAGATGAGACGGGGCCTGACGGGGCGGGGCTGGGCGGGGCTGGGCGGGGCTGGGAGGCGCTGGGCGGGGCTGGGCTGGGCGGTGCTGGGCGGGGCAAGCTGGGCGGGGCTTGGCGGCGCTGGGCGGGGCTGGGCGGGGTTGGGCGTTGCTGGGAGGGGCTGGGCGGGGTTCGGTGGAGCTGGGCGGGACTGGGAGGGACTGGGCGGCGCTGGGCGGCGCTGGGCGGCGCTGGACGGGACTGGGCAGGGCTGGACGGCACTGGGCGGGACTGGATGGGTCTGGACGGGCCTGGGTAGAGGTGGGCGGGATTCAGCGCGACTGGGTGGGGCTGGGCGTTATTGAGCGGGTTTGGGCGGGGCTGGTAGAGACTGGGCGGGCCCGGGCGGGACTGGGCGGAGCTGGGTAAGGCGGTGCCTGGCGGGACAGAGCGGGACAGTGCGGGGCGATGCGGGATGAGGAGTGGGACCGAGCGAGGCGACATAAGGAGATGTGAGGTTGGGCAAAAAGTGGCAAGACGTGCCGTTAAGTCGGAAGGTGGGACGGGCTGTAACATGGGGTAGCGTTGTATGGTGAGCGTTGTGTGGTGAGGTTAGGTAAGGCGGGGCAAAATGAGGCGGGGTCAGATGAAGGGGCGAGGCGAGGAGACGAGGCGGAGTGACAAGTGGCGAGGCAAATTGAAAAGTGGCGAATTGGCCTGGCCTGGTGAAGCGAGGCGGGTCAAGATAGGTCGGGATATGGTGGGAGGAGCGAGCGGCTACAGGGGCGGGGTAAGGCGGGATGTGGCGGGGTAAGGAGAGACAAGATGTGTCACGGCAAAGCGACATGTGGCGAGCTAGGTCGTGGCGGCGTGGCGAGACGCGTATGCGACGTGTGGCGAGCGACGTAGGCGACACGCGTCGAGATGCGTGGCGAGACCTGGCGGCGTGTCGCGACGATGCGGTGTGAAATGAGGAGGGCTGCAAGGGAATCAGGTGAAATAACGAATTTAGAAGTTGGTTTTGAAGCAATATTCTTTCTAAGACGAAATAATGAACAATTTTCAACATTCAAATTGTTTTGTCTAACCTAACTCAACGAGTGCTATTAAAAAAAGTGTTTCGATAACACGCCAACTTTTCAACACATTTAAGTTTTTGATCACTTTTTGTAAGGGGAAAAGCACTGATATCTGAGGCATAAGTGCAACTTACATTAAATAATGGAAAATAAAAAAATTCTCCAGCGCTTCGTTTCTGAAACAATGTGTTTCAAGAGATGACTGATAGACACCAGTTCCAATATTATCTTACGTAATAGTTATATTTAACACGAAAAAGCATTACTAATTTGTCTATGAAATTGGCTGCATCCCACTGCTGTAGTTCTGAGTAGTATATCGCAGTTTTTCCCAAACTAGTGGTACAGTTACGTATATCCCGGGAGAACAAGAGCTCCTGTAGTTCATACTCGACTTTGCATGTAGAGTAGAATACGGTCTTTGAAAGAGAAACGGGAAGATAATTTTTACTCATTTCACTACGTGAATGAGTATCACGAGTGCCTCATCTCTAGCTAGGCACAATTACTCATTCGAACCCACGCTGAGCAGTTTGGCTAACTTGGGTAATTATCGGTCTTTGCGCTCGTGTTAGCGTTCGAGTACTTGCGGAGATCCGCTTCCATGACACAAGTGCATTGGTTTCCTCTGCGAGAGCTCGCCAATTGTCTCTGCTCCTGAAGCATTAATGCCACGGGAGACTGAGGTCTCACGGCTGGTCGTGGTTACACATCTGATCTGGGATGTCGTGACTTCCTGTTCGTTTGAAACTGTGGATACGAACATCTATTTCTACCCTTCTGGTACCGGAAGAGACTTTTACAAAAGTTGCACCTCAGAGGCTGTCTTTCTTTTGTATTTATGCGTGAAATCGCGAACATTCTGGGATCGGAAATCGCGACATTGGCCCAAATACAATCACATCCCTCCTTTTGGTTTATTTTAAAATATTTAATACACACCTTGTGATATAACGCTTGCAGAAAAAAAACCTCACCACTAGAGAGGCAATCTGCATACTTGATTACGTGCGGATTGGCATTAACTTTAACACAACATAAACTGAGATATCGGTGCAACACGCACGTTTATCAAGTTTTCTATCCACTCTTACAAAACTTAACAAGCTGTGATGGTTACATACCACTGAGTGGTACGTGCTAACATGTACTAGTATATCATCTGGCCGCCGGGTAGAAAGCCCATACAATAGGTGTACGTATTAAAAGTTACTTTTTTGCACTGAGGAACGTTAATTCACTGGAAGGAAACACCAACAAATCTCTATATTATGCCAAGAAGATGCCAATAAGAAAATCAATAGATTAGAATAGCATCACGATATTGTGATTTGAAAGTAGCACCGGACCTTATGTATCTGTCGTAAGACAAGAAACATTCAGGAATATTGGCCAGACAGTGACTTCAGAAAAGTAATGTCGCACGTCATGTAATGATGCTACACCTCAACAAGTCTTTTCGATTATTGTGACGTAGTGAAAAGAGAATAAATTCACATAAACAAAATAAAAATAGTATATTGAAAAGTTACAGACTAGATACAATAAATTGCATAAATAAAACACTCCGGCAACCTTTTCTTCCCAACACCCTGCTTTACCGCAGAAAAACAAGCTACGCGTGATGCGAGCCTCCGGACAATTACCGTCCGTGACAATTTACCGTCACATGGCCTGATGCCAAAATTAAGACCGGTCGCCGTCTGGCGAACCACGTGCACGAAGCACCCGAGATTGTCTGGCCCTTACTCTCCGGACATCTCGCCCCCACTCTTACACTCCCTGTACCTACGCGTACTAGGCCCTCCGAAGTAAACTGAATGAGAACGCGGGCGCAGATGGCGCCGCGTTAAATAGTTGATGGCTACACCCCCACCTCACAAGTTCCCTAGATAGGCTCGCCTGCTGTACCAAAACTAGGCTCGCCTGCCAGCGTAGGCTCGCCCGCTGTCGCCAGCCTCTTAGGAGGGGGGGTACGCCCCCACCACACAAGATTCCCAGATAGGCTCGCCGGGCTGTCGGCGAGGCTCGCTGGCCAACTTCCTAGGAGTTTACAGCCTATGGTTATTTTTGGCTCTGACACGCTACCTGCGTCAACTGCCAAATCCCGGATGTACAGGCTCAACCCCTTCCTCCCCCGCAGAGCACTTTCACCGACCTAAAGCATTTGGCCCTCGTGTTAACGACGCCACATTACATTGAATGATTGATAAGCTACTTTCTTAAAAGTTTGACTTCCGTGCTCAATATGTGGTAATTTAAATAAAGTTTATTATGACTGTAAGCAGTTTACATTTTAATTTCTAGAAAATGTATTATTAAAGTTTTATAAAATTCCATCAATTATTTTCATTAAAACAGGCAACGTCGATTATTTTCCACAATTTAAATTGGTTTTCTCACAGATAGGTTTCACGTTGACGAAGCTTTAAAAGTTATTATTCTGAAGTCGTTTCACATAATCTCATTATGGAAGGCCATATAAATTTACTTTCAATTCAATAATCGAGTAACTTCCTGATCAAATTTCGCCATTGGCTTCGCACGACCAATTAATGCGGCTTGCACTTTAATATTCGAGTCAAAGAATTACTGTAAAAAAGTGAGGATATACATTTTCAAAAGCATGAAACGCCAGGTGCAGTCTCTTTGATCTGCTGGGTCCGAAATGAAGAGTAAACGGGGTGTAGTATGTGCAAAGTGGCGTGAGAGAGGTAGGTGGTATGGTTAGCGCTGCGAAGCAGCGGGGGGGGGACTTGGCGGCGATGGCGGTGGCGATGGCGGCGTGGGAGACGGCGGTGGCGGTGGAGATGGCGGTCGCGGCGATGTGTGTCCAATTAGCCCATCGATTGCGGGCAAGACGGCTGTGCGGCGGTGGCGACGGTGGCGGCGGCGGCATGAGCGGCGACGGGGGGGGCGGCGTCGGTGGGGGGGGGGGGGCGAGGGTGATGCGGAGGTGGCGAGGTTGGCGCCGGGAGCAGGTCTGGCGGCGCGCTGCCACGACACGGGACGCGACTCAGCACGTCCGACGCCCCCGCCCCTGCAACCGCCCCATCCCCCTCATCTACGGCCATGACCCCTCTCTCGGTCCTCCTGTTGCAGTACCCTTGCACTGGTTGACTTCCCGCCGCCGTCGTCATGGTCAGTCATGTTACTGTCGTAAACCTTTTGCTCCCAAATCTAGTAAAATGTGGCGTCGCCGACGCTTTAAACTGTTTTAAAAATAGTTTCATATGTTAGAAAGGTCTTTCATACTTTATTTCTTTCATGCCCAGCTTTCTTCAAATATGAACTTTTAATATCTGGCATTGGACTTACGGCATTGGACTAGTAGCTGATAATGTTGTATTTCAGTTCAAAAGTTTTCAAACCGAATAGCCTTGTATGTTACCTCCCTACGGGTTATGAACTGGTTTTATAGCAATTTCAAAATTATAATCACCGTAACAAATACTAGTTGCTTTTGATGATGCTAATAATTGAATTTTAGTACAGCTACATTTTTACACTTTTCTGCTAATATGCACAAAAATGAACGTAGCACATTTACATTACCACAAATGCAGAAGTGAAGTACATTCCCATTTACTTCCAAAACTCTGTCGCAACATCTTTTACGACTTCATTTGATTCTTCCTCGGATTTCGTAAACACTTCCATAATTTTGGTCCCTAAATTTTGCAGAGATTAAAACTTTACAAACTCAGTCTAATTTGTATTTACTTCTACTTCTGCAAATGCTCTATTAATCGTTTTGAATGCGAATCTAGCGTTGCATGCGAAAGATATTAAAAGGTGACTGTTATGTATGTGTATGTGAATAAGGCGTTAGTTACGTTTAATAAGAATAAGTCGTGGGTCACTTTCATATGTAAATCAGAATACGCAGACGTATGTACGAACGTAAAAGGAGAAGTCGAACACAAGAGCGTTTATTCATTCCGAAACATTACTTCCAGTTTTGTTTTCTCCTCATTCCCTTGAAATTCATGTTTAATAAGTTCCCAGGCAATACAGTTCGTAGTTTTTCGCAAATGTATTTTTAAAAAATACGTTAATTCGTATCAAAATTGAAATCTACAGCGCGATTCATTTTTGAATTCAATTGTTCACTTAAAGATGTCAACATTAGTGTTGCCAACGTCGCGAAAGAATATTACGGCGTATTGAGCGAAAAATACTTTTTTGTACTGGTGTTTAATCAACGCTACCTACATAGATATATTTAAATATTGGTTTAATTTCTGGTATTATCATTTAGATCGCAGCGGCAAAACACAAAAAACACCTTTTTTATACTTTCTTTGAATCGTACTGAGAACAAATTATCAGTGTACCACCAGGAGACCAAGACGCGTCGAATGACACCTCATACGCCTCGATTGCTGCAGGAGAAGGTGCCTAGTGAGTGACGGCCCCGCCCATCCGAACATATGAACATAGGCACACTCAGTGTTTTCCTCAAGTACTGTATAGGGATATTGAAATGTGTTGATAGCTTTCAAATTGTGTTTTAACTTCCGAACTTTACCCAGACTTTCTCGTATTTATTCAATAGTTCATTCCATAGTTTGTATGGAAGATGGTATCTTATGGTCAAGATGTGAACATTATTGAACAAAACGTGGAGTTTAGATGATCGTAGAGGAGCCGTGATCGCTAAATAACCGAAGCGAAAATTATACACTTTTCAGCTAAGGCGCATAGGTGCAAACGTACACATACCTCTAAATGTAGCCATGTTATATGCTGTCATAATGCGAGTCCAAAAATAATTCTTGCTAAAATAATACTGAATATTATTCATTAAAATAATTTTTATATTAGTTAGATACATGCTTCGTGTCAGCATACAGAAATCCAGTCAGCATAGCCAATCGTCTTTGCTGCTGGAAATGGTAATAAAATGGATTAATGTAGTATTCAGATCTGAGTTTGTGATATAGCAGTGACATGGCAAAATGTAACATGTTTTTTTCGGACGACAAAGGAAAATTGTGTTACATACAATAGAACTCCGCTAGAACACGCAAACTATGCAAACATCACTAGAATGTTTAGACAAGCAGAAAAGGAAACATGTTGCACCAACACGTGACTATCAACAGGGACGGTTTTTATGTAAAATAACATCAATGTTGATAAAAATTATTCGACATGAAATTCCGATGATCAGTGTGTAGACGAATAACCTTCTACAAATGCGGTACACATGCAATGAATACGATTTGAACAGTGCTACAGCGTTGCATCGAGTTGGTCTCAAAAATGTAGCCTTTCTCCTCTATTAATCATACATATTTTAAATGTTTTATACTTAAAATAAGCAAATAAATAGTTTCTATGTGTTTAGATATAGTTAGGTAATGTTAGTTTATAAGGGGTTGGAAAAGTGTAGTTCGTGAAAAAAGATTCAGCAAGGAGAAAAGTTTTCTAAAGAAACATTATGAAAGTGAAGGATCTGTCTGAAGAAACATGAACAAAAAGGATATACTCAGAGGAGAAACATGAAAGTGCGATAAATAAGTGAACAAATTAATAAATTATACTTTAGCCAGGGTGCGGGAAGGGGGGTATCAGGGGTCAGTGTTTCGACTCTCTCCGTAACGACCAACTATTATTCCAAACTGTTTCCCTAGAATCACCTACAGTATTGTCAATCTACGCATACGCCAGCCGGCAGTGAGGGCATGGACCACCGCTTCGAGTTGAAACTACACACAATAGCTTTCTATGATAAGCTGACTCATCTTGCGAAGGCAGAAGCGTCGCGTATGGTCACGTGCACAGCCAGATCTGTCCTGTTTATCACTCTCCACAAACAAAATATTCCCGCTCTCTTCAAATATTAATGCCAACAAACGGACCCAGAAACTAAAGCAACTCTTTTCTACGCAGCCTTCCCAAAGTACGCTGTGGATGTACGCTTGGAAACAATTAAGTGAAGTACTAGTACGTGATTACGCAAATGCAAATCGGATGTTAAAAACGTGAATATAAGGACGCTGAACTAAAGCGATCAACAAATGAAACGCAGGCCTCCTAAAATTGCACAGGTGCTACACGCTTACAAATACTAAATGGAATGGTTGTGAAGGAAATTACGAGAGCCCGATGAGTGAGATAGTGAAAGAAAGTACAGGCAGGAGAGAGGAAGATCGGAGGGGGATCTGAAGAGAGAGCAAGAGTTCAAAACAGGTAGATAGAGAAGAGAAATATCAGAGAAGAGAGGAGACGGAGGAGGATGAACAGGACAAAGAGGGGATGTATGCGAGAGATAGAATACAAGAAGGAGAAGGATTGTTGAAGAGTGGCGAATATAGGAAGAAGAAAGAATTTATTGAATTGAATTGAATTTGCCTTATTTTACGTGGCGAGACTCGGGCCATCAGGCCCGCTCTTCCGTCTGACCACGCAAATTTCGCTACGCTCCTTTCAACAACTAGCAGAGAAGGGAGGTATTTCTTGGGCGAGAAACAGGCGATTTGAATTTAGCTCAGAGGCGTCATTTAGGCTTGAGGATCTTTTACATGCCAGTAAATCTACTAACATGGGACAGCCGGCTTTACTTCCCCTCCGAAGGAAGGCGTACGAAGGATTTTGTCGCCCTAAAAATCCACAATCGGGTTTGAACCCGCGAGCTTGGGTATAACAGTCCGGTACGCTAACCGTCACACCATCGCCGCCGCCAATTTAGAAGGAATGTAGACGAGAGAGGATACAAGAGATATGCGATATAGAAAAAAGAGGAAATACTCAGGAGAAGGAGGAGAATCAGAATAGTGGGGAAAGTAAAGGAGAAGGGGTGAGAAGCAGGAAGGAAGAAGAGGAGAGAGATAAAGAAAGATGAAATGGAGGAGAAGGGCCTTACCGAGGAGATACCGCATGGCAGTGATAACTGCAAGAGTCGGTGCTGGGGGTCCAGAGGGTAGGGGAGAGGGGACCCCGCAGGAATGCAGGGCGGCTACTGGCGGCGAGCGGAGCGTGGCGGGGTGGGGTGGGGTGGGCCACAGAGGGCGTGGGCGGGACGTGGGTGTGGCTGCGTAATTGGGCTGCGATCGGCCGCTTTGAGAGATTACCCGCGGCCGCCGGACATCAAAGCGACGCCGCAGAGCCACGCCGGCCCATCGCCACCACCCGCACCCCTCCCACGCTGGCACTTTCGCTCGTCTCTCCCCGCCCACCCCCGCCCCGCTGCTCCACCCACGCGTCCCCGACAGCTCTCAGGACGGCGCCGTTTGGGCAGCGACGCGGAACCTTCCCTCTACAACAACGCTCCTCCGTCTTTGGAGGAACCATTATCGTTACTCTCCTTTGGTAACGTTTATAATGAGGTAAAAAGTTGGTGTAGCATACTGCGAACAACTAAACCCAAAAACAACAAATAACAAATAAATAATAGTGATAAAGAATGGTCGCTGATTGATCACGTTATAATTATACATTTATGGGGGTAGAAAGTCATGGTGGATAAAGAATTCAGTTGGAGCTAAGAAAATCTGTATCAAATAAACATCAGCTGAGATCTTGACCCTCCAGATCATTCTATCACCTAATGATGCAATAGAATCCGTGCTTTTGCTCTCCGGTGCCCGTCTGGACTTAAGAAGAGAACCGAATTAAAAGATTGACCCATTCACCAGCTTTGAAATAAGCCCTGAACCATTCTCGAGGTCAGCGCTGTCCAACTGGCGGCCCGCGAAAGGGTTTTAGTCAAACGTGAAACTCTTTTGATCCCGTGTCGGAAGAGACCATTTCGCGCCTAACGCACGCACCCTGCCGGGGTAGACGCCCCCTCAATGTAAAAGCAGGTTAAGTTCTGATTTAAGGATTTTTTTCTAGGAAATTTAGTCATTCGAAATTATTCCAATTCGTTTCACTGCGTTATGCATCGAACGGCCTGATATAACGCAATAGTTCAATCCTCCCCGTTTCACAGCAACCGTACAAACTACCGAAATCGGCAATACAGGGACACGTGTGGATCTGCCGAGTACTGAAAATATGAACAGCAATCGTATTAAAGTTTTTGGCTGTGGTTCTTGAGACCTTGCAAATTGGACACCCCTGCTCTAAGTGGTCTGGGCACATCACAATCGCTATCGAGCCCTACTAACGATATCTAGTTGTATTTAAAGATAATCATTTTCCCAAAGATGGGGTATAACTTGGTATTTGAGCAGAGTATTTCTCAAGTGGATCAACTTGTTAATTGACGGGAAAATGTTGGGAAAAGGTTGGAGAAGAAAATCAAGAAAGAAGACCGGATGACAAGACCAGTACATGCTATCAGGGATAGAGGCAACGATCGTAAAAGGGACATTTCTTCAGAGCATTTGCAACAGTTTTAATATGAATGAATAAACATTCCTCACCCACAGCAAACTCCTTTATGTGCCGAATGAGATGTTTTTCCGACATGGATTAAATTAATAAGGAGCGATGCACATAAACGTTTCCGTGGTCAAAATCTAGGCTGAGGGCATCATCTTTGCCACTATTCTGTGCCAGCAAATATTGACGCTGTTATACGGGCTTCTTCAGGAGGTAATCCAAATCTTATTTTCAGTAATTCAAGCCAATCACGTTTGATCGACAGCTTTTTCAGTGAATTCTTACTTCTAGAAAAAAAGTTACTCGTAATATCATCTCCAGAGTTTACTATAAGTATCCTAATGGCGTGCACCATCTAACTATTTAGCGTTCTATAAATATCCTCTTAATGCGTAATGCGAATTCATTTGAAGGTGTAATGGTACAAGCCATAATCACGTCACAGTTCGGAGAAGAATTCTACGGATCAGCTGCTCTGATTCCGGGAATATCTCCGTCAGGTATGCTCCGACCACAGAACAAGGCTGGCAATTTTATTTCCTATTAATTACTCGCAAGATTACGTATTTCCGCGTCGATAACAGAAGCAGACTAGTACATACGTAGTACCGGTACTAATGAATTCATATAATTATTAGAATATTAAACTTTTTATGCTCACTGGAGTCCAGTGGTGTAGAAATAGTTATGCAGCAGAAGAGATTTTACACTATGATTCATATTTTTAGTTTTCGACATCATATCAGGGCTTACAGCATTTAAAAATTTCTTGCACTTCCAGTCTTTTCCGAGGGGAAACAGCTCTTCTCGGCCATTTTTCGAACAGCAAATTCAGTACTCATTATTTTGCTACAAATGCACAATTTGTTCGTTACATCGACTGATACATACGTACGGTTGCAACTAGTTTACTGGACGGAAGAGATCGGCGAAGTTTCTAGGAAACATCTTACTGCAAACCAAACTCCTTACTTCAGCAGAGAGGAAAAAAACTAGATAATGGAAAAAGATAAAGGAATAAGATGTACAATTACATTGGAGTCAACCCTATTGGTACGTGGCTGTTAAAGAAACATGACTGTAGAATGCCAAGCATCTTTACCATCTACGCCAATGATTCTAACTCTCTCAAAATCGTCACAATACCGCATGATTTCGCAAGGCTGCTGTCATTGCTCGGAAAGTATCAACTCGTAAAAATTACGAGCCGTTTAAATTTGATTTTTCTTTGGTAAAATTGTGTTCTTTGAATGTAGTGGTTTAAGAATGCATAAAAAAACGTTTTATTTCTCAACTAATTAAACCATTTAAATAGCGTTGCTGTCCTTTGTAACCTTGGACAAATTGACCCCACATACAGGCGAGATTGCGCACCAACATCAACCGAAGTAGACCCAGTAAACACCATCCACAATATCACAATCCACCTAATCAAGCGAGAATCAAATAGAGACCCACGTGATCTCCAGGTTTGTTGACAGAGGCGTCACTGGCACGGCTGACCGGGGCAGGAGACGTACGAAATCGATCGGTCGGGCCAGAGAGCAAGAGGCCAACTCCGGGAACGGCCGGCCAAGTTCCCTTGAAGTAGCGGAATGGACAAAGCGTCTTGGCCTTAGCTTGCCTTCGCCTACTTCTTCGGCTCTCTCCGCCACGGCTGGCCCCACCCCACCCCGCACGCCTCTCCATCGCCCCTCCGTTCGCCCTCTCACAGCCACGTTTCGTCGCGTACTGACTCCTCTCCGCTTCTCTCCGCTCCGCTCTGCTTCTCCAACCCTCTCCACTTCAACCAAAAAGTACATGGATTTATGTATTTTAATTTATTTTGCATGTAACGAAAACAAGCTGTGAAGTAAAGATTTTGAATACTTTTTAAGCAAAGAAATGGTTTAAATCTAATGAATGTTGTCCACTGAAAGTGAGTAGTGGAATCATGAGGAAGAACAAGTATTTCCAACTGTTCATGTTAAGATCTACAAATGTAAGAATTCTAAGAAGTAAATAAGGGTAGATAGGAAATAATAACATTTCTGTTAGGAAGTAATAACAAATTTCGATCTTCTTTTGTAGGTTTATTTGACAAGTAAAAAACAATATAACTCAATGGTCTTTTCTTAATTATTGCTGCATTTAATTACAGAACAGTACGATCTTTTGAACACACGCAGTGTTATAAACGTGTTAACTAGAAAAATATAAGAATTCAGATGGTGCATTTAATATATGTTCCGATACATGTCAAATACAAGGTCAAATTTGGTTACAAATTAGCTGTCTGAAAAATTATCAGGAACTTAAGCTTTGAATAACATCCTAGTTCGTCCCTAGATATCACCGTGTGGCATCAATCCAGAACATTCTTCAGATGCTAAGGACAAGACATTCTCCGCACTCATACGTCGCATATATTTTTACCGAGTTTTAACGATCAATAACAAAAAATTTCTGATGATTAAAAATCAAAAAGAACTTCAAAACCTAAGAAACGATTGATGCATCACAAGACATTGGAAAGCCGATTTTGCATCCGATGCACAAGAGCCGCATTAACACCGGTACACAGCTCGACCACGAACACATGGTACCCGAGATGCTTTGGGTTACCCTCGGCCGTCCTAGTTCCCCACCGCCCCACCCCCGCCCTCACCCACGCCCTCACCCACGCCCGACCCCCTTCCTCTGTCCGCTCACCTTCCCGCCAGTTGGCCCGCCCGCTAGCTCCTTCACCTGACTGCCTTCGCGCCCACCCGCTCGTCCGCTCGCGCACCTGCTCGCCCTCTGGATCGCCCCCCCCCCTCGGGAGCAATCGCACGCTTTGGAGCGTGTTTGCGGACCCCGTCCTCGACAAGGCCTGCACGCTCACACAAGCCGCGTCCTAGCGCCGCTCGCCCCCGCTTCTCGCTGCCCCGCGCCCCGCTTCGCCGCCCCACCTGTGTGTCGGTTGCCTCGTACGGCTCGCTCCACCACGCACGCGGCCCGCACACAGGAGCCGGGCCGCGCCGCGCCGCGCCGCTGCTTGGATGCCGCGCGAGAGGCAGCTCTGATTACACGCGGCGCGCGTAAGTCTCCATGGCGCGATGCAGGCACGCGCCACGCCCATCGATTCTCCGCCCCGCCCCCGCAATAGAATCTGCTTTGTCGCGCTCCGCCTCTGCTCCACCCACACGCCGCCCCCGCACGTCACACTCGCTCTCCGCCTACCTCTGTCACCGCTCCGCCCCCGCTACGCACCCTCTACGCTCCGCCCCCGCTCCGCCCCCGCTCCGCCCCCGCTCAACACCCACTCTATCTCAGCTCCACATATTTTCTTCTTTGCGCAACCACTAGTTCCATTTTCGGTACAGATACACCTCCGTTCCGATCCCGCTCCTTTCCGCTCTTGTTTCCCCAAACCTCCGCTCACGACCCACCGCTTCGTTCCCCCTCTACTACGCCTCCGCTCCTCTCCCCTCTAGCCCAGCGTCTGCATCGCCTCCACTACTTTCGCTTCCGCTCCGCCTCTTCGTTTTTGTTGCGACTCCTGCGAGACCAATCATCAATTCTGCTCTGGTCCGAGCCCGCTCTGCGTCTGCTTCTAGCTCCGCACCAGTTTCACATCGTACCCCCTCCCCCGCCCCCGAGTCTTCCCGCAGTCCACGCACGTTTTCTTTCCGGCGTATGCCATCGACATCGCCTGAGGATATTTAGCCCCTTGCCCAGTGTTTCATGCAACACGGTCCGCACCAGATACAACCCTGGTTAGTCCGTCGAACTCGTAGATTTGTTTCGAACGACAGATCTGTACGGTCACGAAATATACGTTGTCATATTCAAGGAATTGTTGAACTGATTTCCATTTGCTGCATATTTTAGAATTATCTGTGATCTTTTTCAAAGAAATTCACGTGTCAAGACATGTCCTTCCCAATTGGTTGATAGCATTAGCTTAGCACCGCGAATCGCTGCCGCCTGTCAATTGCCTTATTAGGCATCCCGGTTTACACTTGGGCGTTTCAGGCTATCATGTTGCGGCGACATCTGCATTTGGCAGGGCACAATATATTTGCTGATCACCGAAATCAAGGTAGAGAAGGATAACAAGAAAGGGGAGGTGGAGACGAATAGAAGAAAAGAGTAAGAAGTACAGAAAGAGAGATAATGAAGAATGCGTTTTTGACTTAACCCAGAGGTTTTTTTTGTATTCACTTAACGAATCAGGTATTCGACATATTCTTATTTCTAGTTTATTGAGTCCCGGTGCCGTTCGGTCCCGGTAGCTAGTGTGTGTGTTCTTTAAGCCAATATTTCAACACTAGCTTGTCAGCTAGCTCGAATTCAGTCGCTATCGGTAGGATAATTCTAGTGGCCGGCTGCTCTGGTCGGTGGTTTTCCATGGTTTCTCCGATCATTACCAGACGAATGCCGAAGCAGTACCCTACCAAACGGACCAAGGGCCGCGCGCCATCTTTCCTACCTCTTCCTTGTCATATCCTCTCCCTTTACACAGGTTTACAAAACACGCACTACAAAAGCACACATGGTAGGTCAGCGCCGAATCTTGCCATACAGCAAGGGAAAGATCACCGCCACCTCCCGAGCTAAAACATGCACTACACTTACGAGAGTAATGACCCTGTTAGTTGACGTACCCGGAATCACCAATTTAAGCCATTAAGCATTCCATAGATACAGTACAGATACTAAAACTTTCGCGTGATATTAAATCTTCACACATTCGAACATTAATTCTTAATTTTTATCCGTTTCAAAACATTAAATCCAAGAACTATCAACTATGAATATAACTATATCTATATCAACTATGAATAATTGTGCATTTTGCCATAAGATTTCCAAACACTATTCACTCGCAATTACTTTCTAATAGATTTCTTCACATATTTCGATTTCTTCATATATTTCCAATTAAAAAAAATGATTTTCTCGTCAGTTGCTGTTATATTCAATTAAACGAAGTTTTTGTTGTTATATAAGAGATTACAATCACTTCGAACGTGAAAACGAAACTGCTTTTCTGTGTGGGTGCATAACCAAACTGCATTTAGTTAAAAACAATCTTCTTACTTCTTCAATTCCATTTTACATAATACATTATTTTTCGCATAATTTCATTATCCTTAAAAACGGAATATATTGAATACAAGTTGAAATATCCTGAGATGCGCAATTAAGTATAATCTCTTTCAGAATAGCCGATCCCGATAGGTGAGATCGCAAAGGCAGTTGTTCCGTGGCGACCTCGGATACATAGATCTCGGTTTCGACTTGAGCATGTTTGTGTTTGTGATTTTCTCTTCATCATCATCATCATCATCATCAAACTGCATTCCCCCAGAGCTAACAACCTTGTGTGTAAAAATGGATTGTTTGCTGATTCCCCCCCCCCAAAGGTCACTTGCACTTGCCCCCGGGAGAATATGACTGGGCCTCGGTGGGTTCAAGTGGTGGGTTCGCGTGATACTAAGATGGCCAATTCCCGACCAAAAAATCTATTGAAAAGGAAAGAGAATGAATAGTATGTTTTGTGTATGTCCATCCTGCCCTGCCTCCCCTCACCCTGCCGCGGTTACTGCGGTCATCGTTACTAAGAGCAGCTGCAACAGATGCATTGTTGCTTTCTCTAGGCTAACTTCCACTCTCAATTGTGACCTTCAATAACTCTCAGACTAATTGCGCAATTGAAACGAAACAAAATGTATTAGTATGCATTTTTATGTGCTTTTCGAAAAGCTTACTTCATTCTGGAGAATATATCCACTGTTTTGGAGATATTTGAGACAAAAAGAACACGTACAGTGATCACTTAAGTTTTAATTTCAGGGGAAGAAACGACGATAGGGGTAATGTTTTTACGAAATCGCATACATGCGTATAGTTGTTTTCCTCTTGATTTGAAGGCGGCGTTTACATTTCATTATGGGTGACATACTACTGTATATTTATATAAAAACAAACCTTAATATATTAGAGAAAAAATACTTGAAAGAAACTTAATCTACTACAAATACTTGTAGACGAAGATATGTGAATATCACATGTAACGTTGAAAACAATGGAAACGGTATTAGTTTTAATCGTCTATGGATTTGCTGATGCCATTTCTTTCGCCACATACTTCACGGACTTCCAACCCTCTCAGGGCTTTTGGGATGAGTCAGGGGCTTAGAGTTTTTACCTGCTGGAACGATAGAGATACCTCGATGAGAAACCCGGCATGTCGACGGATAGATCGATTCTGTATCTCAGCATTCAGCAGGAGAAAGGACCGCCATCTCAATTGATAAAAACATGCTCAACACTTACGGGAGTGATGACCATAGCAGTTGCCGCACCCGGAAATCGGAAATAACCAATCGCTCACTCGCAGCGAATTTGCGTTATCGCCTTGTCGCGTTATTGCTGCGCACCCTTCATTGCGGTGCCTCGCGCGTGCTCAGCTCGGCTCGACTCTTCCGCTTAGTGCAGCGGGCGGATGGAGCCCTTCGCGTCCGCTCTTCTGATGCCCAACCATCAGTGCATCGCACAGACGTGATTGGGTATTCACGCGTACTCTCTCGCCCGAATGCCAAACACATATATCGCGCACCGGGGGGGGGGGAGGGCGGGGCGGGGAGCGGGGAAGGGCGAAGAGTCTGCCGGAAGGATGCACGCCGTGAGCGAGGGCCGCGTGCAACAGTCGCATGGAATCTGACTGCTCGCTCACGGAGTTACCTTCACTGTCTCCACTCGTCTCCGCTCCACCTCGGTTCTGACAGCTCTGCTTCTCTCTCTCTCGCTCTCGCCTTTGCTTCTCTTCTTCGGCGCGCTCGCCTTCCTTCTGCTCTTCACCCCTTCCCAATTTGCCATTTCCCACTTCGCCCCTTCCCACTTCACCTCTTACTACTTCACTCCTTCCCTCTTCCCACTCCCATTCCCACTTCGCCCATTCCCACTTCGCCCATTCCCACCTCGCCCATTCCCACTTCGCCCCTTCCCAGTTCGTCCCTTCCCACTTCGCCCCTTCCCACTTCGCCCATTCCCACTTCGCTCGTTCCCTCTTCGCCCTTTCCCACTTCGCCTCTTCCCACTTCGCCTCTTCCCACTTTGCCCCTTCCCACTTTGCCATTTCCCACTTCGCCCCTTCCCACTTCACCTCTTACAACTCCACTCCTTCCCTCTTCCCACTCCCATTCCCACTTCGCCCATTCCCACTTCGCCCATTCTCACTTCGCCCATTCCCACTTCGCCCATTCCCACTTCGCCCTCTCCCACTTCGCCCCTTATCACTTCGCCCCTTCCCACTTCGTCCCTTCCCACTTCGCCCCTTCCCACTTCGCCCATTCCCACTTCGCTCCTTCCCTCTTCGCTCTTTCCCACTTCGCCTCTTCCCACTTCGCCTCTTCCCACTTCGCCTCTTCCCACTTCGCCCCTTCCCACTTTGCCCCTTCTCACTTCGTCCCTTCGATCTTAACCGCACCGGCCATCTCCCCTCGATCTTGTCAACCCTACTCTCTAAAGTCTCGATCCCCTCCCCACATTTCTCCTCCCCACTCGGTTTTCCTCCATTACACTCCGCTCCTCTATTCCATTTCTTCGGAGTCACTTCCCTTCACCTCCATCCTCACCACCTTGTTTTTCTCCGCTCTGCTCATCCCCACTCTTTCCCGTTTCATGCCTCTCTCATTCCCGCTCCGCTCGTTGCCACGCTTCTATCATTTGCTCCACTTCCCCCGGCTTCTATTGCCCTCCCCCCCCTCGCCCCACCGCGTCCCTCTGTGCCCCGCCAATTTCCGCCCGTTTCACTGCTCCCCGCCCCGCTCCCAATCACTTTATTTAGATGTTAATGGAACTTTGGTGATGTATAGGGAGAATGTATAGAAACAGCTAACAGAGACGCAGCGGCCGGGAATTGGAAGAAATTGCTTCGTTCGCCTCGGCGCAATGGCTGGTCATAGCCAACGCCCTTTTATGACCACCTTTGTGATAGCCTTTCGAACTGCGCCTGTTGACGCCGTTTGGATCAGAGCATTTCGCACTTTGTCTTCAGCGGCACGGTGGGTTCGGGTGATCATACACATTTCAATTCTACGTCCAGTAAATGCGAACTGTATTTCTCAAAGCGTTTCACAGCGTAAAAAGGAGACTTGAATGGATTTACCAAGTGCTACAGGCATGCATTCAAATAAATAACTACTCAGTTGTTCTCTTCATTGATGTTGTATCAGTGTAGACGTCTGTGTAATGTAAAGATTTGTCTGAGCAAGATATAATTCGAAAATTCGAAATTTTAAATTCGAAAATTAAGGACATTGTGAGTTCTTTGTCAGTATCTTACCGCATACAAGATGAAGAAAACTATTTTCTGTTTAGTAAAATTACGACATCTCAAACATTAATCAGGTGACTTTATTTGTGAGACGACTTAAACAAATACTAAGTATATCATAGAATATATTAAGACAGTCTTAATTCATTTAGATATTCGGGCGATGTAAAGTAATCTTTGCAAACTATGAGTTTTCTTCGTAAATTGCTACTCGGACATCGATACTCCTCCTTACCTACAGCGCTCCATCTTCATTCACCTTCTAATTTTCAATAACGATGTTTTTTTTTCATTTTCCTTATTCGCAGCGAAAAAACAATATACTGATTCACATTACTTTTTACTTTTATTTTTATTCTATTCTTTTTTATTTTTTCTGATTTTTGAGTTAGTTTACTACTTGACAGATTATTTGTGATAGGATTCTTTCGTCATAAATAAAATATAAACCTACCGTGATCCAAAAGCGGAATACCAGATGAATGTGGGAACCGAGATGAAACTGTTCTTGCAGAGCGGTGTCAACTGCAATCATGAAAATGGACTTCATACATAGTCTCTTCCTATTGTGAACGTTCTTCATTGAGCACTTGCGTTCCGGGCTTTACTCCCCAAAAACTCTTTGCAAATGGGTCTTGTTAGAGAATCTCACATTGTACTGAACTTACAATAACGGCCCAAGCCTCAGGGAATCAACTGCACCTCCTACGTAATGACTCTCTCTTGTACTTTCCTTTTCTCCGTCTCCCTCTCGCTCATATCTGTTCTCTTTCTTTCTTCTCTCTCTCCCTCTCTCTTCCTTTCTCTCTTTCCCTCTCTCTTCCTCTCTCTCTTTCCCCCTCTCTCTCTTTCCCTCTCTCTTCCTCTCTCTCTTTCTCACTCTCTCTCTCTCCTTCCATCACACAGACATACATCCAGAGGTTAGTTAAAATAATTTATCAATAACAAAAATAACAATATTCTTAAAATTTATTTTACACTTTAAAATTACTTCTTTTTTCCTTCGTTGCTGGTTTCCAGTTAGAGCAATAATGTGTCTCACTTTCTCTATTTGATATTTTTAATGATGGCATAATTATTAATTTTTACTTCTCCTACTCCGTTTTACTACTACAAGTTTTAAAAAAATTCTCAATCACGACTTTCCTTTTACCTGAAAAAGTGCGATGTACGCAAATAAAAATTCTGCATGTTGCATTTTCGAAAAATTCTCTGCATTTTCATAAACTCTTAGTTTAACTTTTTTGGGCATCTTCTTGCAACTACAATATTGAAGAGCTTTTTACTAAATGCAATCTGCTTTTCAAAATTATAATTTTAAATAATGACATGTAAAATCTCTGAGCTTTCCAAAAGTACAAATGCGTATGTTCAACATGCTTTTCGAAGTATCTAGAAGATTGATTAATCTCCAAGGCTGGTAATGTAGGGATACC
This sequence comes from Gryllus longicercus, assembly GCA_038098605.1. Lineage (NCBI taxonomy): Eukaryota > Metazoa > Arthropoda > Insecta > Orthoptera > Gryllidae > Gryllus > Gryllus longicercus. The sequence continues at coordinate 205,777 of JAZDUA010000927.1, read as the reverse complement.
GAGAGAGGTGTGCTAAACGGAAAAACCTTAGTTCGAATCCTAGAGTGAAAACAAAAAATTGATGGTTGGAAAATCCCTTGCAGGTAAAAGTATTATAAAATCTGTTAGACTAGAAAAATAACGGAAGAAAGTCTGTTCTGTATCACCATCAGTTCCAGTTGGTAGGATTATTTCAGCAAAGAATGAATCTTATCTCTTCGTTTGCTATGTTGAATGTGTTAATTACTGATTAGATTTAGGTGGAATATTATTTCATGTATTAAAAAAACCTTAAGAACTCTGCAGATGCAACAGAAATATTTAGCGAATACTAACGATAACCTGTTGATCGGGATAGCCGAGATCGCTAAGGCAGTAATGTGGGGCGATCTCGCATCGAAGGATTGCGAGTTCGAATTTCGCCCCAGGCATGACTGTATTTGTGATCGTTCCTTCATCATCTGCTTCCCTGCGCGAGCAGCAGGCCCTTGTCCTTAATGAGATGTGCAGTTGACTAAAAAATGTTGGTGCCCTAAAACATAGCCTAAAATTATCAATCAAATGCTCTTAAATGTTTAAAAAATGACCTAAAAACAAAGAAAAAGACGTAAAAAATATTATCGTTTTCAGACAAACAACACGAGCTTTTGGATGTGTTATTGGAGCAATCCAAGCTTCTTTCTTTCGTTCAAGTGAAGTCAGCACACAGACTTTGGTTTGGACTGTTCTGTACCCAGAAATATCTGTCTTTAGTTATTCCGATTTAGGTCGAACCAACAATGGCATTGATAAGTGTCACAGGAACCTCAGATTACATACAACGGCTGACATTACAATTTCTGAGAGAAGAAATCGAATAGGTAACTTAGGAATTTTGTGAAGAACATTGGTTGCATCTCGTAAATATTATTTTAAGCGAAGACCATTAAAAGAATATTAAATCGAAAAAATCAGTTCAAAATGCTTTAAAATGACGAGAAAAGGTTAAAAAAGTGATTTATTAGTGGAAATCGACAAAAAAAGCAAAAGAGTCCTTCTTTATATGTAATATATAAGAAGGCATTGTTCTAAAGTGAAAAGAAAAAATGACATCATTAAAATACGTCATCCACTAAATACCAATGAAACGTACTCTTTTGCAAGGAAACATTTCCATTTTTACTCGTTTAAAATCAAACATTTGTAAAAATACGTCCTATTTTCTCAATCGCAAAACAGTAATAAAATATTATTGAGATATAAGACTGCGTTACAAATATTTAAATTACTTAAATGAAGTTACTTTTTCTATCATCGATCCGCAAAATATCAAAATGTTCTTAATTTTGTTCCCTTATTGAGTAAAACGATATGTTTATCGGTTGTTTTCTTTTGAACATTAATTTTTTCTCTCTGGCTTGAGACATTTTACTAGTATCTTATTGCTAGCTTTTTACGTTTACGTATAGTATGGTATGGATATATTATTGACAATGTTATATGGTATTCCCATTATTACCTGGTTTATTCTCACATTGGTACAAATATATTATTTTTAAAAATCTCCGAAATTTTACATTTTCGCATCTGTACTCGTGTAATTAGTCTCTACTGTTCAGAAGACGCGGCATAATAGACTACTAAGATATTTTTTGCCCTGATGAAGTCCAAGAAATTATGGCCAAAACAGTACACAAGCCAGTGGCTCGAAGTGGCGTCCTTTGGCCATTGTCGGCGAGTAATGATACCATTTAATGTGGTCCAACACATTTAGTTGTAATCATGTGCGGGTGGTGTGTACACCACATCTCCAATCATTTCCCCGAGTCAGGCAGGGTGAACTTTGCACCCTCCGGGATCAGAGGCCAGACAGTCTTTGAGGCAGTGAAGACCTTGTGCTCTGTCGTAACAGAGGTGCGGCCACGAGCGAAAAACTCCATCTGCGCAGAGGCTCGCCAATCCCATGGGATGCAACGGGAGTCTGGAGGTCGGCGACGCGAGACAGAGGAGGCCTGCATCGCGGAGAGGGGGCAGGGGAGGGGAGGGGAGGGGAAAAGGGGAGTCGCGCGTACGCCGGCGCTCGGCCCATCTCGCTGGGCAATGCGCATGAAAGGGAATGAAAGATGCGGGCGCGGTGCGGGAGCCGGTAGGTGGGCGAGGCGGCGGAAGGGCGAGGTCAGCGGCGGCGTCATAGAGGCCGGGGCGGAGGCGGAGGCAGAGGCGGCTCTGGGCAGGCGCCAACGTCAAGCGTCTAGCGCCTCCTCCTCCGCCCCTGCATGCCGGCCTCCCTTCTGCCCGTCTGCCAGTTCTTACCCTCCCACTGTCAGGTCGCCTCCGCCATACAACCCCATCCTCCATAATAACCTCCCAGCCCCACTCACCCAATCCGCCACTTTGATATCGTCTCCCCAAACCCACCTCTCCCAGCCCCTCCACCAAACCCACCCCGCTCCGTCTATCTGCCCTTTCCGCAGCCATCGTCTCCTCGCCAACTCCACCATCATCCATCACCTCCTCCGACCGTCCGTGCTGCTTCTTCCCCTTCACCCTTCCCTCCACCGCCTCCTCCAGCGCCGCGGCCGCCGGTCGCCACTTTTGTTCGCGAAGCGACTTTGTGAATCCGGAGTCAAGTGGCGCGGCGGGCGCGAGTGCCCCTCCCTCCCCCACCTCCGCCCCAGCGTCCGCGCTCGCCTCGCCCCCGTCCCCGACGCCCCTCGCTTCCCCTCCGTCCCCGCGTCCGCGCCCTCCCCGGCACCCGTCCCCCGTGCCCCCTCCGCGCCCGCTTCCGCCTCCGCCTCCGCCTCCACCTCCGCTCCACGATGCTCCACCTCCTCTCCCACTCGCGTCACTGGCGGGCTACGCGGCTCTCGAGGCACGCCCCCCGGGGGAGCAGGCGTGGTTATTGCAGGCAGATAAAAATCTCGGGCCGCGGATGCGAGCAAAGCCAAAGAGTAAAAGATGGAACAGACCCACAGACGACTCAAAAGTACGGCAACCGGACGAATTTCCTTTGTAGATGAAGAGCGGGTTTTGTATATTTTAGGAAACTGCGCTAAAACATGCAATTTTGTTTGCTACAGCTGGCTGTCAACTGATGCTAACTGTTTGAAATTTCCTGAATTAGAAGGGTTGCTTGAATTTCGTATGTGTTTGCTGCCCAGTCAATGGCATGTCACCAAATTTGAAAGGGTCCCACTATCCTCTAATATTACAATCAGGAAATAATGTAGTCTACATTCCAGAATATTTGGTTGGTTGGTTATTAGTGATTCCGGGCGTGTCAACTACTGAGGTCATTAGTCCCGTAAGTGTAGTTCATGTTTGTTCTCGGCAGTGCCAGTGATCTTTCCCCGCAGAATGTCGTGATCCGGCGTCGACTAGCGAGGTTTCCCTCAACCAGGTATCACCCACCAACAGGGCACCACCCCAACCGGGACAAGCTCTAAGCTCTAGACCGATCTTCCGGCATGTGTATGTAGTGTTGTACTATATTACAGAATAAATGGACTCTAGGATGAAGTAAATATAATTTTCGTTTCAGATAATCTAATTTAACGTTTCAACTTAAGTTGATATATTAATTGATTTTCTGGCCTATTCGTATATGATTTCGACTTATTATTATATAATGAGAACTGAGTCCTGATCATATACTGAAGGTCTAATACAGATCGTAATGATTTAATTTTTCTCTACGCGCCTTCTCTTAGCAATTTGTTTGGGATCCACGAACCTAGAACTGCTTTGGATTTGACAGATGAAAATGTTTCCAATGATGTACAGATGAACCATCTTCCAAACTCCAGGAACCACCAATTGTTTACCTTATAACAGATCGTTTCCCCCCGTTCCCCTTCAACTGAAATGAGGAAGATTGAGCTACCTAGGTTGTAGCATCACTAGTTACTTTTATGTTAACAAGAATAGGAATCCAAAATTTTTATAATGCTTATTTAGTTAGTGCATTTGAATGAGAATCATACAATTTTGTTAAATTGTATCTTTAAAATTTCTTGCTTTAAAATGTAGCACATCATAAAATTCATCGACAAGTATATTTTTCGCTCACCTATTTTGCGTTGGCTTGTAGTTCTATTCTACAGTTTGAATTTCATACTATCAGTTGTTTTACGAGAGGAACTGTCATTCTCTAACTAACTCCGTATCATAATATTTCAACGAATGCCAAGAATATGACCAATGATTCAAATATCCGTGCTCACACAATTAATCATAACTTTTTTCTTTCAAAATTACCTTCGTATGGAATTCGTGGTGTTGCTCTAGATTGGTTAGAATCGTACCTTAAATAACGATCTCAGAGAGTAGAAATACCTTACTAGAATACTGGGACATTATGTACACACCTTTCTGATTCTTTGCCAAATGCATGTGAAATCTCACAGGGATCGATTTTAGCCCCTATTCTCTTCCTACTATATGTAAACGATATGCCCACGACGATCAGAAACGGAAGAACAGTTCTCTTTGCGGATGATACGAATATTCTTTGCAATAAGAGATCGTAATAGAATGCTACAGAAATCGTAAATAGTACACTATCAGACTTTCAAATTGGTTTCGTAATAACAAATCAATAGTTAATGAAAAGAAAACTGTTTCAATGCAGTTTTCCGTTTTAAATAAAGAGCTCTGCACTTCACTGAGAATGAACAACGTGCCATTGACTGCTGTTAAGGTAACAAAGTTTTTAGGTCATTTAATGAAGTGAAGCTTTAAATGGAAGGTCCATTTAAAAGAATTGACCACTAAATTAGGTTCTTTGTGCTACGCATTCAGAATTCTTTGAAATTCAGTCAGCTTTCACACTGCTTATTGTGTATATTTCGAGAATGTTCATTCGCGCCTGAGATATGGCCTATACCGAGAATCTGAAAAGAAAGTAATATTAATTTTAACGATGACATTTAATGTATTATACACCATTTGGTTAGTATAGTTGTAAAAAACCTGTAACAAGTATTGTACTTCAGCATCTGGGTCAATGACCTCCATCTGGATCAGGTTTTCGTCCAGTTTCCCTGATCCTCGAGCAAATGATGAGATGGCTTCTTGTTTTGCTTCGGGACATAAATGTCACTTCAAATTACCTTCTCCGTTACACACAGTTTTTAACTGTTTTTGACATAAATAAATAAAATTAAAATAAATAAAAAATAAACTGTCAAAATATATACATAAGAATGGGTGAAAACCATAACTGTATATGCAAAATATAATAAATTCTGAGAATAACATATTTATTTTAGGCCACATTTCATGAACAATGTAATTTCTTGGTTTTAATGATGAAACAAAGCTCCACGAAGTTACAATATTATTGCTTTAAATAAAGTTTTCTCAGAATTTATGAAATACCACTTCACTTATACCATCCATATTTAACTCACAAAATTTGGGTTGGGTTAATTGTAGTCACATAAATACGTGATAGTATTCCTATTCATAAGTTCATAATCAATTTTGTAAGCATGGGACTAGAGATGGATCAAGGAGCCGTCATATGGATTGTGATGATCAAACCATTGTTGATAATACCGATATTTTTAGGAAGAAAAAAGTAAAATATGCCCATAAATTGACGTTCTTGCTCCAAGAATAATGTGACACTTGTAATGATGAATACTTTTCTTTTCATTAGCAATATTCTCCAATGAAAATAATTTCGAGATATAAGAAAGCTAATTTTTTTCTATATGACTCAGACGCATATTAAAACCCATACAATCATTGTAGTGAAGAAGACGACAGTGACCTCTGAAAGACTAAATACGCTCTTGAATCAACGTTTTACGATTACAATAATTTTCTTGTTTCTTCTCCTCTGCATTATCGCAGACGAAGCAAATGCTACAAAAGACGAGAGGCAAATATTTATATATATATATATATATTTTTATCTCAACAGAGACTCATTTAGAACCCATTTGTCGAAAATATTGTAAATCTACCTCTATCCTCCAAAGTTTTTTTGTATGCATTTTGATCCTATCACCTTCATTTAGACAAAGCACGCAGTTCACTCAGGTGCTAATCGTTCTCCAACTGTGATAAACCGATGGGAATGCATAAAAGCTATAGTTCTACTCGGCAATAGCCTGGGCCATATTCCCTCTTCCACGACGTCAGATGGCGCAAACCGCAGAGTTTATGCGGGAATATCGACCGGAGAGGGTTGTGCGGTCAGCTTTTAGCATGAAATATGTGCTTCCGGATCCGAAAGTACATTATCGTAACACTTCCCTGGGACGACAATACCCACCCAGCTAGTGCCACAGGGATTGCATTGTTTTTGACGCGGGTAATGGGAATATTGGCGCGTTACGTAATGGCCCGCACCGCGAGAGTAACTCCCGCTCCCGGGTGATCCACGTAATCCCATTCATCGATTGGGGCCCTGGCTCGCGCACGAGAGACTCGCTTTTCGAAAACGCTTCTCGCTGTTAGCTCAGCAGGCAGTGCTTCGCGGTTTCTAACTGTTAGATCTACGTTCTTCCATGGTTTCCGCTGCAGTGTTTGTTGAACCTCACAGATCCTTATTGTGAATCTCAGTGTCTACACCTTTTTAGCAATTCCTGTAGTGAATGAAGGAGAGGTAGTGGGTGATGATGTTCATTTGACGTGAATGATGATAGAGACGTGGATAGGCAGAGAAATCCCGGGAAATAAACGAGAAAATGAACCGCAAACTCTTTTTTCTACCACAAATTCCACGAGGGTGGAACGAGTTTAAGAACAGAGGTTGACGACAAGACGACCAACCACTACACGACGGGTCATGTACGCACAATTGAACCCATCTTACTCTAAACATGTTCTGGGATTAATTTTCTACATTGAGATGTTTTGACATATCACGTGTGCTAATTGTCATATGCCCACGTGCCCCCAAGCTTTCCTCACCCCCGTCACATTAGCTACGCGCAGCTGGCCGGAAGACTCATAAAACACAACAACAGGCGACAGCGTCGCCCTGCCAAAGCCACCCTTCCACTTGCAACAAAGAGTCTGAAAACAACCCCATCTGGGACTCCCGCCCCGAAAAGCAAGCGAACCTTTTGACCTTCTTCGAACCCAGCTCCGCGCACTTGACACACGCGATGCCGTGAAAACTCGGATTACCTTTGTCTCGCAAAACCCCCTTGCTAACCCTTTGGCTAGCTGTAATTTTTCACCCAGATCGATAGATCCCAGCAGATGTCCCCTTTTCCCGGCCACCCATCGTTAACAGAAGATAAACAATGACAACCTATTGGAACGATCAGATTACGTAGGCCATCAAAGAGGGAACTAGGCCAACCAATAGGCATCCAAACCCCATATAATATTCTCGAAGTAGTCAAGGAACCAATCTAATCACAGGGCGGCACTCACGTGACCAAAGGGCACTCACACCCAAGGGATGGTAACACTGGCACAGATGAGAAGGGCAGATGCTGTCTGAAATCCATGGAGAGAGGCGGTATGAAACCCATCGAAAGAGGCTGTTTTTTTTAATCGAACAAAGGCGCATTTCGTTGAAAAACGTCGAGATCTGTGACTATTTGAAATCGCAACAAGGAAGCTACAAAGTCTTTGCTTCACCGGACGCCATCCTTGCAGGAACCGGTACATTATTTAGAACTATTATCAAGCGAAATAACTGCGCCAACGGAATTTATTCCTTTCTGCAGACGAAAGCCAGAACGTCCGAAAAACAGTTGTCACGGTTAGCAACCTGCTGCGATATGCATTCCCACGCGGATTTTAAAAAGCTGACGCATCCAATCTGAGGTTACAGAACCAAATGTTGACGAAGCAATAGTTTCAGAATATTTCCTACTTGTTTGAAGGCCAGTCAATCTTTAATCGTACTAAAACGACTTTTGATTTATGCTGGTTTTGTATTTAATGAGCAATGTTAAGTTAAAGTTCCGAATAGTTTTGACTTACAACATACAGTGTTTTTTTTTTTTTGTGGTAGGTTGGTCTCAAAATCAGTTATATTTAGATTTGTGTTTGTATTTTAATTAATAAGTGTATTAAGAAATTTTAAACATCGTTTTCAAAATATGTATTTGTTTAAACTGGTAAATAACTTGAATTTGGGTCAAATGAGGTTCTGGGTCAAACTCTATTGGCTCATTGGCTGAATACGACAGGGCTTCACCTGGTCTCTTCCGCGTTAATTAAGCCCTTGTAGCATCGTGGCATGGACGCACCTTGCCAGCGGGTGTGGCGAAAGGGCGAAGGGAAGTTGTGGGAGGGCGGCGAAGGCGTGTGCCCTCCGGGAAACGAAGGCGGGTGGGACGCGACGGTCTCAAAGACGCCGCACGAGCTGCTTCTGAAGCAGTGGACGCCCGCCGATGCCGCCTGTGGGGAACTCTGCTCGACCCCTCACTCAGCAGGCTCACTGAATAGGGCGCGTTGCATCACGGTCCTGTTGCGGAACACTCGCACACACACACTCGTGGACGAGTGCTCTCCGTCTATGTAGTGCCATTTATGTTTTAGGTGTGTGTGTATATGTATTTAGTATTTTGGGTCGAATATTTTGGCCACCTAGTAGTGTCCCCCATGTCTGGGACTACTTCAACGTATTCCCTTCACCATAACTTCCACGTATTCCCTTCACCATAACTACCTAACTCCTCCTTACTGAGCTCTCTCCTTCATCACACAGCTACAAAGAGAGAGTTTAAATGACAGCTTCAACTTTATTTCTCCCCTGACGGAAATCGAACGTGCGATCACACCACGGTAAGCTAGTACCGTGTAACCTAGTATCTGTTGTGACCATTTTGCGACTTTCAAATGGCCACTACTGGAACAAAATAGGAGCTTGTAAATAAAATAATAAAAATATAAAACACTGAGAATTGGCATTTTTTAAGGAACGAGTCTGCTCACATTTATGTATATTATTCGCCCATTGAGTTTAACATTAGAAATTTAATGCAGTAGACTAAACATTTTAGGAAAACTGCAAAAACGATCTTAACAATATCCACCTTTGGTGAATTAGCTCAAATAATCTGTGGTTGCATCTGTATTTATTAATCACATTTAGTCCCACCTACTCCATTTTGGTACAGTTCATGTCCAAGATACGTTCAGTCGTGATGAAGAAATGTAGTTTTTATCCTACAAAGAATTTTTTTTTCAAATGACCTAACTAAATAAATTATAGGGGCTTACCGATTATTAAATTATTATTTTTATTTTAAAGAAGTATGACAAAAAATAACAAAATCATAAAATAATAAATAATTTTTTTTATGTATTTACTTGGCTGTCCGGGTGACGCCGCGTCCATGGCAAAGGTGCCGACGTTTCGGTCGACATTCTGCGACCTTCTTCAGGGCGTAATGCATTACCTTCCTCAGGGAATAATCGCATTACGGCCTGAGGAAGGTCGCAGAATGGCGACCGAACCGTCGGTACCTTCGCCATGGACGCGGCGTCACCCGGACAGCCAAGTAAATACTGACTCCGGCCGCGGAAGCCTACGCTCTCAATTTTTTTATGGTTCCCAAAAAATATTTCAGTGCAGTCAACGTACGCGTGAAGCACATAATGAATTCAATGTTTAAATGTTTATTTTTTAATACCATTTCACTGAAAAGTACGAAACGCAGAATTCATCTCGGAACGTCTTTTGGTGATATCCTGACATTAGTGCTTTTTTATTATCAGAAACAAAAAGTGGAATCATGCGAAATTATATGCCTCACAAACCTCAATTATCTAATGCAACTCTCGTGGCTTGACCTCCATTCCCTATTAACACCCTAACATCAACGACGGGGAAATTTCCCGAGGGAATTTACAGCCCACATCCTCACACGAGACAATCCGCACAAAGCTACTGCGCGTCTGTAGGAATTGGTGCGTATTATAGAGGAGTGCCATCTAAGCTCTCCCTCATGTGCCCACAGGAGATAGGGGCAGAGGTTTTGTCAAAATGAATGGAATGATGATGAAGATATAATGAACGAAAGCCCTGAGAGGACCTGTAACTACTCACAACAAATCCGAGATGCGTTTCAGCAGTCGCGTGATGTAACAAGGCGTTAACAGTCGCCTGTGAATACCAGGCATTTCTAATATATTGTGTCAAATATTACAATTAGTTATTGCCGTTTTCGTTCAATTACATTCACAATTATACCGTATATACTATTACATTTAAAACAATTAATTGAAATTTAATCTTTTGAAGCCTAATACTTATCCATCAATAACTCTACAACACCTACAATTCCTGTTTCTCGTAAGAGGTATGAAATGACTGAGTTATATTTAAGTTTTAAAAAACAAATTATGTACACAATATTTTATGTATTTATATATTTCACTGACTTCACACTATTTGAATAACCCAGCATCTTCATTCATACACGAAAACATATAATTTAGTACGGAATATACTTCCACTTCGTCTGACGGTTCTACACTACTCGACCTTGTCTCACTGATTTCTGCGGTAGCAGCTGAAAAGGCGCTGCTGAACTCATCCCATTTGTCCAAACTTCATAACTTTTTACATTTAGCATTTATTACATAGATTTTGTATTTTAGGATTCATTGAACCTTTTTTTGTGGCTCTTGTAATTTTCGGAAAATAACTGCCTATCTATGGGTGTCTATTAGTGAACTTATAAAACAAAGTATTGTGCTCACTTGCGGCGAGCTCCGGGAGTTGAGCTGGAAGAAACCAAACGTACCATAAAACCTGCCCTTTGACATTACGATGATTGTTACAGGTGTCTCAGAAGAAATGTTACAAACTTCTAGGTCATGCAGGGAGATCGACGAGGATTTCGTTTTATTACTGAACATTTATTGGGAAGTCTGAAATAACGAAGTCACACAAGTGGCGTTTGTCCCAGATTGGGGCAACTCAGTGCATTCGTGCTCCTCAAGCACACGTTCTGACCATTATGAAAAGGTAAGAGTGAGCCGGCGCACCGAATGTTGGTCGTTCTGTGCAGCACCAGTTCACGTCACGACCCGCGTGACGACAACAGGGACATTTCGTTTGAAAAGACAGACCAGACGCTGTCCACCATGTTGCGTGGAATGCGGGAAGTATTGAGAAACAATATGAAAGTGGCAAAAAGTGATAATTTTCACCGGTGAACCAACAAAATAACACTATGAATATGTAATTGAAATAAAAGATACAACGTTTTAAAAAGTGGTTTCATATATCTGTTTCAATGACGTGCAACAAGGTAATAAATAGGTATCTAGCTGCGTTTAAAATTCCCACTAATATAAACTGGTAGCTGAAGCTCACTGGCTGAAGCCTGACACGATGCGCAATGGCTCATCCATTTTACTTTCTCCCTACGAAGTAGAAAAAAGGTCTGTGATGCTACAGGGAAAAACTTTCGGAAAAAAATTCGGCAGAAAAACTCTTATTACAGGGCCCCCTAATAACGAAAAAGTGAATAATGTAGTTGGTAAATTTAGAAAAATAATCCTTTATCGCGTGGTGTACCCAGAATTCGTGTTTTTGGGATCCTCGATACCGGAAAACCGAATGATGGCAAAACATGTCTTTCTGTCCGTCTGTGAACAACGCTAGCAGCTAAACCGTTAAGCTGGTTCTGGAAAATTGATATTTTCCAATCGATCTGTCCGATGTTATTGCCTCTTGAATTTGAAACAGAAATTTTGATTTTCGGAGGTACTTTACATGAAGCTCCTGGAACATTTCCTAAATTAAAAAAATGGCTTCATTGTTTTTTATTAAATATTGCTGTTGGATAGTGTGAAGGACGTTAAAAAATGGTACAGGTCTCATGCTCATTAAAATCACTGAACTCTACCAAAATTCAAATTTTATCTTCATACAACTAAAATATTAAAGATGATCTTTAAAGATGGATTTTGAAATAAGGTGATGTACAATTTTACGAAAATTTTGTACTTTTCGGGTAATTTTATATGATAAAAAGGGGAGAAACGTACTCTTTTATCGCCACTATTTTCTATCGTGGTCCTGACGCAATCAGAAAGACTTCGGGTACCTTCAAAACACCAGTGCATAAGAGGTTGTCTACTAATCAGTGGCACGTGTCGCATGCAAAACTCAGATACGTAAGAATTCGAACGAGATGTTCATTTGCGAAAATTGATCATCTGCGAACTTACTTTATGGCCGGAACGTTTGTAAAATTTAATCTCACAAGCACTAGTGAGTTGCAGTTGGGTGAATATATACGATTCGTAACATCAAATACATTTTCAGAACAACGTCAGCGTTGTACGGCACATTCACGTAGCGATGACGTTGCCGTGGTCTAACAGGGTGACAGAGTCCATGTATGTTTCGAAACAGAACGTTTTCTGGGGGGCGCGCCGTGTTTCAGCCTTCACCTTGCATCACGCGATGAACTCGCTAGTGTGGCCGCCGTTCGATGCCGGAGAGGGGCGTGACGGACGGGGCGGGGCTGGGTTCGCGGGAGCGACGCTGCCTGCGTCGTGAAGCCCGCGGCTGGCGCAGCATTTAATTACTTTGCGGCCGTCGCCGCCGCCAACGCCACCTCCATCGCCGCCACCGCAGCTACCGCCGCCACCGCCACCGCTGCCGCCACCACCGGCGCCGCCATCGCCGCCGCTGCCACCACCGCCACCGCCATCACCGCGTCCGCCGCGAGAGTCACCACCAACACCGCCTCCGCCGCCCACTCCGCCACCTGCCATCAGCACCATCACCGCCGCCACCCCCCCCCCCGCCGCCGTCGTCGACGCTGACGCCGCCCCACGCGCGACGCGCCACGCGGACGTGCGTGCAAAACGCTAAGCTGCAAGTAATTAAGCGTGAAATGGGGCGGCGTGTTGACTTAAACGCGCCTCGCCAAATTATTTTATTTCCGCGCGCAAACAGAGCGGCCGCGCCTCTTTATAAACGCGTTGTCACTGTTACAACATAATGCAAATTAAATATTTCGAGCCGCCTGCGTTATAGGCCAGCCGCCTGCGGTCGTGCAAGCCCCGAGAGCCGTCCTGACTGCCCGGCCGTCCTCGCAGTCCTCGCCGTCCTCGTCACCCGCGTCACCCGGTTCACGCTTGTACTGCTTTTCGCTCCACTGCCCGTTCGACTTCTCCGTGCCTCACCCCTCAGTAATACCGATATTAGAGATTTTAAAGGGCCCTTGCTTTGGTTTCGGGCTTCTAAATGTAGCTCTTCCCTTTTACGTGAAGTCAGAAACCGGGAGAGGTGGCTCAGTGCATCAACTAATATCACTGTAATTCCTCTGACCGGAAGTGCGAACAGTGGCGAGATTTTCGACACTAACTTGTCAGCTAGGTCGAATTCAGTCGCTGGCTGAAGAATCCTAGACCCCAGCTGCTCTGATCGGTAGTTTTTCGTGGTTTCTCCGATCAACACCCGGCGAATGCCGGAGCAGTACTCTCAAAAACGGGGCGAGGACCGTGCATGATCTTTCCTTTCTTTTCCTTGCCCTATCCTCACCCCTTATATAAACTTACACTAACATGTACTACACTACCACACAAGCCGGGAGACCGGTTGGGAGCTGAGAGCTTGTCCTGGCTGAAGCGGTGCCCCGCTGGTGGGAGATACCTGGTTCAGGGAAACCGCGCTGGATTGACAAGTCGATATTATATAAAATGTGTTGGAAAAGAGATGGCATTCTGCTAAAGTAATGGGAAAGAAAAACTACTTGTGGGTGTTCTTCTGCTAAACATGCTTTAAATATTACGAACTTTGCAATTATCATTGTATATATGTTTTATCTTCTACTTTCCCAAGTATGGAGTGTTTTCTTACAGACTTTTCCTGTATTAAGTACACCGTGTGTACGGATAGATGTAGAAGACCACATGGCATAGTCAATTCTAAAGGTTATTATTCTACTCAGATGGCTGATAAACAGTGAAAATAATAAGGATAAAGCACGCAAAAAATTGTAACATGACTACCGCACACAGAATATTACTCGTACAAAATGATAATACTGACACGCTACAAAGGGTATTGTATGTATGTGTGTACTTAGCGCGACAGCCCGTAAACGGACTCAGGCCTACCGGCACAACGGTTATTAGTGATACAAATGAAAATTAAGTCACAAAGATACAGCTTGGTTTGGCTCATGTGAAAAGGAGGTAAAAATTACGTTGGTGAAATCGTGTGTTCAACCACCAAATTGCCAGGAATATGGGCTAGTAAAATACTTGATGAGCGAAGTCGTAAGCCATGAGTAATGCTGCTCACATCGAACAAGTGAGGCCTTATAAATTCCATAGAAGAATGATCAAAGATAAATAGAAATATTTCGTTGATTGGATGCAATAAAGAGAATCTCAAATATCTCAAGAATTAATGCAATCACTGTTCGCAAAAGTTCCTTCCGTCTGTGCCAAAAAATGTGCAATAAAGTACACGTGAGGCGAAATTATATTCTATGATACTCTGTGCTTCACACCAAATTGGGATATTGAGAAATCAAAAACTTATTTTCAAGTTTCAAATTTAGAACAGAAGTTTTTACTTTTTGTTTGGTAAAAAAAACACGAAAGCTCTCAGATCATATACTTAGCTCGAATGTGTCACAAGTAGCTGAACAAAACAGCTAGCTAGCTACTGCAATAATACGATACCGCCGTGACTCTGACCCCCAGGCCAGCGCTGCTGCAAGAGACGAGTAATGCTGGATTTAAGGTAAACTCACACGGTTCATATCTCGACGACTCAATAATTGCATGTATATTTATTAATAGTATTTCAATGTTGAGGGAACGTCCAAATTGTTCTGAGCGTAAAAATTAACAAAGGACATACGCCAATCCTCTGGCAGGCCTTACGAGACCCCAGCGAAGAGTCCTGCTAGGTAATCTATAACCTCAAGAACGTCCTTTGAGATGAGTACTGAGCAAGGGCCAACAGACTCGCAGAGATTTCGCAAAACCCTCCCGTCCTGGCCCGCACTCGTAGCACCTGCGAGTCCACATTACCCGACGTACTGACATACCACAATAATGTTCTTTGAGGTTGCTTCGAACCCACTACCCACACTGTTTGAAACGTCACAGCCTCACAGATGACACGGATGGTCTTTACGTCAGCACCCGGCAAGACACCCAGTGTAATCGAGTATCTCAAGCACATACCGTGGGCTGTTGAGCGAACGTCCACGTACATTCACAACGTTCGGACCATCGCATCTCGGCAGAACATGAGCGGCGGCGATGGTGTAACGGTTAGCGTACCGGACTGTTGTACCCAAGTTGGCGGGTTCAAACCTGATCGAAGCCTTGGAGGGCGAAAAAATCCTTCGTACGCCCTCCTTCGGAGGGGAAGTAAAGCCGGCTGTCCCATGTTAGTAGATTTACTTGCATGTAAACGATCCTCAAGCCTAAATGACGCCTCTGAGCTAAATTCAAATCGCCAGTTTCTCGCCCAAGAAATACCTCCTTTCTCTGCTAGTTGGTGAAAGGAGTGTAGCGAAATTTGCGTGGTCAGACGGAAGAGCGGGCCTGATGACTCGAGTCTCGCCACGTAAAATAAGGCATTAATTCAATTCAATTCAACATGAAGTGGCTCCCACCTGAGGACCAGAGCACCAAGAGTAGGTAATGTCGCCTAGCGTAGCCTAGCGTCGCCCTGCGTCACCCATCGTCGCCCGGCGCCGCCAAGCGCGAATTCCAGGCGGGCGGAGCAAACGCATCTTCATCAAGGGCGACGCGCAGACAAAGGCTGTAGGCGAGCGGGCGATAGGGCGCGGAAGGCGCCGAGGCGTGTTAGGGGTTGAACGCCGCAAGGGAGGACCAACGGGATTGCCAAGCGGAGAATGGTCGGTTGGTTCGTTGGTTGGTTGTTAGTGATTCCGCGCGCGTAACTACAGAGATCATTAGTCCCGTGAGTGTAGTGCAGGTGCCCCTCGGGAGGGGGCGGTGATCTTGCTCCGCTGGATGGCGGGATACGGCACCGAGTCATTAATAAGTAAACCGCAAAGTAAATAAGCACCGTAAAATAAGGCATTAATTCAATTCACTTCAATTCAACATGAAGTGGCTCCCACCTGAGGACCAGAGCACCAAGAGTAGGTAATGTTCCCTAGCGTCACCCTGCGTCACCCTGCGTCACCCATCGTCGGGCCATACGGCCCCCATCGGCCCCCATCGCCAAGCGCGGCGTGCCATACGGCATCAACCCTCCGTCGGCTAGCAGGCTTTCCGCAACCAGTTATCTCCCAACAGTGGGGCACCGCCCCAGGCGGGACACGCTTCCAGCTCCCGATGGGTCTCCCGGCATGTATGGTATTGTAGTGCACGTTAGTGTGAGTGTGTGTAAGGGTTGAGGCTAGGACAAGGAAGAGGAAGGAAAGCTCGCGCGCGGTCCATGGTCCGTTTGTTAGGGCACTGCTAAGGAATTCACCTCCTGGTAATGATCGGAGACTCCAACCCAGGACCTCCCGGTCAGAGGCACTGCAGTGACATCAGTTGATGCACTGATCCACCTCTCCCGGTCCAAGCGGAGAAGGATGAGATATGCTTTCAATTCTGAACTTCCTGGTGAAAATCTGAATACACATCGAATTTTGGAACTGCTAGACGCAAATCACTGGTACGGAATTGCTGTGGTTGCCTGCGCGAAAATAAACCAATCCCTGGTGCGTTCGAATCACGGGAACTACGTGGATGAAGGGCAGTCCTGAGAAGAACGGTGGAACACTACAGAAAATTCAGGAAATGCAGGAAATTCTGAGGTGTCATAGCATATTTCAGTATCCTGCAGTGGCGGTCGGTAAGGAATTCTATTGGTGGTGCCAGTTAGTGCTGACACATTGATCAAAACATCAATATTACCAATTAAGGATGTTCAAAATTAAAACGTCGATCAAAAATCATCTTTGTTTTTAATCATCGATGTGATGTTTTAAAACTGGTTTAGTAATCTCTACATTACAACTCTTGGGCAACAAAATTTAATTAAACTGTGACCGTTTTCGTTAATTTCTAATTGAATATCAAATTGAAATTAAACAAAAAATAATAAGAACAAATAAAAATACTCAGCCTGAAAGCTTGAGTCCACAGTCATATCCAGTGATCACAGCTTCCTGAATTCGCCGAAGAAGGGTACGGGAAGACGAGGGGAAGCCTCACGCTCAGGGCGTACGCCGCCTCTCGATGTGCGACACAAGGAAAGACGTACGAAGTACGATGACATCAGGTTCATCCTGTGCGAGAGATTCTCGATGAAGATAGTGTCATTAGTGCACCCTGTGAAATAGAACGGGAACTATTGTGCCACTTCGATCTTGGCACCGTTTCATCCATAACAGACGCTTACAAACCAACATTCTTTATACGGCGTCAAATGGGCAGATTCGGTGCTAATCCGTAGACGGCTCAGAGGTTTAGGAAGAAGCCAACAGATAGCACTGCACCCTGTGCGTTTGAAGAGACGAGTCGTAGAGCATCGAATGACTAAGCGCTCGTTCAATTGAATCGCTAGAAGGAAAACTTGTGGTGAAAAATTTACCTTTTTGTTGGTAGTGCCATGGCACACTGGCACTACTCTGGTACCCTGTTAAGATAAATGAAGTGTAGATTGCAAGGAAGGGATCGAAGGAGATGAGGATGGATGAACATTTTAGAAGATATTAACATGGAATGAAGAGTGAATGGGGAAAGTACAATGTTGGTGTCATGGATCACGATAAAAGAATTGCGATAATTACGGATCTACGTGAAGTAGGTGATTTGAAAAGAAGAGGACGTTGAAGCAATTTGGAATGGGGAACATTGGAAAGTAGTCAGCGGTACGGTTTGTTAAAAGCGCATGAAAGAGAGAGAGAGAGCGCGTATGGAGAAAGGATAAAACAAGAAAGGGAGGGAAATATACCACGCGGTAGGCTCGTTTCTTAAGGGAAATGGTAAATTATGGATCAGAGCAGGCGGTCATTAGACTTCTCCCTCAGACAGCAGTTGAATCCGATATAACCTTATAGCTAGTATCGATTACCAGCCACCGTCAAGACTCGAAACCTAGTATCTTCGGCCAGAGGAGCGGGGCGGGAGTGGGTGGGAGCGGGGTGGAAGCGGGGCGGGAGCGGGGCGAGAGCGGAGCGGGAGTGGGGCGGGAGCGGGGTAGGAGCGGGGCAATGTGGCATTGTGACGAGGGAGACCGGTAAAACTAACCGTGCTGGCACGACTCCCCTTATGAAAAGTTCAAATATTAACAACGCGCTGCAATAAACGTGATTATCCCAATAATGAATAGCATATTGGGAGTTATTACTTAATGACACACATTTCACGTGAGGCGCCGCCTGCCGTAATGAGCGCCCCGGAGAATTATTATTGGTCGCCGGAGCGACGGGTCGCGGTGCGCCCGTGGCGCTCCGACCGGACAGGGGAGGAAACGAGGGCAGCCGATAGAACAGGTGGAAGGCCGCAAATCGTTGTGAAACGTAAGAATTGAATTTGACAGAATAAAACATTGTAGCAACTCATGATAATATTCAAATACGTGGCGAGTAAGTCCTCGTCACACATTCAGCTAAACAAATCATAATTCTCGACAAGCATGCAGTTTAAATTTGTTTTATTGCAGATTCCAACATTTGTATAGCTAATCTTGCATTTTTTCTCTGTAGAACACTGAAGTTACAAAAAATATCTAGTACCTACCTTTATTTTGAAGAGTTGATGGCTGCTCTGCATCAATGTTCAAGCTTTTACTATTCATTAAAGATTCCCAATAAATCAGCTTATTTATTCATGATCTGTAGTCATACATTTCACCTTACTTCTTCCATTCATTTCTGTCCGTTCTTCCTTTTTCAACAACTCCTAAAAACCCTATTTTACACGACTCCATGACTTCAGTAGATACAATCGGTGCAACAAACACACACACAATAAAGTTGCTGAATTATGCACCCGTAGTGTTGCACCTTTTATTAAATTGTTGAATAATTACCGTTGCCCAATTTTGATCGTGCAAAAAAGCGTACGTCAAACACACTAGTTAAACAAATAATTCTCTACAACAATGAAGTAGTTTGTATATATAATTGCAGGTTGCAATATTTGTATTGCACAAATTGCATTTTTTTCTCTTTACAATACGGGTAATAAATTTTCCGAACTAAGAGCACGTAATATTGCACCTATTATTACGTCGCTGAATATGTAGCGTTGCCTAAATTTGATCGTGCCAACATATATTCATCAGAGCATTTTGACAACGCAAGTTCGCACTAGTGCTTTGCAGCACTTGAGAATGTTGGTCACTAGTCAAAGGATAGCCCAACCATCATATCGAGCAGGAGAGTGTTAGAATGTTTCAGTGGAATGGCGATTTTTGTGATCTATGTCGTAAGCCATTGTGTGAGTAAGCCATCACAAATATTAAGACCGAGTTGCCGAAATTGCCTCGATTTAACCAGTCCATCTAAGAAAACACGTAATCAATATATTATGTTTTTTAATGTCCAGAATAAGAAAGGGCATGGAATATGTGCATATAACACATGAAATTGCGTGCCATCTGATGCCCCAGCATGTGGAGCAGACAACAAACGAAAGTAGTTCTAGAAATAGCGAAAATACCATAAATAATTCCCTTCAGATTACTATTTGTGAACAGAAGAAACAATGATAAAGAAATGTTTTACATCAAGATATCAGATATCTGAAGAGGTGGAAAATAATGAAGAGCTGTTTTAATAACGAGAAGTTCGCCTAACAGCAACCAGGACAATCGAAAAGTCTAGGCAAAATATTATGTTTCTATTCACGAAATCACAATGAACGTTTTTACATAGGCTGATCGTGAGGGAAATTCAGATTGATGAAATTTGACGTATAAATATGAAAGATTGAAACTATTACTACTGTTCATTACGGCGGTTGTTCAGCTTTTTTCGCAGCCTGTTTACTGAAGATTTAGAATTAATAGGAATTTCAGAACTTCATGTTTCGTTAAGGTGGTTCACAGCTGGGGAGAGACCTAGAGGAGAAAACCCAGCATCTGGTTGTGTAACGTGGCACAGGATGCCACGTTCCAACTGCAAACTGCCCACCCCACCTCCCTGGATATATAATGCACTACCGTAACAGGCAAATAACCTCAGTAGCTGAGCGGGCAGGACCCCACTACCTACCAAACTACCCACCAAAGAATTCACTTATCTAAAAACCGTCTCCCAAATGTACGAGCAGCGGGCGCCGCCGGAGCTCTGGGTGCGTTCGCCTTTCGCGACGCGGCCTCATGGGACACACGCACTACACTTGTGGAACTAACGTTCTCAGGAATCGACGCAACCAGCAACACAAAACACCCACTCACTCATCTGAAAGCGACAGCCGAGTTCCCATGCGGCCTCGCGGATCGTGTTGGCGCGGTGGCGGGGATAAGCGCGGGGAGGCGGGGAGAGGAAGGGGCGGGGGCGGGGCCGACAGCGCGGAGAGCAGCGATCGCGCTGACCGATCGTCGCTCCGATGTGGCACCGGGATCGCGTCCCATTGCCGCAGCCCCGCCCCCGCATCGCTCTCGCCCCCGCATCGCCCCCGCCCCCGCTGGCTGCGTCAGCCGCTAATCCGGGGTATGGCGCTTGATCCGCCACCGATCGCGGGCGCCGGGCCGCGGGTGCAGCGGATGTGGGACGCCGAGGCAGGCGCCAATGGGAGAAGTGGGGTTGAAGAGGGTTGTGAGGAGCGGCGGGAGTGGTGGGGATGGCAATAGAAGGCGTAGGAGGGTAGAGGGAAACGTGATGGGGAGTCACTCAGGCAAAGAGAGGACGTTGGCTTCGAAAGTGGCGGAAGGGTTGACGACTACGAAACTGGTGAGAGAGAGTGTTGGTTGTTGGGTTGGTAGTGATTCCGGGTGCGTCTACTACTGAGGTCATTAGTCCCGTAAGTGTTGTACATGCATTCTTTCATCGGAAGGTGGCGGTGATCTTCTGCCGCTGGATGGCGATATCCTTCACGGACCTGTCGTCGGCTAACAGAGTTTCCTAAAAAAGTTACCTCACACCAGCGTGCACCGTCCCAGGGAGACGAGTGCAAAATCGCGCGGGGTCCGTGGCCCCTTTGTTGTGGTACTGCTCCGGCACTCTCCTGGAGTTTGTCGGAGAAACCACGGAAAGCTACCGATGAGAGCAGCCGACCTCTAGAATACTCCTCCAGACAGCGACTGATTTCGACCTAGCTGACAAGCTGAATTCGACCTAGCTGACTGTCGGAACTCGAACCTAGGACCTCCCGGTCAGAGGCACTGCAGTAACATTAGTTGTCGGAGAGAGGGCGGATTGCGCGCGGGCAGTGCGGGCAGTGGGGGGCTGTGGCAGAGTTGTGGGGGGCAATGGTGGTCAGAGGGGGGGTAGTTGGAGCACTGGCGGCAGTGGGGGCCGTGCGAGTGGCAGTGAGGGGCAGCAGGAGACGGGTGCATGTGGTGCAGTGGGGGGCAGCGGAGGGTCAATGCGGAGGGGGGGCAATGCGGGGCAGTGGGAAGGGGGAGCAATGGGGGCGCGGGTGGTGATGGGCAGTGGTGGAGGGTGGCGATGGCGGTGGCAATGGCGGCCGGCGATAGAAAGAGTGGCGAGGCGAGTAGTAGCGGCCGTTTTGATTGGATGGCACTAGATGATGAGGGGGGCGCTCTATACCAGCGTGGCAACGGACGCGGGTGAGAACGGCGGAGAGTGGTGAGAGGTGGTGAGGAGCAACACCTCCCCGCGGTGAGCTCGTAGTGCGTGGGGGTGCCGGCGGCGGGGACGCGTGGGAGTAGGAGACAGCGAGGCCGGTTGTCCTGCGGAGCCCCGGTCTGCAGGGGAGGGTTGCGCCCGGCGCAGCGCGGTGAGAGTTCTGCACCCTGGTCCAGAAGCAATTCTCCACGCCGCATCCTTCATACTGCAGACTCCGCCACGCTCCACCAGACTCGTCTCTACTCCACTCCACGCCGCCTTCTCCCGCACCGCCGCCGTCGCTGTTCACACCCGTGATTTGCGGGTTCGGTGGTATAACGGTCCGAGTATCGGGCTCTTACGCAAGACTGCGGGTTCAAATACGATCCGTGTATTTTTAAGGACATTCGTTCGGAGGGGAAGTAAAGCCGGCTGTCCCATGTAGTAGATTTACTGCATGTAAAAGAGCCTTAAGCCTAAAATAAGCCTCTGCGCAAAATTCAAATCGCCTGTTTCGTCGCCCGAAAAAATACCTTCTTTCATTGCAAGCTGGTGAAAGAAGCGTAGGAAAATTTGCGTGGTCAGGCAGATGAGCGTGAGCCTGATGGCCCGAGTCCTGACACGTAAAAGAAGGCATTAACTAACGAACACTCCGCCCACCCCACCAAGCCCCGCCACGCCCCATTCCACCCCACCCCACCTTGCCCTGCCATGCCCTGCCCCTCTCGCTCCCTGCCTCCATTCGACCGGCGCCACCAACCACATTCAGGCCCGGGCTAACCCCGAGCCTGACACAACACTGCACGGCAGTGTCCTCTGTGAACGCGTTGCGAATCCAAACACTTCGCCAGCAACAGCATACTTGGTGATTGGCATCATGTTGTGAATTCTTTACTAGTCTTCAAAACAAAATAACAAACTATTGCCCAATTAGTGTACTTAATTGCGTTTTTATTTGAATTTTGCATTAATATACAGTTTATTAACACTAATATAGCCTCTTAGAATTTAAAATTAATAGTAAATATGACTTAGATTGCACTGGAAGTCTCCCAAAACGAATGGTTTAACTTTATCCTATTGCACAGGGAACATTGAATCACTGTCAATGCCAACGTAGTGGACATTTGGGTTTGTACACTCTTACTGATAGTTGCTATCGTTCATTTTAAACAAGCAGAAGGATAAAGATAAAATGAATATCATGTACAAAAAAAATTGAGCTGTAATGTCAATGTTTTGTTGTAGAGATAACTGCTCCATGATGCCTATAAACGCTTCATTCAGAAATTGTCATCGGACATTTCAAGTGTAGCTATGTTTACAGTAATATCTCTCAGAAAATGGATAGACAAAGGAACAGTATTTACTCTTGTTCGCATTAATGTCGAGTGAAATAACAGGAGTGTCCTCCACCCCCTAATTTTCTTTCGGTTTGGGAAGAAAGGTTTCCTTTTCTAGATACCTTAACAACGGCGGAGTGTTTAGTGTATTCAAAAGAACTGCACTACGCTAAAGAGTTCAATCGACAGGGGCATTACGCAGATTTGCAAATCAGAGAAACCCGAAGGATGAAAATAATTTCTGAGAATTTACAGATAGCCTGCAATCATGAAATGAGAAAAAGATTTTGCAGATAGATTATGGAAAAGGAATTCAAAATTACGAGGATTTACAAAAATCTCAAACAAAACTGTGCTATATATTTAATCAAGCCTGAAGTTCAAATTTTCTCACCTGATCCCTCCCGGGTATCTATTTGTTAACATTAACTACAAAGCCACACAAAAAAACCCAAAGACTTTATACATGCTTCTCTATGTATGTCGACGCGCTGAATTCGAATCTAAAGCCATAATTGCGCCATCATCCCCAGTTTTACCACGAAGCTACAAAAACAAAAAAAATCTGTGTCACGGTGATCATTAAAAAGCCCGGTCGAGACAAGACTATAGTGTGCGGTTTTTTCCTTGCAATGTCCCAATATATGTTGCACTGTGAAATGAGAAAATTCACTTCTCAGGTTCAAACGAGCAGAATACGGCGTGGGGATGTCTGCGTGCTACCCACACATACCCTCTTAACCCATGGCCGCGACGCAGGGACGTCGCGCCAAGTGCATACATACAGATTTAGATACTACACATTCTAATATTAAAAAATAATTTAAAGCAGATTATCTGTTTAAATGATCTGTGCTCACACTGTCCCAATTCTACAACTACGCTGAGATTTGGAACATGTTTTGTGCAATCAAGTTTTAATTCAGTTTTCGTCGTAGATCATACATTGGATGTAGAAGAAGAACAACAACAACAAAAGTTTTCAAACAATAGGAAACGAACCGTAGGTTACTACTAGGAAGTCGAGTTGTATTTTCAGCCATACAAGTAAAACTGAAATAGATATCTCAGATATTCATTCTATTACCGGAATGATTATACAGATGTCTCAGAATCAATGTTATATTATTCACCTCTATGGACAGGAGGGAAAGAAGATGATGCCTAACACTCATGCGTGAAGTCATGGGTCAGATTTGCAACTTCTTTGTATTAAATACCTCCATATGTCCAATAGCCAAAAAAGATCGACCCCTTAAAGGCCCTAAATGTTTGTTACATATATTTTGAGTCATTCGTATTCATTTCTATCGACACAAAAGTTAGTTTGTTTACTAAAGGAAGGCATTACTTATTTGCGTCAAGCAGAGGAAGTATCTTTATCCTCGTGTACAATGTTTTTAAGAAAATATTCCAAGTCTTCACATAACACAACCTTCGCATAACATAAACTACTTCACATAACATAAACTACGACTTTTGACTGACTTGTACATGTCCTCACACCTGAAAAACTTAAAAACCCGTCTTCCTAGCTCCACCATTCTTCCCCATAAACATAAACATCCGTCTCCCCCAAAACATCCGTCTACCCCAAAACAAAACAACCCATGAACACCCTACATCTACCCCACAACCTAATCCCCGTCCTCGTATGGGGGAAGGTTAATCTAACTACTTAAAAAAATGATAAGCCACGAAAAAGATGGTAGGCATTCTCAACCTAACCACACCAGCCAGCCAGCCAGACATAACACAAATTAAAATCGCAAAGTTAGTTCACGTTTATTGAAATAGTTTCTCGGATTAAATGATCTTGGCCCTTTCGCTCGTCCGCGTTCGCATTGGAGTTATCAGAAGCCGTGCTGGGCGGCCGCAGGGTCGTGGTGCTCGGGGGGGGGAGGAGGGGCGGCCTGGTGCGCGGCGGAGCCGATAGTATTTTCATATTCTATTCGGCCGCCATTAAGCCTAAGCCGCGGTGGCTCATTTGCGGCTGTCCGCAGCGCTCTCGCAACTCTCTTGAGGACGAGCGCGGCCGGCAACGGCCAACGCGGCTGACGCATGCGACCCGGGGAGCGCGGCAGGTGAAAACTAGTTTACGCATTTCGGAGTGGAGAGTCTGAAATATATGCGTACGGCATAGTTGCTGTCCTAGTCATATACGTATTCTCTATTATTGCCGGCATTATTATTATTATTATTATTATTATTATTATTATTATTATTATTATTATTATTATTATTATTATTATTATTATTATTATTATTATTATTATTATTAATATTATTGTTATAATTATAATTATATTTATAATAATAATTATTATTATATTATCACCGTATCCGTAACGATTAAGTTGCCAGAAAGTTTATAAAGCCGATTTCAATAAATCGGACGTGCTACATTAAGCAAATAAGTGAAGAAATAAATAAAGAAAGAAAGAAAAAAGTAAATAAATACTTCTCTTGGAATTTATTCGGTTGTGTTTATTGTTTTTAATACCAGGACTGGAATATTTATTTGACAAACAGCCAACTCGTAAATAAACGAAAAATGTGTCGTGTTTGCAGGTGGCGTTGATTGAGAAATGTAAACTTGAAAAAAGAGTTAAGTAAATCTGTTGATAAAAAATTGGCAAATTGATACGGTCAAAATGACATATAGCTGGTACATTTTCAGTTTATTTAATCACTCTTAGAAAACGAGTGCAGATTGTACTTCTCCGCCATACGCCACACAATTTTTAATATCCTTTGACAATATAAATCAAATCCAATCGTTGCTTAGCGTTCCACATATATTGAATTATAAATATTGGCTGCGTACACTGACTTCTAAGCAATTTACAGGCAATTATTTCAAATCTTTTACGGACATTGTCTAAATTAGCTAACTGACACAACTTACTTTAAGAGTAAATGACTTAGTTACAACTTTAGCTTAGTTACAACATTCTGAATCACTGCCATCTACACAGAGTTGTCCACACGAGTTCCATGTATCCATATGCTTTAGCTATTAGTAAAAAGCGTCCATTCTCCGAATCCTTGAAACAAATTCACTGCGTGTGCGGCAACGATCACATTGTGTGTCCAGTCATCTCAAATTAAATATGCAAAATGACTTGATATGAGATACTAGGTTGTTTTATGACCAACATGCTTTAAAAATAATGGAAGTCAATCTAGCCTTCTCTGAAGTTGTCAAAGATTGTTACTTTCTTTTGATGAAAATTGTACTTTTAAAAAATAAAATAGAAGTTGATGTTTCTCAGAATACATGTCTAGGGTGAAGGTGGGACGAAGATGAAATTTGTCAACGAACATAAGTTGGGAAATTTCAAATAACGAAATTATAAATGTAATACTTTCTCTTGATTTTTAGTCAAACTATCACACACAGGCGTTCCAACGGTACGCAAACTCTCTGACTCCTACAGATCCTGATCTTATAAACACCATAGCGCAATGAGTTGCTTATCAATCAGGGCCTAAGAGATTTTCGACATATATTTTGTGACACCCGTTTATTTGTGAGGTGTTATCGTACGAACACAGGGAACTACTCTTAAATTCAACACCAAAGAATAAAACAAAAAACAAACAAACAAATATTTGAGTGAATGCCCAAGTGTTTGGACCCGCCAGTAAAGGAGGCATAATGAACTTGTTATCAACTGCATCAATCTATTGAGACTTTGAAAAACTCCTTTGAAGTATTAATCTATCAAAAAGTAAACAAAACACTATCAAGGTGAATAAGAAGATAATGATCTTCATAGGTTAATGCTTTGCTTCGACGAAGCAACAAGCTTCAATTCTGGAATGAATCTCTTTAATTTCGGATCACTTTGTAATTCTATTTACATATTTATGTTACCACGAACTTCTTAAAGATGATTACGAGGTTTGTTGTAATGTAAGATACATTGTTAGCCATTTATAATTGGTCGAATCTTGAACTAGCGCGATCACTTCGCGTTCCTCACTATTTTATCTAAAACCATTCATAAAAGTCCTAGCTGACTCATGGTTTTTAGTTTTTATAATAGTATTTATTCTATACGCAGTAAAATTGGGTCCCAATTGTTGTAGTTCACCTCGTTACAATTTTGTATAGAATGATACGATTTTTTTAATTTTATGAGCTTAATAGACATATGTCTCTTAAAACTATAAAGGTGAGGTCGAGTAATGTACAATAGTCTCCCAAACATGTATCAACTTACATATTACTGAAAAATTAATTATAAGTGGTTTACAATGAACTGTTTTAGAAAACCCGAAAACAAATTAATCAACTTTAAAAATGTTTCCAATTACGATTAATGAATTCTGATTAAGTCAGAGTTGTGTAAGTTTTGAAAACGTCTTTGCTGCAAAATTGAGCTCTGAAAAGATCCAATATGACTGAACGTAACATAAGAAAATATGTTTTTAATGTGTTTTGAGTTTTAGATCCCCCTCATCATTCTACCCGCCTAGTTTTCCAATAGTGATCTACTATCAAAACAATACAACTAGGCCAACAATGTGTCTAGTTGACTTATCGGATGAGTAGGATATGGAAAAATGCAGTTTACTCTAAATCAAGGGAATTCATACACATACACATTTCCAAAAACTGCAATATTATTACTAATGGCTTTTTTGACCTACTAACATTCATCACACAATAAAAGATTAATCTATTTAAAAGAAATATTTTGTCAGTTCCTCAGTGCTCGTTTAGGATAAATAAGTACATATATAAAATATTGGCTGTATGTTTCTTAAGATATTTAAACTATTTAGAAATTAATGGGCAAGGATCATTCTTGTGATATACCTACTCATCTCTGCCAAGATTGTTTTTAGGAAAAGAACTCTTTATGTCGGGCGGTACTAATGCCTGAAAAACGAGTCCTCCTTCATTTACCAGAGGACAAGGGCAACGAGGTCGCAGAACGTGGAACCGACATCGGAGGGTGAGGGCAATATTTCCTCCCTTCCCACTTTCATTTATATTTCTGTGGCGTTCCACCACTTCCAAAGGGAGATTCGGTCGCATTTCCACAAAACTGCCGCAACTCTCACAGCAAACGCGAGAAATTATTATTCGACTGGAAGATCTCATTGCGATGCAGCTATAAATGTTAAGCGGGCGCTACATTCAAGTGCAGGCTCCGCCGCCGCCGCCGCCGCCGCCCTCGCACCGCTCGGCGCACCTCTCCGCTTCCAAAGCTCCATCGCGATTACGACTCGGCTGCACGAGCCCCTGCCGGAGACGGCACGTCCTCAATTGAGGCCAAAGCAGTCCTCACCCCTTCGTCGAGATCCTCGTCATTGCGGTTCGCAGCCCTCGCCCGGTGCCGCCGCCGCCGCAGTCGGCGGCGGCGTCTCTTTTAAACCAGGAAGATGGCCGGCTTACGCTGAATAAAAAAAAAAAAACTTATTGAATTTGTTGTTTTCAAAATGGCAATGAAACGCTCATCAGCGAATCTGGGGAAGCCGAGCGCGCGCGGCGGGGCTTTGAGGCAACTAATCCGACGCGAGGAGCTGCGAGTCCAATTTGTGGCGGCGGCCTGCGGTCGCACGCGCCACGCGGGGCGGGTCGGGTCGGAGCGGGGCGGGGAGGGGAGGGATGGAGCAGGCAGGGTAGGGGCGGGGCGGGGCGGCAAGGGGAGGGTGGAGCAAGGCAGGGCAGGGCGGGGCGGGGAGGGGTGGAGCAAGGCAGGGCAGGGCGGGGTCGGGCGGGGCGGGGTGGAGAAAGGCAGAGCAGGAAGGGGACGGGCGGGGCGGGGATGGGAGGGGTAGGGCGGGGCAGACGGGGTGGGTGGCAGTGTGTGGAGATGGCGCAACGGCCAGGAAGAGACGAAGTGGAAATAGGACGGGGCGGTGGCAGGGTGCAGGTGGTATGGCTGAGCGGAGCGGAGGCAGAACGGAAGTGGTGTTGAAACAGCGCAGAAGGGAGGGCAAAAGCTTAGCACTGAGCAAGGATGACAGGGGGGACAGGAAGGGCGGAAGCGTGACGGAGGTAAGGAGAAGTGCCGAGGCGGGGGTGAAGTGGTGATTTGGTGGATGCGAGGTTGAAGGGGGGGACGATAGCGGATGTGGGGAAGTGATGGGGAAACAGATAAGGAGTGGAACGGAGGCGGGACGGATGTGTAATGGAGGAGATGGCGGGATTCAAGTGCGGCGGAGGGGGTGTAGGTGCAGGCGGGCTGTGCGGAGGTATAGAGGTGGAGGTGGGACGGCAAAGACGACAGTGTCCGACGGGTCAGGTTTCAGAAAATGGTGCTGCGAGGCCCGTGCAGGACAGGGTAGATGACGGGAACGGAGCGTGGCAGGAGCGGAGGGGGCGGGTAGTGAGTGGACTGGCGCGACCCTGTGGCGGGGCGGGACGGGACGGGGCGGGGAGGGGCGGGGCGGGACGGGACAGGGCAGGACGGGACAGGACAGGACAGGACAGGACGGGACGGGACGGGGCGTGGCGTGGTTGGACGGGACGGGGAGGGACGGGACGGGACGGGACGGGACGGGACGGGACAGAACAGGACAGGACAGGACGGGACGGGACGTAACGGGACGGGGCGGGGCGTGGCGTGGCGGGGCGGGACGGGACAGGACAGGACGGGACGGGACGGGACGGGACGGGACGGGACGGGACGGGACGCGGCGTGGCGTGGCGGGACGGGACGGGACGGGACTGGACGGGACGGGGCGTGGCCGAGCGGGGCGTTGCGGGACGGGACGAGACTGGACGGGACGGGGCGTGGCGGAGCGGGGCGTTGCGGGACGGGACGGGGCGGGGCAGGGCGGGGCAAGGGGTGGCGGGGCGGGGCGCGTGATGAGGAAGAGCGCGCCGAGGAGAGGAGCTGGCTCGGGCGAGGACGAGGGCGTTTGACGAGCGTCGTAAAGAGCCTGGCGGGAGAGGTAGGCAGGGAGCCGACTGTGGCGGCGGCGACGGAAATAGCAATGACGACAGACTGAGGCCACCGAGGCCGTAAGAGCCACGCGTGCTGCTTCCAGAAAAACAAACAAACTATAAATCACGTACATGCGGAGCGACAGAGAGCGAAGAGTAAAGAGTGGAGAGTGGCCAGAGAAGAGAGCCTGGGAGGATGGAAGAGACCAGAAGGAAATGAAACTGACGAGCGGAGCAGAACAAAACAGAGCAGGAGGGAGCGAAGCGGAACAGAGAGGATTAGAGTGGCAAAATCAAGAAGCGGCGGAGACAAAATCAAGAAGCGAACATTCCAGAGGATGAGGGGAAGGGCGAGCCAAAGAGAGAGGGAGAGAGAGAGAGGGAGAGAAAAAGAGGAAAGAACAAAATGAAAAGTGGATTTCGTGGTTCCGAGACTTGACACACAGTGTGTTCGTGAATAAATTTGCGAAATGGCAGCAGGAGACTATGAGCATTACACTGATATTACGATCCTTTTAAAGGAACTAGAGATGTAGCTGCCGTCTAGAGAAAATACGAGCTCATCAATGCGTTAAGTAAATTTCCTGCTCATAGCAACCCAACTCGGTTTCTAAAACAAATACTTGCTATTATAAACAACAAGACATACTCTCTTGAACATACCTGGCGCGTTAAGTCTTAATATAATTTTAAGGTAGAGACAATGCAAACATTTACGAAGCAGTGTTCACTATTCGAACCAGCAAAAGTTTGGGAGGGCAATTAATGTTCAAGTTCGAAACAGTATCTTTCAGAGGCTTTCAAGATAAGCAATGTAACATGAAACACTTCTTATGAATATAAAGCATGTACTTGAATTGAATTGAATTTAATTAATGCCTTATTTTACGTGGCGAGACTCGGGCCATCAGGCCCGCTCTTCCGTCTGACAACACAAATTTCGCTACGCTCCTTTCACCAACTAGCAGAGAAAGGAGGTCTTTCTTGGGCGAGAAACAGGCGATTTGAATTTAGCTCGGAGGCGTCATTTAGGCTTGAGGATCTTTTACATGCAAGTAAATTTACTAACATGGGACAGCCGGCTTTACTTCCCCTCCGAAGGAAGGCCTATGAAGGATTTTTTCGCCCTTAAAATATCAACGGCTTCGATCGGGTTTGCACCCGCCAACTTGGGTATAACAGTCCGATACACTAACCGATAATGCAGACTGGGTTCCGCCGGTAGACTAAATATCACTCTATACAGCCTGTAATATTTAGACACTGCCCTGTGTTGCAACGAGAGAACAGCGCCGATTGCAGTGTAAGTTCCTAATATTGCGAGATTATCAGCGAAATTGGTTGAATTCCTTCCCATATCCTTTTGAAGAATTGCCATAGTTACTTACATCACTGACTGGAGGTTGAAACGAATGTCTACTTTAACAACACGAGTGATGTTTACTACACAATTTAGAAAAGAGAAGATATTGTTTATAATTCTAATAAAGTTACAATTGAAAAATGGGCGAGGAGGGGTGGGGAGAGGGAAAGGAGAGCGGGAACGGAAAGGAGGGAGGGGAAGGGAGAGGGATGAGGAAAAAAGACGGGAGGAAGGGGAGGAGGGAAGTGCGAATGCAGGGTGAAGAAGAACGCGAAGAGACAGCGAGAGTGCTGACGGGAGGTATCCAGAGTGCGCGGACTGAGCCGGAAAGGGCTCAGAGAGAGCGGTGGGAGCGACAGCGCCGCGGGTGCCGGGCAGGGCCGCAGAGACGCCGCGCGGCGTCCGGTCTGCTCCGGCGGCGAAATCCCTGTTCAACCGGCCACCCACCATCCTGTCCTCCCACCCGTCTCATCCCCACCCCTTCCTCGACCGCACAGCCCCGCGCCTCCCCCTCTCCTGCCCGGCCCGGCCCGCATCCGCCGGGGTGGTGTCCTGCGGGGTTTGTTTCCGATATTTCGATTTGGGCTGTGCGAGCCGCTTCTATCGGCGACTGACCCCACCTGGCGCGCCGCCGGCCGGAAACTGGAAGATTTGCGGGAAATTACTCTTGAGCGCGTAGTCGCCTCTGGGGAAAGGATTAGTTTTAAGAAATAGAATATAACAATGAGCTACTCGTTTTGAGCTGTAAGACCGATTGTATTGCCTCCAACACAACGGCGAAATCCGCACTGATTTATATCTGACTTCCATTCCTGAGTAACAATTTGTTATAATGTCAGCTCTAAATCGAAACGCATTCAGTTGTTAAAAGAGTTTAGTCCAGGGTACTTCTGAGAAAACGAAAAAGCCTAGACCTCTGCAAGATATCCATTTTGCATCCAATACTGCACTGAAGAATACAGGTAATGATCACTGATTCAATGATATTCTTCTGCTAAATAATATTTTCAGGGGCATGTTTAAATATCGTTTACGGCTTAGTGTTCATTTCTTCAGAAGTCGTGCATTGAATCTATCATGAAGTCAAAACAATTCGTCCTGTGATATGAAATTCCAAGCACAGCACAAAGAAAAAATGATCCACAGATTATACGTCTCCATCATATATCACATTCTCTTTTGACGGTTTTTGACGAAAAATGAAATTAAATGTTCTTTGTAGAAATATTTACGTCTATCTCAGAATCACGGACTCCCGGATCATGGGAAGTGGTCATTGGTCATCCTGCGCACCTGAATACTTTTTGCTTTAGCCTTAATTGACCAAATCCCATGACCTTTAAATCTTAAAATGAATTGTTAAAGAATTACAAATAATTATAAAAGGAATGATTACAGAAATAATGAAATCCAATTTTAAAAAATATAACTTTACGGTTTTCATCAATTTTGAACTCGCAAATGTAAGTGAAAGTGTCCGATGGAGTGATATACGATTAAAGCTCTAACAGTTCATATTTCAAGGGAAAAAAATAATGAAAGTGTAACTGTAATTAAAATTACGTTGCATGAGTTTTCCATTCCATCCTGATGCTACCATCTACCATTAGGGAGCTCGTCACATTTTCCGTATGAATCTCAAGAGATACGTATCACGAAGCCGTATGCCGTGCGACCCCTTCCTGCAAAGTAAAAGCCGACTCATCTCATATATGAGAGTCTGGGGAAGATTTCCTTCCCCTGGTCGAGCAAAGCGAATCGTCAATATGTCCTCACCTTTTAGAAAATGTTCCACGATATCCTGCAGGTGATTCGTGCATTATTTTCTGTTGGGTTGTTCTTTCTCCGTTCGGACATTTTAATATGATTATTTATTAATTTGGAACATGTAAAAATTATAACAATAATTTGTTTTTTCTAAAGCTGAATCTTTAGTGAAAATATTGGTAAATACTTTCACTATTACACGTGCTTCAAAATGAATGACATAGAAATAAAGCAATCCATCTTGCTTGCCACATGTCTCCCTTATACCCAGCATGGATAACAAATAAAACATGGCACAGACCTAGAAACACCGGTAGCTGGCAAAAATCGAATTAATCCGACCCTAAAATGACTAGAGACCGGAAAAATATGTAGTAGGAAACGTCCAAATATGTACATAAATATGTAATGAAAACAGTCAGAATGTGTAATATTAAAATACAATAATTATAAATAATATTTTCATAATACGAAATTACATTTATAAAAAATTTCCTAAACAAATGTTTAAAAAAAATTAAAAATCGTTTGGAGAGCACAAGTTCATGCGCACTTTGCTCTATACAACTTTCCCGTCAGCAGTAAAAGCTTCATCTATTGCTATCCACAACCGTAATTTACCAGCCAGACTATACGCAATAGAAACCATCGTATAAACTAGCGCTATCTACGACCAGCAAACAATGACTGCAGTGTGTACCATTCTCATCGTAGTGTTACACGTTGGCGATCGCCAGTTTCTCAGAAATTCAGGTCGAAGATCACGAAAAGCGACGTTAGTGATACTTTTCACACCTAAAGGTGAAAATGATCTCAGACGCCGACGCCCATGCGCGCCGGCCTATGAGAATATCCGACCGCGTCTTCACGTAGCGAGTAGACACCAAGCAGTAATAAAGTAGAAACAATTCTTTTTTTTTTTTCGAAAATACGTTTCTTTAAAAATACGTAATAAATTTAAAGAGAATTGATGGAATAAAAATATATTTTCTAGAAAGAGCAAAATATGAAAACTATTTAATATATTACTAAATATATAAACATATGTAACGGAACAATTGGATATTGTGTTACGGCGACGATGATTTTTCAAGATTACAATTTTAAGAACTGTAAGAGGAAAACCAAAAAAACATGTAATAACATAAACGTCCAGTCTCTAAAAATTGCAAATACATACATTTCATATGTAGTACTCGTATAGCAAACTTCAAATTAAGGAAGGAACACTTTGAATTACCCATGATTATTTTTCATTGATTGATACATATCTAAATATGTACGTACTACATTGTAGAGATGACCTACCCAAATGGCCTTCGATAGCTCGGTAGCTCGCGGATGAATCGCCTGGGTCGTTAGACGAATTGCTTAATTACGCTCCGTGGAGCCGCGGAAGTTAAGCAATTCGAGACATGTCGGATTCCTAGGCGGGTGGACGTCTCGGATCCCCAGTTACTAACGGCGCCGAGTCCCTGTCCGGAGGGCTTGGGGCACTAACTGACTGCGACGTGACGAGACGAGACGAAAAACTAAAAATTTAAGGGTTGATTACTCCAATTACGCTCAATACCCAAGAATGGCCAAGAGAGTTGTTTCGAAGACGCAAAAAATTATTAAAAATTATATGAGAGCTACAAGGATTCAAATGTAAGTGTTGATATCTTCTGAGAAAGACTGTACGCAGTCCGAAGACGGTAGTAAAAAATAAAAAAAAAAATTGCGAGCAAGTCCTCCCGGAGAGAGAAATGCTTTTTGTCGGGAGAGATTTATTGAATTTGTAGGACTTTGTTTTCGGGGACACGGTTTTCGGCCGTTGTTCCGCACCTGTATATTCGACCCAGGTTTGCTTTGAAGGGAACACCCGACGTGGGCATAAGGCGCAGTGGGTGTCACCTTAGTCGCCTAGGTGTGACTCGCACTTTCTCCGCAACGTGTCGGTCTCGGGTAACTAATAACAAATAATAATAATAATAATAACAATTGTTATCAATTTCATTAAAAGCATTTAAACTAGAGTAACCTTTGAGGGGATAAAGGCTCTATTTACTCACGCCACATTTGAGGCGAACGTTCTTCGTCCAGGGACAATTTGCATGCATCTCATTATCTTATTTCACATTTCATGATCAGGTAACATTTTAAGAAAAGTAACATCAGAGACACAAAAATTGTGACATTTACGTTTTTTAATCTCAATTTAAATGCGAAAATATCTAACTAACGAATACATTAGAAAATTCATAGCACAAAACAGTAAACAAGAGACAGTAACAAAATAAAGAATTTACAAATACATCGTTAACTATCAGGTCAGGTAACTGTGTCCTAGCACGTGAAAAGAGTTCACTGATTGTTGTCATAAGAAAGGTGATTTTCAATCTGTAAATACACTTGCATCAATATTCTTTCTATTGCATGTTCTCTCGATTCCCAAACGATTAAAAGAGTCGGGTTTGAGACATTTCTTTCCATTTGTATTTGAACATACAGAAATATTCAACAATTGCTACTCCAATAATAAATATATTATGTATACTCCTTGTAACGCTGCAGATGTGAAAGATTTTATGCTACATATAGTATAGTGTTAATTCTTGTTTTGATATTTCTAAAATACACTCAAATACTCTGCGCATATTTTACCAGGGTATTATTATAGCGTATAAAACATCTCCAAAAATCGCGATCCCAAATGTAGTAGTAGTTTCGGCTACTAATCAACGCTGTTCCTATTCTAGGTGCGTCGAGTAACTCGTTATTTTTTGCTATTTCCCCTCCATTACTGATTTTAATCTTCATTCACATGAGAGTGCGTGCTATTGAAAATAATGCTTAAGTCTTGTTTTTTGAGAAACCCATTTTCTAATTGTGTTCCTCTTTTAATGTCTGTGCCAATGATGCCGCGTCGATTTTCAAAGAGATAGTGAGGTACTATCTCTTTGCAAATCATTGCATCAATGCATTGAAGGGCGCCAGAGCAATTTCGCTTTCTAAAGAGGGATTGGGAGGCGACTCTGCAATTGACAGAAGTCTCAAAGGCACACGCGCGGTGTCCATTATGAAATAAATGGGTAACGTTAGAGCAGAAAATGTATCCATTCCATCGACATTAAGCGATCAATTTAAAGTCGACTTGAATTGAACGCTGTGTGTTTTGTGTAGAAGTATTTCGCATTCCTTCACATTTTGAAGCTTATTTGAATGCTTTTGCTTAATTTCTGACAAGAAAATATTGCTAAATGGCAGCATTCTCTAATTCTATCTGTTAATTGATGATAGCAGAGAATATTAAATCAATTTTGATACTGAAAGTATAATGTAGAAATGTTTGTCATTTGCACAGCATTTTTAAATGGGTACAAACATATTTGATAATTGATAAATAACCCAAGGAAACGTCTTCTCTGTATTTAATAAAATACATATGTCGGCCTCGTGGCGCAGACGGTTGCGGCAGCCGTCGTCTGTGCCGAGGAGGCTGCAGGTTCGAGTCCTGCGTAGACATGGTCGTGTTTGTGATTGTCCCTTTCCCCCTCATCATCAACCTATCATCTCATAATTCACACTTAAAGGCGTAACTACCTTGTTGTAATCCAAGGATACAGCTGAAAAGCTGATCCTGGAAGAATTACACACGTTGGTCGTGTAGCGTGGTCAGTAATGGCCTATACGCCAATAATAATAATAATAATAATAATAATAATAATATACAAATATATGTTTATGCCCTCAGAAATCAATTAGAAAACCTATGACCATTCTTATCCGTGCATTACACATGTCTGTAACCCTCTATTGGTTTGCTCTCTCCCAAATGGACGCCGTTGCTCGGCGGTGAATTCAGCGCTGAGCACAGTGCACACACAAGGAAAAGACTGCAATTTTCATGTCTTTTCGCAATATGTTTTATAATTTATATTATTAAAATGATAATATTTTCATACAATATTTATTATTTTAAAATCAATGCAAAATTATTACACTAAAAAAGACAATATAAAAAAACCTGAATACTTTATATCTGGGTCTATCCGATTGGTTAAATATTTTTCTTTAAAATGACTAAAGTAATAATAGTATGACTTCCACGTAATTCCACTCGTACCTTAGATATCTCACAATGGTTCTCCGGTTTTCCTTCTTAGAACCAAAAGGACAATTCGTTCATTTTGCACAAGCCGCGATTGCTGTACTTGGATGTCATTTCAAGACATGCCACAATGAAACGTCATAGATCATTCTGAAGGCAGCTGCAAACGGCTGTCAAGCAGATATAAATCACAGAAGAATAAAGAGCTACATTTAATGAAACATGAAATATAAAATAAGGCATCGGATTCTCTCTCGCTTCACTTCACACAACTATTTGCGCGCGGACTCAAGCTCAGCCCCCCGCCCGAAAAAAACTCAAGACGAGGAACGACGTCAGTTTTCTTCGCCTGTGAAACAATGCTGTAGACAACGCGTTCGCTTTTTCATCTGAGATAAGATCGAGAAATGAATGATGGACAAAACTTGTGAATCAGGCTGTCGCACAGCTGCTAGGTGCACACTCGCGTTCATCCATTCTCTTCCCCTGCCAGAGGACTAACGTCACCCAAGCCATGCAGTCATGCCGGTGCTTTAAACCACCTCCACCTCCGTGAATCCACGGAAGTTAAAAAGGTGTGAATCACCGCGGCTTTCCGGTTGGGTAATCGTCTGTCAATAACGGTCCAACAGCTGTGAAGTGTCTTAAACCATATTACTGCCCTAATTCCTTCCCAATTAAAGAAAAACAACAAGGCTGGCATCTAACTGCTTTGAATATCCTCTTAGAAGGATCAACAAGGACTGCACGTGATCTATGTGTTACTACTACTACTACTATATATGTAAGTATGTATCGTCCATTCATACAAAATACATCAGAATACCCTCCACTCCTTCCATCACGCGATGAAGCGCGGGACACGGCCGCGACCGCGAGGCTGTCACGAAGTGTCGCGTCTCTTGGCGAGATAAGCGCAGCGGCTGCTCCGCGGCTGACGGCGCCTGGAAGGGGGCGCGCGGCGTGGGGCGGAGGGCGGCCGGAGGAATTCACCGCGATTCACCTGTCAGCGCCCTGCCTTGCACCCTCTCCTCCCCCGGCCACGGCCATCCTTCACGGGCACTTTGTCGCCTCCGCCTCCGCCTCGGACAGCTGTTGCGGTTTATCGGGGTTTCGACCGCAAGGCGCTCCCCCCTCCCTCCTCTGCCGCCGGCCCACTCTCCCGCGCCGTGGCCGCTCGCCTTCAGCGACTGATGTTCGTATTGGCTAGGCAGGATTTTAAAAAAATGTATTTACTTTTACTGCTTATTGCATGCTATTACCTTCGATAGGCAGGTCGTTGTATAGTGCATAACTGACCTACATCGAGAGGATCGTGGCTACGAGGGGAATATGAAAGCAATCGATTGATGCAACATGTTTTCTTATAGAAGGAATGGTGAGAGGGAATTATGGAGGGCGGAATTATGAACAAAAAAAAAAAGTCAAGTTAGTCAAGAGTCAAGTTAACATCTAGTTAATTGGTAAATAAGTACATATGAATCACTAAAATTAGGTAAACACTAAAACACTGTATGCAGCATGAGGATTATTTGGTTCTAATGACATCGGGCGACAAGAGCCCCAGGGCCTGTAGCGTCCTTTTAAGAGGTGACTAATGTTTTCGATTGATAGGCAGAAACGTTCGGAAAATCCATAATACAAATATACACTTTCCATTGTAACGAAAAATGCATATATTTTGTGTTATCCTTATATTTTCATTCTGCACGCACTGACTGAATTCTCATTCCAAATTTAGCAACTGGACTTATACACTTTTTCGTAACCAGTGTCCTGTAAGTTTTCTGCCAAAAATTCAGCAGCCAAATATTTTTCTCGCAGCATTTCATAACTTACTCTGAACTACGTAAGTGGTAGCGAGAGAGTAAAAATAATTACCTTTAGTTTGTTTTTGTTAGTTTTTGACTGTGAAAAAAAACTTCCTACAGCTTTTCAGAGTTGCAAATTCATTGTCCTTAGTTATTATTTCGCACTGGTATGGGTAAATATTGCTGAAGGTTTTAAATCGTTTACCCACGCAACTGCTTACCAGCTCACACTACACTCTTCTTACTAAAGTGGGTTTTTCGGTTCGGAGCATCATTTGTTTGGTTAGTGACTTGTGACTAATGACTTGCAGGTATTGGAATATCCACGACCTTTGGGGCTTTAGTTATTGGTTTCGGAGGAAAATATAATATTTCAATTCTCATTAGAAATTTAGTATTATACTTTGAGTACTGTATTTACTGCATTTAGGGCCAATATTGGGCGGAACCATTCTCAAGGCACAACCATTTATTTATGAGACACAAAAACTCCTCTATCAAGGCTACATTTTACCTTCAACCGTACATGTCATTCGGTCTCTAGTGAGATCGTAAAACAGTGGAGAACAGTGAGATGGTGATTTAGCATAGCTGGGTCTCTACCCCTTCCACCAACGTCGCTACGCCGGTAGTGCAACCGTCACTGCATCACTGCGCCCGTCACCGGCATTTCCACCATCACCATAGAAACGGCTATCATCACGGACGCCGCCACCGCAATCGACACCAGCACCACCAACAGCAGCAGCACCACCGCCACAACCGCCGCCAACATCACTGCAACCCCCACTACTACCACCACCGCCTTCGCCATAGCCACCTCAGCCCCCACCACCACCACCGCTGCCGCCGCCACCACCCCCACCAACACCATTATAATCGCCGCCACCATAACCCCTGCCATTACCATCACCACCACGGCTTCCTTTGTCTTTGCCTCACCATCGCCTCCTCTGCCACCGCCGTCCGCACCACCGCCGCCGCCACACCACCCCCACCACCTTCACAGCCCCGCCCTTACCCCGCCCTTGCCGCCGCCGCCAGGCCGAGTGATCGAGTGGCCGCGCTGGTGTTGTAATAACGCGGATAAATAGCACTCTCCCCGCAGCGCAGCGCGGCACAGGCCTCGGCCGCCGTAATGGGCGCTCTGCGGTGCAGTAACCGGTCAGTTCCGAGCGCGAAAGAGTTGCCGGGGCTCAGTTCCCAGCGGTGTGCTCCCTCCCCCCCGGGGGCGGGGGGTGCAACACCTGGCCCTCCCTGCGCGCGCAGCAGGCATCGTGCAGCGCGGACGCTAAAGAGAAATTATTCGGCGCGCCTTTGGTCCGATTCCGTTCAGCCCAGCTGCCCCGCCGTGCCACGCCTACTAATGTATGGTTAGCATGCGTGCGCCTGCAGGCTTTGTGTGTGTCGCTGGTTTTTTTCCAGTAATAAATGCCTGTGGCGAGTGCATCGGCGCACGTCGATGCGAGCCCACGCCTGAAGCTTTGACGACCAGATGTGGTTTGGAGTTCCCGTGGGGGTGGGTTTTCGACCCCAACGACGTAGCTGAATCGATGCTCACCTCTATGAGAACTTCGAAGTCCGGCTGCTTTCATTGGTCGTTTCGGTGATTTACTCAGTTCGCTTTGATTAATTGATTGATGATTCTGGGTGCATCACCGGCAAAGCCCATTAGTCCCGCAAGTGTAGGGTATGTTTTATCGCGGCAGGTGGCTGTGATTTTCCCTGCTGGATGGCGAGATCCGCCGCCTAACTACCCGTCGGTTTCCCTAACCAGGTATCTCCCACCAACGGGGCGCCGCCTCAGCTGGGAGTAGCTCTAAGTTCCCGGCTTGTGTGGTAGTGTAGTGAATGAGAGTAGAATTGTGAAAGGGGTGAGGATAGGACAAGGAAGAAGGAAAAATCGCGCGCGATTCGTGGTCGTTTGTTATGGCTCTCCTACGTCGTTCGTCAGAGGTTGATCGCAGAAACCACGGAAAACTGCCGATCAGAACAGCCGGCAACTGGAATTCTCCTCCAGACAGCGGCTGGATTCGACCGAGCTCTCTAGCTAGTACCAAAATCCTGCCATCCTCGGGACTCAAACTTAGAACCTTTCGGTAAGAGGCACTGCAGTGATATCACTTTATGCTCCGAGCCACTTAAGCTGGTTTTCCTCAGTTCGTGAGTAGGAGGCGGGTGATTCCTTGGTGCAATAGTCAGACCTTCCACCGTTGGGTTCTGGGTTTCAAATCGCAATCCCTCCATTTCACAAAAGGTTGTAGCGTACAAAACGCTTTAGAGAAGGTTTTTTCAGGGTTCTCCTGTCTCTCATTCCGCCACTGCTTCCTCATGATTCAAATGAAGCGGCTAGAGGCTGATGATCGTAACGAAGAGTAATGCTGCTGCAATAATCTGAGTACACCAACACAGTTCATACACACAGTAGGGCTCACAATCTCGCACGATTCTACTTTTCCCATCCTGAAATTGGCTCGTGGTGTATTGCTAACGCATAAGGCTTCTACTGCCGGGTTCTGTGTTTGAACTCCGTCTAGTTCATGTGGAATTTGTGAGGAACATAACGAGCTCTCGTGAAGTTTTCTCGTGTTTCCATTTCCGACTAATTCGACCATATATGCATCATCATTCACCTCATGTTTATCTGGATCACCTACTCGTTTCATCATCATTCTTGGTTCTCAATGAACATGGCAAACCATCGCTTTCCTATTTTAATCTATTCGTCAAAGCATATCGTGACTCAGCTACTAATTTGACATGCGTGATTTCATAATGGCTGCACGCTTCATATATGATACATTTTTTCTACCAGTAAATGCTTTTGAAATGAATTACTTCTCGGATGTGGATAACAGGCGCGTGGAACTATAAAAGCCACTATTGCAACATTTAGTCATGAATGTCGTAGAGTTAGGGAAATATTTACTTCATACATCGTGATAAAACCAAAAACTCTTAAGAATATTTTTTTCACCAACAAAAGAAACGACGTGATTTTTATATTAATAAATATTATCAGAAACATTCTACAGTGTTAATTTTGTACTGGAGTGTTAGATCAAAAACAAGTTTTGTAGCAAAGGTAACGAGAGCTGTGTAAATTAAAATATCCAATATCTTTCATGAGAACGCAGGAACGGCGTTGACTCCGACATTGATTCCCGAAACGGAGATAGCTTTGAAGTATTTACAGTGCTGTCGGTAAACTTCGGTTCGGAGTCAGATATCAGCAGTGTTCAATTCAATTAAGTTGAAAGCGAGCAGAATTCATTTTCTCAAACAGGACACCCTCCTGGGAGCAAATTATAATCTGAACGGAAAAATCTTTTATTTTGTGAGTTCTATTTACAATATTTGTCTTTTGATATTTATTTTCAAATCAATATATATACATTATTCTAAGAAACTATAAGTATGATTAATATTTTTCATTTGTCTCTATCACCGTTGTATTATTCG
Organism: Gryllus longicercus; assembly: GCA_038098605.1. Lineage (NCBI taxonomy): Eukaryota > Metazoa > Arthropoda > Insecta > Orthoptera > Gryllidae > Gryllus > Gryllus longicercus. The sequence continues at coordinate 163,402 of JAZDUA010000927.1, read as the reverse complement.
CCTAGATTTCTTTGGTTCTTTGAGGAAATACTCGCAGATTATCTTGCTTTGAAAAACCAAAAATACTGGAAAACATCAAAAAACCTATTTCTCTTTCTAATATTACTGAAATGTTACTGTTTCTGAAATATAAATAAAAATAAATACTGATATCACGTCTTGCGAGGATTAATCATAAGGCCGACTTTTATTGTGCGTGGTACAATAAGGCACAAGAAGGCTAACACACGGAATGCAATTTATTTTTAGTTTTCAACTACAGCAAAATCTGTTTAAACCGGAACCTGTGCAAGCAGGGTTTTTGTCGTGCGGGGTGAAAAATCTTTATAAAACAGAATTCTTGTAAATTTAATGCAATTGTCAGAGAGACGCGGGATCTTAATGAAATGAATCCATCTGCAAGCTTGTTTTAAATTCTCTATCCCTGTGAAGCGCGATTTAGTTAGGCTGTAGGTGTAGAATTCGACCTTGGAGTCGCTTGTCCCTCAGGGCGTAGGCCGTTTGGGAATAGCCTCTCTCACGACCCTCTGGGACTGATTTAAATATCTATTTTCTTCAGAACAGATTTCATTAAGAAAGAAATCGGTATTATCAATACTGTACTTTGCAATGTTAATTTTTACAATCTTAGAAAATAGAGTTCACCGAAAACGGAACAGACGTAATTTTTATAAGAATGTTTGCTCGAATCGAGAAGAAAATTGTCTTCAATATCTTAGGAGCAGGAAGACGCCGCAATTGTTTAAACTTATGCCAATTCAGAGAAACGACGAAAAGGGAAGTTTGCGATTTTTAATCGTATTTTGTTCTATCCGTGAGAAACAAACAATATTCAAAAATGTTGAGTCACTTTTATTATTATTTTGAAAATGTCAAGGATACGTATAAAGTACGGCCAAATATCAAATATATATTTTTAATAGTTCATGGCTTCGATTTCCACCAGACGATCAGGGAATATCAATTCTGGAGTAAATCTTCTGAACAGTTTAGCCGCCAGTGTTGCTTGCTGATGGCTAGGCGACGCAAAGATAGACAGAGGGACGTTTTGAAGTAAACCAGTATTTCGGTAGAAAGGAATACGTTATCAAATATCCTCAAAACGGGGATTATTATTCCACAACGTGTAAAAGAAGCACGTTTGTCCAAATAGAAACATGATTTAACCACTTTTTCAGTACCCTACAGCATGAGTTGGGCTCTATAGTACTGAGACCTACAATGCAATTTTTACTGGTGAAAAATCGCCGGATTCTGCTGAAGCAATACAATATTTTCTCTTTACTACGCAAGTCTGTGAAAGGCGAGAAAGTAAAAAGGAACCTGCAGCATTTAAAGACCCATAAATTTCAGTTTCAGTTCATGTTCAGTAATTATTCGGCTTTATTAATGAATAAAGGATCTAAAACTTTTTAACAAGATCGCTACCAAAATTAAGGATTCTCGATAATGGAGACGTTCACGGGCTTCCTGCAAAGCGCGGTCTCGCGAGCCTCGTGCCCGCCGCTCCTCGGGTCCATTCGGCAGCGCGAGCAGCAGAGCAACGCCAAGTTCGCGAAGAAGCGCCGAAATGAACGAGTCTTCACAAACTTTGCATGCCGCTGAATTTATCACTGTATTATAAATTAGGCCATTCGTTATTGCGCGGTAGATATGTCACTCCGCACGTCGCTCCAGGGACTGTTTGGCGGTTTGCCATCCGCAGGCGCAGGTCACCCCAGTGCTAGCGGGCAGATGGCACAGTCGCGACCGGCGCTGTACACAACGTGCGGAGGCCAAGCCTTCCAAGATTATCCAGAACGGTTAACACTACAAAATTATTACATGACTTGCTTGGGAAAGACGAAATTAATTCATAAAATAATAATAATAATAATAATAATAATAATAATAATAATAATAATAATAATAATAATAATAATAATAATAATAGGAGGAGCCGATCAGATGGCCGAGATCGCTAAGGCAGTAGTGCCGGAGTGGTTTCGGACCAGAAGATCGCGGGTTCGAGTGCCGCCTCGGGCATGGATGTATTTGTGTATGTCTGTATGTGTTGTTCTTTCACCCCCATCATCATCATATCATCATTTCATCTTCCATACCCCCAGGGCTAACAACCGTGGGGGATAAAAATCGGATCCAGCTAAAAATGCTGGTCCCCCCCAAAAATTGTCGCAAGCACCTGCCACCGTGATAATGAATAAAAACTGAGCCACGGTAAATGCAGGATGCTTGCATGCGTGGTCCTAGTTGGCCGATTAACGAAAAATAATAATAATAATAATAATAATAATAATAATAATAATAATAATAATAATAATAATAATAATAATAATAATAATAATAATGTCGGCCCCGTGGCGCAGACGGTTGCGGCAGCCGTCGTCTGTGCCGAGGATGCTGCAGGTTTGAGCCCTGCGTAGATATGGTCATATTTATGATTGTCCCTTCACCTATCATCATCATCCTATCATCTCATAATTACATAAACTACAAGGCGTAACAACCTTGTTGTAATCCAAGGATACAGCTGAAAAGCTGAACCTGGAAGAATTATACACGTTAATCGTGTAGCGTGGTCAGTAATGGCCTATACGTCAATAATAATAATAATAATAATAATAATAATAATAATAATAATAATAATAATAATACCAACAACAACAATAACAAAGATTGTAAACCGCCGAGATAACAACAAATATTTAAAATGAAGTGTTATGAATTATTGTAAACTAGGTAATAAAACCTATGTAATAATATTCATTGATTTCCATAAAGCATATGATTCCATTGAATGAAGATCACTAATATCAATTTTAAAAGAGTTCGGCCTGGACAATAAAACTACAAATCTATTCAAAACCACTCTTACAGAAACATATGCTAAAATCAAATTTATAGGAGAGTTATCGAAACCATTTGTAATAAAAAATGGGGCCAGACAAGGTGCTTTTTGCTTTTTAATTGTAGAAACCGTAGTTAGAAAATTAAATAAAAACCTAAAAAAATAATGGAATTAAAATTGTAATTAAAGGACTAAAATGTAACAGCTAGCCTTTACAGATGGTATGGCTCTTATAGCCAAAGACTGGTCTGAGGCAGAAAACCAAATCCAAGAATTAAAAAAAGAAGCAGCTGAAGTAAGCCCCCTTTGAAAAAACAAACATATTAACAATAAAAACTCACCCAAACATCCAAAAATAAACAATGAAAAAAGCGAAAGGGTAGAATACTTTAAGAAAATTGGATGAAAGGATTAGTTGGAATGTATCATAAAAGAGAGCAATAGGAGCTAGGACAGAAAAAAAATGAAGTAGCATGTCAATTTACTAAAGATACATATGACAAAAAATCAGTCATGGAATTCAAAAATAAACATTATAAAACAGTTATAAAACGAGAGGCACTATATGCAGCTGAAACGCTAGCCCTAAATAACAGAGGATTACTAGATTGTTTAGTAAATAAAGGAAAATACTGTGGAAAAAACTGGGCGTTAAATACAAAAAATTATGAAATCAAATTAATTCCTAATAAAGATTTGTACAAAAATATGGAAAAACTCGCAGATACAATGATAAAGAGGAGAATTAATTTCTATGGCCATATCATTAGAATGGATGATAACAGACTAATGAGCAAATATTTGAGTTCTTTTTAAATAGAAAAAACTAAGAGTAATTGGTTTAAATTAATCCAAGGAGGCTTGAATGAATTAAAAAATACTGAAAAATTAAATGAAAACACAGAACAATTCAGAAAAATAATTCAAGGTGAGCAGCTCAGATTCCCAGAAAAAAAACAAAATGCATAAGAGGGGCATAAGTATCAGAAGAGAGGGAAAAGTCAACATCTGAAAGAATGAAGAAATATTGGAAGGAATGTAAAGAATAAAACCTCATAAGAAGTAATTGATGTAATGTACTCCAAAGTGGGTGATTAAAAAGAAGAAGGAGAAGAATTACAATGCCGATCCTGACAATCGAGAACGGTAAGGCAGTGGTATCTCGGACGGAAGGATCGTGGCTTCGAGTGCCGCCACGGGCATGGGTGTGTTTGCGTATGTCTGAATGTTTGTGCCGTCCATTCATCCCTCATTATCAGCATCATTCAATCCCCATCCCCCGAGAATTAGCAGCCCTGGGGATAAAAATTGAATCATAGCATAATGCTGATCCCTCCAAAAAGGAGTCGCATACACTTGCCACGGGATAAATGTAACTGAGCCTCGGAAAGATCAAGTGTATGTCCACGTGGTCCTATGAGGCCAATTCGCGACCAAAAATATAATTACAATAAAAACTCTGTGTGAGGTGTGAGGGAGAAATGTAATTTGTGCACGTTTCTTGTGCTTCAGAATGCATACTGTTGCTCTTTCCCTACATAAAAATGAATTATGAGTGAAGGTAGCAACACGTGTTTTTGAAAAAAATATGAGAACAAATATTTGTCCACGCATAGTTAAATCTATTTACAACCGCAAATGGGCACTAGAAACCGTGAGCAGATAGTGAAGAAACATTTATCTACAGAAGCAATGCAAAAGATCATCTCAGCATTTGCTAAATGGGTGAATGGAAACTGGACGAAAAACAATATCGAGATGAGCGACACCGAAACTGATTGGTGTCTGAATATGGCCGGAGCGCAGATTAAATAAAATACAGAATTCAAACTTTCAGCGCAAAGTTTATACCAACCATAATTTTTATTTCTGCATTCGTAGTCACCACTTACATTACGTATTAGGCTACCGAAAAAGTTTAGGCCAAAATCCAGTTAACAACCCGTTGACACCCACTGCGATGGCTCAGTAACAGCAAACGTTGGCTCTGCAGCGTCTTTTATTAAGAGATCCTAGTGTACAAGTTCCGACTGTGATGGGACACTGACTATTAGCTAGGGCGAATTCAGCTTCTGTCCGTAGGAGACTTCTAGCAGCCGGATACTCTGATCGGTAATTTTCCGTGGTTTCTCTCGCAGACCGCACCTGCCCCTTAAACAACGGAACGCACGCAGGGGGAAGTCCTTGACTCCGAATCCTGACCCCAAACATTAATAATGTCGGACCACGGGATCGGGAGGGGTGGCTCAGGGAATCAACTAATCTCATTGCAGTGCCTTTGACCGGGCGTTCCTAGGTTTGACTTCCGACGGCAGCAGGGGTTTTGGCACTCGCTTCTCAGCTAGGTCGGATTCTGTCTGGAGGAGAATTCGTGCGGCCGCTGCTCTGATCGGTAGTTTTCCGTCGTTTCTCTCATCAACACTAGGCGAATGTCGGAGCAATACACTAACATACGGGCCACGGACCGCGCGCGATATTTCTTTCGTAGGTCGGTGCCGAATATCGCCATCCAACTGGGGAAAACCACTGCCACTCCCAGTGGAAGAAACATACACCACACTTGCGGGACTAATGATTGCGGGTGTCTGATCTACAATGAATATTTTCTTCCTTTAACGAAGTAATTACCTCGAAATATGCGTCTTCATTATTGTTAAAATCAATTAAAGTAGTGGAAAATTAGTGAAATATCAAGCAGACTTAGAGATATGATGTGTAACATGCGTTTAGTAATTGAAACAATTTATATGACTGATATGTCGGCGAACATTCAAATTTTCCGTGGTAATGTGAATGGTATTAAATGTCCTTTAAAGTTAACCCGCTTTAATGTGCAAATCGTTGAAAATAGATGTATTATTTCGAGGAGAAAGCAGCTTGTAAATAAACTCAACATCTTTGAAATTTCAATTATTTGTACACAGCACACTATTCGAAATTAATATTACAAAAGTTTATGAAGATTCTATGTGACTTACAACAAAATGCAACATCTCTTAAAGTGTACCACTGATATGTTAGCACGTTATGTGTGACGTTAAAATGTTTTAGTTGGATATTACACATTTCACCTTTTTGTTAGAATATGGATTACTATTTAACATTTAAATACTTCGCATCAACTCTGCTAGATAAATGTAACCCAAAAATCTTACATTCTGTAAAAAGTTGTGCAACTTCAAAAAATTGTTTTTCATGTCTCTGCCTCATTTTCCGACTTCGCGTTGTGACTTTTTCATGAAGCAACTTGTCAGACGGGCTACTCTAGTGCTGATATATGAGCTTGGGCAAATACACAAATATAGCACAAGATTAAAGAAGTGAGTAAGCTTGGAAAGAACGAACATCGCCAAAGTGATTCAGTGCTCTTGAGTTCGTTTCGCAGTATGATCCTCTCGGCGGTGTTTTCCTTCGCAAAATGTTTGTGAAGGTCAAATTACGCACTAAAATCCATTAAGGAAATCGTCGATTTTCTTCGCTTCACTCGTTACGAGGCATCTGGTTATTATAAAAGTTGAAGAAGTTCATGAGAGGAAATTGGCTTCGTTTAGCGCGTGTTTTCTCAGTCGAGAGACTTTTTCTCTCTTCTTCATTTTTTCAATATCCAGAAAAGTAAGTTCCCGAGATCACCGAGCAGACTGTTGTTCTTGTAAGTCAAAGCCCTTGCCAACGTCTTTTCATGAAGGTTGAATAATTGACCAACAATTCATCTTGAGTATAAAAGTTATTGATTCTTAGGGACAGTCAAATACTCTTTTGACATCATGTACCATTCTGTTCTAAAAATGAATTGTCGCGAACATTTACCTGACAGCTTTTAATTCTTTTAAAACGCTTTTAGTACAATTAATTTCCATATGTAGTAAATCAAAGACCTATTTTCCTGAATTATAAATTGTATTTAGTGTTATTCTTCATTAAAATTCCATAAACAAGCTTAGTATTTTCAGAGATAAATTCAACATTTACTGTTTACAAAAATATGACTAATTCCGATACATTGGTTCAAAAATGTTAAATGTTCTTCAGGAAATTACATACAGTGACGAAAGTGAATTTAGCCTTCATTATTTTCATCTCCTGAATTGTTTTAGAGCTCGTGAGTAATAAGTGTTGGATTAACTTGAAAAGTATAAAACCCATGTGATAAACATGTTCTAAAAAACAAGAAGGGTTATATGAAAGAATTTTTTGGAATGGAAGATGGGAAGGAGGAGCGGTAAGTCAAAACATTGAGGAGTTTGGAGCAGGAAGTGGGTGGTGGCGATTGGAATCAATGATGGTGAAATGAGCGTTGTCGGCGAAATGACAGTAGAATTCGTGGCACGTCAGAGGTGAGGCGAGATGGTTGACGGAACAGAGAAGATTGCAGGGTGGCGGTGGCGGTGGCGGTGCCGGGCGGTGGGGGTGGCGGTGGCAGTAGGGTTGCGATGGCGGTAGCGGTGGCGGTGGTGGTGGTGGCTGTGGCTGTGGCTGTGAAGGGGGTGGGGGCGGGGGTAGTGGCGGTGGCGGTGGAGGTGGCGGTGGCGATGGCGGTGGAGGTGGCAGTAGCGGGGTGCCAGTAGCGGTGGCGGTGACGGTAGCGGTGGCAGTGGCGGTGACGGTAGCGGTAGCGGTGGCAGTGGCGGTGACGGTAGCGGTAGCAGTAGCGGTGGCGGTGGCGGTGGCGGTGGCGAAGACGGTGGCGGTGGCGGCGGCGGTGGCGGCAGAGGCGGTGGCGGTGGCGGTGGCGAAGACGGTGGCGGTGGCGGCGGTGGTGGCGGCAGAGGCGGTGGTGGAGGCGGAGGCGGAGACGGTGGCGGCGGTGGCGGTGGCGGCGGCGGTGGCGGCGGCGGGGGCGGTGGCGGCGGCGGTGCCGGCAGAGGCGGTGGTGGAGGCGGAGGCAGAGACGGTGGCGGCGGTGGGGGCGGTGGCGGCGGCGGGGGCGACAGCATTGCCAGTGGCACCGAGGCGCCCGAGAGACGCCTCCCCGCTTTCCGTTCCCCGCCCCCCTCCCCAGCGTCTCCTCGCCACGCTCATCTCTCACATCGCAGTCATCCGCCATCCATCTTCATCATGAGCCCGATGCCGGACATCATCAACATAGCGCAACTAATTACCGCGTTGCATTCGTCACTGTCCGCGAGGGGCCCGCTCCCCGCCTCTGCCCTCTCCGGCCACCCCCCCCTCCCGGCCCCCTCGCCGCCGCTCCTTCCCCTTCCGTTCGTCCGCCCGTCTCGCCCTTCGGCGCTCTTGCTCGCCTCAACACTTCCCGCTTTCTTCGGTGGGTCGGGTTTCTCACCGCTTACTGGGTTTCTGGGGGCTTAACGACGCTTGCGTATGCCGGTAGACGTTCTTTCTTTAACACTACGCGCCTACAAACTTTCTAAAGTATTTTCTATCTTGTGGCATTCCTATAGAACACATTTTTATCGCACGATTTCGCAGCAAATATTTTTTCCAACGAATGTTTTACCTCTCTGAATTCTATTTTTTCTTCATGCGTCTTCATATGTTGTCATTAGATTCACTGCTAATTCAAAGCTTCATGTTTTATCAAACCTTATTTCCTGGCTTTTTTGGTCATGGAACGTTTTATTTCATTGACTTAATTAATATAATAACTGTGAGCTACATGCCTATTATCTATTTCTATACGTTGACTTCTAGCCTTAACGCCTTCCCACGAGTCACCCGTGCATTCTATGTTTTCTTCTACCTGTCCCCGTCATTCTCATTTTCCGCCTCACCTACCATAACCTCTCGCGGTCTCCTTCCGCCTTCCCCGAGCAATTTCTGGCTTCCTCCCTTTTATCACGTTCTCCCGGTGTCCGACGCCCCGGGTCCCGAGCCCCGCTTCTCGCATTCCGCTGCCAGAACTCGCTCCCCGCACCCCGCTTCCCCGTCTCCTCCCGCGCCACTCTCCCCGGCCTCCGCATCACGCCTCGACGCCTCGTCGCGAGACACTGATTCCCCGCTCCGTGCAGCTCGAGCCTCACGCTTCACACACACACACATACACACACACAATCCCGACAGTCACAGTTCCCCTCTCTAAACAGTGCGTATTTCATTCCCCCCTCCTCGCTCCTCCTTCCCCACAGCCAGAACCTCACTCCATGATCTTGTTGCCAATCCTCAAACCACCCTCCCCGTGTCCCGCCGCGAATTCCCCGCACCCCTTCCCCTCTCACTGCCCAGCCGCCCGTGCTCCGCTTCCCACGGCACGCTCCCCGGTTTCCGCCCCGTTCCTCACTCTCCGCTACCCGTGCCCCGCCACCCTGCCCCGCCACCCACCATGCCCCGCTACCCTGCCTTGCCACCCTGCCCCGCCACCCTGTCCCGCCACCCTGCCCCGCCACCCTGCCCCGCTACCCTGCCCCGCCACCCTGCCCCGCCACCCTGCCCCGCCACCCTACCCCGCCACCCTGTCATACCACCCTGCCCCGCCACCCTGCCCTGCCACCCTGCCCCGCTACCCTGCCCCGCCACCCTGCTCCGCTACCCTGCCCTGCTTCCCATTCTGCATCTCGCGCCTTGTCCGCGGGGCCGGCGCCCCTGCTCGTGGTGTCCGCAGCCGCATTGTCCGTGTCCTGTAGCCCGCTCCCCGCTCCGCGCTCGGCGCCCTGCGCCGCCCCCACTTCCGACTTCCGGGCGCAAGGCGACGCGTGCGGGGGGAAGAGGGAGGAAATGCGGAGTCGCCGCCGGGGCGGCGAGGAGGGTGACTGACGAGGAGCGACGGACGAAGTGACGGGTGGGGCGGTGACGTAGGCGACGATAAGGGGTGACGGGTGAGGGGCGCGGGTGAGAGCCGGGAGTAAGCGGCAGGGGTGAGAGGAAATGGTCGAGGGACGATAGATGAGAGGACGAAGGATGAGGGACGAGATCTCGCTCACACTGCGTCGCCTGGTCGCGTCCATTTCCTCTTCGTTCTTCATTCAGCTAAGAGAAACTTTTTTTTACATTTGTGTTTTTCTTTGTATGTATGTACTTGGCGCGACAGCCCGTGAACGGCGACACGGCTTGCGCGCGGCGATGGTGTAATGGTTAACGTATCAAACTGTTATACCTAAGTTGCCGGGTTCAAACCCGATCGAAGCCGTGGATTTTTAAGGGTGAAAAAATCCTTCGTACGCCTTCCTTCGGAGGGGAAGTAAAGCCGGCTGGCCCATGTTAGCAGACTTACTTGCATCTAAAAGATCCTCAAGGCTAAATGACGCCTCTGAGCTAAATTCAAATCGCCTGTTTCTCGCCCAAGAAGTACCTTCTTTCTCTGCTAGTGAAAGGAGCGTAGTGAAATTTGCGTGGTCAGACGGAAGAGCGGGCCTGATGGCCCCAGTCTCTCCACGTGAAATGAGGCATAAATTCAATGGCTCAGACCTACCGGCGACGTCCCAGCATCGCAGCCATGTATTAAAGGGGCACGTGTAGTTTGCACGTAGACTTCCCCAGGCCGAATTCCGTTCTTCTCATCCTGAGAAATGAGTTTTCTCATTGTCACAGCAGCAAGATAAACTGTGCAAGGAAAACGCACACTACAGTCTTGGCGCGACCGAGACTCGAACCCGGGGCCGCGTAGTGGCACGTAGAGAACACACTTACCAAGAGCTAGCAACGAGTCTGTGTTTTTATCTCTTTAAAACGGCTGTTCTTAACAGTGATGTTCTTTTTTAAACATAAAATATATAAGATATTTTGCGAAGAAATTGACTTCCTTCACAATAGTTAATGTGCATTATTAGTATAGGCATTATTAATTTGTGTTTTGGTTACTTCTATTGATTTAAATTGTTTGGATATGAAATATAAAAATTATAGAATTAACATTTAAGGTACGTTCCTTTCCTTGTTTTGAATCACATTGTGCTTATAACTTGTAGTTTTCTATTACTAATATTTCGATTTATTATATTAAGTTTACTTCTAACTTTTTTAATCATATTAATTGTAGCTATTAATCACACCTGATGACATGCAAAGAAGACCAACGACACGTTGTGCTATCTATATATACTCAAAGAAAATACGTTATTGTTTTCTGCATGGCCTATAAAAGAAATAATTCCATAAAACGGTATCATTAGATCAAGAAAATCATAGCTGGTAATCACAACCAGAATTTATTTATTTTAATAGTTTGTTGTAAATATTAATGAAAAATGAACCACAACTTTAAGTGTCACGTAAAATCTTTTCTGCTGCAAAACTGTTTCTAAACAATTAGAAACTGTATCGAGCATCAAAGTGGAAAATAATATTAATTTTAACAATGATATTGACGGTACAAATTACCATTTGGAATGTATAATTCTAAACCTGGAATAAGTATTGTATCTCAACTTCTGGATTAATGACCACTATCTCGGACAGGTTTTTCGTCCAGTTTCCCTGAGCCTTTAAGCGAATGCTGAGATGACCCCTTGATTTGCTTGTGGACGAAAATGTATCTTCGCTACCTGTGCATGTTTTCTAGAGTTCAGTAGAAAAAATTCAAATTATCGTGCCCCATGTCGCGGCAGAAAGTCGATTTTTTCGCGAAGGGTACGATGAGGGATAAGAGCCCAAATCTACAGATATTTGACCTTGCAAATAGTCTTTATTCACCGGAACGAATATTTTCTTATAAATTGTAGCCAAAAACGCTTAAATTCTTCTGTGTTCAGAATTTAACTTGTATACGGCTTAGGGTAGGGATCCCAGAATTATGAGAAAGTTAATAGAATACACTTCTCCCCGTAGCCCGTCACACACAGTTTTTTTTTACTGTTTTTGACGTTAAAACAAGTGTACCTGTGTGTTACGTAGTAAATCACGTTTACAAGTTGATGTACTTCATGTTCTTACATGGTACAATAATTTCATCCCAAATGACTTCGGCTTCAAACCGACTCTTTAGTTTCACGAACCCCGATTTAAGGAAGAACAAAAAGAAAACTACTTTTTACATTTTATTGATTATTTCATGTTTCCGATCGTGCCAACTGCTATGGCCATTACTCTCGTAAGTATTCTCCATGTTTGTATCATGGGAGGTGGTGTTCTTCCCCGTTAAATAGTGAGATCCGTCGCAGACCTACACGTTGCCTTGTGAGGTTTTCCCCAAACTACTATCTTCTGTCAACGAGGCGCCGCTTCATCTGTGAAAAGGATTTAGCCCTCGGCTGTTCTCCCGACATGTTTGGTAGTTTAGTGTATGTACGTGTAAATGTGTTTAAGGAAGGGATAAGGATAGCACAAGGGAGAGGACGAAAAGGACGGATGAGGTTGGTACCCTTGTTTTAGGGTAATGCTTCGGTATACCCTGGTGTTAATCGGAGAAGGTACTGAAAACTACCGAATAGAGCAGTCGGCCGCTAGAATTATCCTCCAGACAGCGGCTGAATTTGAACCCCAGGACTTCCTGGTGAGATGTGCCTGCCAGTTGATGCGATTACCCACTTCAGCGGGTTTCGAATTTAATTACTACAAATGCAACACGGCATTATTTATATAGGTATACTTGAAACTTAATATCCAGTATAAAAATGTTATGTTGTCATAGCCATCAGTGGCCAAATATCCTTTGTCGGCTTTTGTACAGGAAGCAGATAACACTTGACGCAACAAAACAATACGCTAGCATATAGGGCGTTGGTCTGGAATTCAATTACATACTGGAAATAAACTATTACGAGACCAAATTTTTATGAACCGTTACTCACACGCGCTTTACAGCGGCCTTTTTCAAATATCCGCGTCATCCATCACCGAGAAATGGTGGCGGAGCAAGCTGCAAGCACAGTGCTTTTGTAGTGGCTACAACACAAGTCATAGCAAAGCACAACCAGTAACTCACACGGCCAGCTTTAATGCAGTTGCCTGAACCGCGCAAAATTTAGCACAGCTGCGCAAGGAGGCCGGGCGGCAAATGAATGCGCCACAAAAGTGAGGTTATGTTCGCGAGTTACCTGAATTATTAAATATAATAGTTATCGTCTGATAGTAAATCATTTAGCGTGCTGTTCTCCCATTGATAATATAATACGAATGTTTACTACAAACCGAGACCATTATCCATAATTCGTTCGTCGTAATAATTGAACTTAATTTACCTTCGACTTCTATGTTCATTTCAATTAATCTACTTTCTTTCGTGGGACTTATTCATCCCTTATATTAATTTCAGTTTTTTGGAGATAACGATGAGTCCGATGGGAATTCTTGAAATTAAGACCTTGCAATAAATTATATTTATGACACCTGCGAAGAATATATGGAAACAAAGTGTAGCCGTTCAATGGATTTAATGGTATTTATAGGGCTGAGGAACAGAAATAGCTGCAAATGAAGGAAAATATTTAATGCAATGTTTGTAGAATCTATGCTTCAGACACCTGCTCCAAATTGCAACTCCATTTCATTCTTTTTAATGCAAGATCTAATTTCTATGTTAAGAAATTATAATTATTTCTGTTTGAAAACCTCATGAACCTTTCAAAACTGAAATCTTAAATGCATTTGAACGCACTCACTAGGAAAATGCCTAGGAATACTTTCTGGCTGCTGCAATTTTGGTTTCACAGTCAAAGAGAATAATATTTTTTTAAATATTGAAGTACTCGATACCTTCAAAGCAATATATGATGTTTAACATATTTTTAATATAAGAGTATTAACGTGATTTAACATAATTTATTTGCTGCATTAAATTATGGGAATTTTCGGGGAAGATACTAACAAAACGTTTTTTTTACATTTTACATTAGTAATTACTTTAATTAAAAACAGAATTATTCAAAACAAAAAAATCATGTAGTTGATTGTCTCAATAAAAATACTGCAATTTCCATTAAAGAAGCTGATCTGTGTGTTCAACGGTATTGTTTTTGTCTCATACAAAATTCGTCACCAACATTTTGGTCATTAACAATGAGTTTTGCTCCTACTTAACATGACACACGAAAGCCCAGAGAAAATCTTTCACACCATACAAAATGTTGTTGAATTATTGTAGCTGACGTCTCAACATACCTTTTTTGCAACCCACAAATTTTTCTTACCGATTGAACTTCCAATAAAGGGTTATGACAGTGCCTCTTTAACAATTCTACAGCTGCGTTTTGCGAATGATCATCCAGGTTCCGCGTGTTTCAATGAATCTTACGATACATATTACAGAACCTGTCTATGCTCCACAGTATTGACGCTCCCGTTTAAAGAGTGAAACCAAATTAATTTTACGTGTGTGGAAAGCAGTCGCCACGCTCTCTCTGCATCAAAGTTGTTGTGAATGACTGGTAATTTTACAGACCGTGAATAATTAAGGCACGCCGTCGGGCGAGAAGCAGAGCTCGATGCGTGGTTTTGCGTGGAAAACTGTGCGATTAAACGCAGTCCCTGTTATCATCCTAACCGTTTCCGAGCTAAACAACTGTTTATTTGCATTGTGTTCATTTCATTCCCTATCCATAGGCAAACTAGTTTACTCACAACTTCACCTGATTTCACACAACGAATGTCATTCAACGAAAAGCATACAGTATATGCCTTCCGTTCCTATTCACCTCTTATTGAAGCTCATTGCCTCGTTAATGAACGTGCTTTCATGCAAAGAGAGCAAGTTTAATAGTTCTTTGAGGGCACATGTTTCGAAATAACGATTCTTATTGTTGCGGAAAGAACAGAGCAACAAGTGTAAATTTAAGTATAATTCTGGGAAATAGTCCCGCAGTTTTGAACAGTAGATGCATTATGATAGACTTGCGAACAATACTTGATAGAGTGCATTATTATAGACTGTTCTCTACGTAATACTAAAAGAGTAGACACAATCTGTTTCTCCCTTTCTCTCTCACTCTCTCTCTCTCCCTCTCATTACACACACACACACTACGTCTCTCTCTCTCTCTCGGCGTGTCTCTCTCTCTGCGTCTCTGTCTCTGCATCTCTCTCACTCTCTCTCTCTCTCTTCGTCTCTCTCTCTGAGTGTTGTATATCTCTCTATCTCTTCTCTCTCCGTCCCTCTCTCTTTGTCTTTCTGTATCTCTCTGTCTCTGTCTGTCTGTCTGTCTCTGCTTCTCTATGCCCCTCTCTGTCTGGGCTTCTCTCCGATCTTCGCTTTGCTTCAACTCTCGGGATATCTCAAGAACAGAGAAAGGAAGATACACCTACTTTTCTATATCTGTAGTTTGTAGAGAATAATAGAAATAATAAGAAGAACAAAAGACAATAAGACGAATAATAAGAGAAAGAAATGCTTCTAAATTCCATGCATTTCAGATCTGGATAATCACATCACGGAAATATTGAATAAACGTCGCTCAATTTCGGTCTAATGTCAAACACCGTTCAGCCCAGCATCCCCGTATGGTTATCCAGGTGCATAAAGGAACAATACCATACACAACGCTCCACGGGCCTTGCCCCGCGACTGATCCTATTGCAAGGCGACAACGGCCACGATTGTGTCGACGAAGATGGCGAGGGGAAAAGGTCAGGGGGAAGGACTCAACTCAGGAAGAGCTCAACGCGAGAAGCGAAAACTTCCCGACAGACGCCAAAGGCGAATTACACACCGGTGCCAAAATCAGGTCGCGTCATTAATAGTATTTACGTTAACAGCGATTTATTAAGGATGTTCAATTATACCGACAATACATCATAGAGACTCATAATTATTTGAAGAAGATAGGTGCGATATTTTTTTTGCATAGTTATTAGTTATATTTTTTTTAAGTCTTTGTTTTTTTTTAGGAAATAAAGCTTCCAGAAACGAGACGTATTCAGAAAGTAAGGTTCCTTAGGACATCAATAGTAAGAAAACACAATTTCATGGAAAAACGTTATCGTAGCAGATAGAGGATATGTTGGAATATTTTTCCACATACTACCACCAGAATTCAGGCATTTTTCAGACCGGAGGGACAACATTCGTGGCTCTGAGCCGTAGAAACCTGCCACTTGGGTACATACCAGAAATTGTCCGCCACCGGCAACCCTGCACTACTGCGATTCGGCGCCTCGTCACAGGCGGTGGCAAAAAGGTTGACTAGACCAAGTGTCCGCCGGCAAGGAGATACCGCGAGGGGAAGGGGGAAGGTTGGTACGCGTGGCGAAGGGAGTAGCGGGCAGGAGGGGAGGAGGGAGGGCCCTCAGCCAATGCCTGCGCGTGTCCTGGGGCGCGCAATTTCTTCCCGGCGCACCTCGGCGCCGAGAGCAAAAAGGGAGGAGTTTTCGGAGGAAGCTGATATTAGTCAATTTAAGGTCCGGAATTAGTTTCGGAACAGCATTAAAATTTCTCGACATTCACGGGCCAGGGGGAGGGGCGCCCGCGGGCTCCGCCCCGCCCCCGACCTTCCGGCTCCCCGTGCGGCATCTCCACCTCACCGCGGGTCCTGGCGCCGCCCCGCCCCTCCCCGCCCCGCCCCGCCCCCCCCCCCCCGAGCTGCGGCGACCGCTTGAACCCCTGGCCGGCCGCCAGGCGCCGTGTCCGCACTTTTTGAGGCGACGCTCAGCGCACTTGCCGCCACCGCCGCCGCCACAAGAGCCCCGTCCCGTTCCCACCCCTGCCTTGACCTCGTCCTAGTGCTCATCCTCATTCTCGTTCTCATCATCGTCCTCGTCACCGTCATCGTCGTTCTCGCCCTTGTCCTCGTCCTCGTCGTCCACGTCTACTTGCACTCCCACTCCGACTGCCTCAGCCTCGTCCTCAGTCTCGCCCAAGCCATCGCCCTCGCTCTCACCGTCACCCTCGCCCTCGCCCTCGCCCTCGAGTTCGACTGTCACAAACTGGTCTGGTTATTGTGAGAATAAACATGACTTCGTCGTTGAAATAGAATAATTAACTTTTTGAGACTGATGGCTTGTTTAAGAAATTTCTCCAGGATTTTACATTTGCTTCTTACTCTATTATTATTATTATTATTATTATTATTATTATTATTATTATTATTATTATTATTATTATTATTATTATTATTATTATTATTATTATTATTATTAATGTTGTTGTAATTCTGTTGTTAGGGAGGTAATTGAAGAATCGAATGATTTGGCTGGTTGTTCGAACTTGAAGATTATTCTTATTATTAATAATACATTTTTGGGATTTCTTCAACGTTTTCGGGGTTCAGCAAGACTGCACTGACTTAAATTATGAAATGCAAGTAGCTGGTTTTATTTGGAGCGCCGCTCAGTAAATTATTACAATACTTTCGTCCCCTACACAATCACTACTAACAGTGTATTACTACTCAAATCATATGCAAATCCAATTTATTAGTACATTGATGTGTCATAATTGCGACTTGTTAGCATATTGAATGCGCCTTCTGTGAGTTACTATAAGTTCCAATTTCTGAAATTTTTGTGTTTCTCAGGCCATTCTATCTATCCATTTTCAAGTCACTTGTTTTGTGATTTTGGTCTTCCTTACATTACCTTAATAATATACTCGTATACGCTTTTTCTCAGCATGTAGAAAGCCGTCATAAATCATTCTGAAAGGCATGGTCATCGAGAATCCTCCTAGGTTTGAGGAAGTTCACCTGTTACGTTTATTATCATATGCATGAGTCACTTTGGAGTACATTTGTTAAAACGTTTTAATTTTTTTATATTTCAATTCCTTCCGAATCGTTTTAATACTTTCCCCTCTGTTGTTCCTTTTTTTACACTTAAGATGTCACATTCTCTTTTGTTTTTCGGAAAAGCTTTTAGTTCTGATGTATTTTCTGAAGTAGCGATCAGGGTTTTAAAATTATTTTCTGAAAATTGCTGTTCTTTATCCATTTCAGTTTCTCGTCTGTCAATTATAAAATATTATTACATACCGCCTTTCTCAGAACTTAAGCTCATTGATATTTTTCCGAATTCAAGACTTACAAAGGGTCTAAAAATCTGAAAGTTTTGAGCGATGCACACCATCTTATTCACTTAGTATACTAAACTTGCTAATGCGATGCTAGGATAAAAAAATTGGTCGATCGCGAGTCTCTCAAACGATACCAGCGTCCCTTCGTACTACTGGAACAATTGTAACCATCCGTTTTGAGATTCTTTCAACTCTACCAGTAAATCATGATATTTCTTTATTCCATATACTTTTAATCCATTCAGGAATCAGACAGAATGGCAACTTCCAACATTCACATCTCTTCAATCGATTGATGTTGCCGGGCACGTCTACTGCTGTGGTCATGAATACCTTTAGTGTAGTAAATGTTTTATCACGCGAGATTGCTGTGTTTCTTCCTTGTGAATGATGAGGGGCGGCATCGACCAAAAACGTTACGATTTCCTCCTAATCTTTCTATTTAGCGGGACACCATCTCAGATTGGACAAACTCTAAGCTCCCGACTAGTCTCCAGACATGTGTGATAGTGTCGAGCAGGTAAATATAGGTGTGTAAATGAGGGGTGAGGATAGAACAAGAGAAAGGGAGGGACGATCGCTCCCGTTTTGTGGTTCGTTTATTAAGGCACTGCTGCAACATTTACCTGGTAGTGATAGGAGAAAGCACAAATAATTGATCAGATCGACCGCATGAATTCTATTCCAGGCAGCAACTGTATTCGACTTACCGAAAAACCGCCGCCGTCGAGACTCGAGCCGTACAATATCTCGGTCAGTAGAAACAGACCTAATGTTGGCCCTGAGCTAAACCTGCCTACTCCTTACTCTTTAATGACGGTGAGATCATGACATATTAAAACCCAAAAACGGTCTGTCAGAATCTTAAAATTCAAGAGAATTTTAGTGTTGAGCTTACTCGGCAGGCAACCTACAAGCCGTAATTTATGAACAGACTCCTCTGTTCTGGAGACAATGGCTAATCAGCCATGAGGGTTTTCCAAATCGATCTGTGCAATCTTTCGATTTAGAACGATTTATTGAAAGATTCTGATAATTGCTGACTGCCCCTGCAATTCTCTTTCTTTTTCTTCCTCCTCCTCCTCCTCCTATTATTATTTTTTTTTTCGTTAACCGGCCGACTAGGACCACGCATGCAAGCATCCTGCATTTACCGTGGCTCAGTTTTTATTTATTATGGTGCGGCGGTGGCAGGTGCTTGCAACAACTTTTGGGGGGGGGGACCAGCATTTTAGCTGGCTCCGATTTTTATCCCCCACGGTTGTTAGCCCTGGGGGTATGGAAGATGAAATGATGATATGATAATAATGGGGGTGAAAGGACAACACATACAGACATACACCAATACACCCATGCCCGAGGCGGGACTCGAACCCGCGATCTTCTGGTCCGAAACCACTCCGGCACTACTGCGTTAGCGATCTCGGCCATCTGATCGGCTCCTCCTATTATTATTATTATTATTATTATTATTATTATTATTATTATTATTATTATTATTATTATTATTATTATTATTATTATTATTATTATTATTATTGACTTGTACTGAGCAAATAGTGGCTCATTATAAATAACTTTAAAGCCCAAAAATTCCAAAGTAACTTCAATGCTTAAGTAGAAAATCTGAATATATTGTACCAAAATATTTTAACAATTATGGAGAAAAATCATTAAAAATGATTAGTTCCAAAATTATACAACAAGCTTCTTAGGGATATCACCGCATGCAGTAAATTGAAGGACTTCTGTGAAAAATGTACTACAAGGAGAATAAGGCAAACAGTTGTATGTGATTAGGTATTAAATTCTGTTCATCAAGTTTATTTCTGAACTTCATTTAAAAAATAAATCTTTTTAAAATTTATCTTCTAGGAAATAAGTCTGAGAAACCGCTACTAATCTTGGCTACTACGATGCAAGAACTCAAATTATTCGTAAAGTCAGTTGTAACTGTTATAGAGATGATCATGTAATGTACCAATGTGTGTTTTTATGTAATATAATTTTTTGTAACGGGAACCAAATAACAAGTGTGTTGGACTTACTGGTACACCAATCCACATGAAATAATAATAAATAAATAACATCTCTACATTAAAAATAATAATAATAACTTTTTTTCAGGTAAGCGACGAGTGATGCTGTTCACTCTGCGATGGGGATGTCTTCCCCTGCGCGCTCCTTTCGACTCCAGACGTTCATGATATGCCACCGGTAAGTATTTAATGGATTTAGTAATTAAATAGGTGCATCATTCTTAAAATATATTTCAAAATGCTATACACTTCTTAAATAATTATTTTTAGCATCATTATCATTATACAGAAAATTATATGCGTAGAGCACTTGGATTCCGCCAGGAATTAACAAAGTTTTCTCGGAAGCGAAGTAGCGACAGAAGACAAATACCACCCAAATCATGCAAATATCTAGAAGAGCCTAATTTTTGGTCAGTGTAATTATCAAGATACTATGTAAACGCCTCTTCAAAGACCGAGACGCGACGCGCGGTTAATTTTCTCCGCATTAGCGCTAACCTCGCCGCCCGCCACACGTTTCCTAGTGCCTGTGCAGGCAGCCCCCCTCCCCCATTGCCTTCCGCACACCTCCACGCCACCTCCAGCACCACTGACGCCGCGGGCCGCGCGGGCGCGTGCTTATCGTTAACGCGCGGGCCGGAAATTCGGAGAAAATTGCAATTTTATTGTCAGAACGGGAATTGCGAAAGTTGCCGACGAACTCGGCGGCCGCGTATTGGCCCCGGTTTGCAGCGCGGCCCATATCACAAAAGCAGCGGTCGGCCGCCGCCGCCCGCTACCACCCCAATCGGGAGCCTACCGCCGTCGCCCGCCGCCCGCCAACGCCCGCCTTTTTTTTGCGTTCAGCGAGGCGCATTAATTTCGAAACGCAAAGCGACAATAAAAACAGCTCCATATTACATTAGCGGCCCTGGGGAGCCCCGCGGCCACCGCCGCGCCGCCCCCATTCATCTGGACGCGCGAGCGCCGCCGCCGCCGCCGGAAACGCGGCTGGCTGGGCCTCGGCCGTCACGGCGCGACAGCACTGCGACCCCGTCCGCCGGACCAGGTGGAAGCTTAGGGCTTGACCCGGCTGGCACGGTGCCCTGCTGAGGAGAGATAACTGGGGAGGAAGACCTCTGGCAAGCTGACCTGTAGGTCGGCACCGAATCTCACAACCCAGAAAAAGAAAGAAATGGAGAGGGAGAGAGAGACAGAGAAAGCGATAAATAGAGAGAGAAAGAGGGAGAGGGGGAGAGACAGAGAAAGAGATAAATAGAGAGAGAAAGCGAGAGAGAGAGAGAGACAGAGAGGAAGCAACACCGCCACATCCTGAGATAAAATGTGAGATTTGGAAAACGCGGAGTTGGTGGACGAAGGTGTTGGCTATTGAAATTACGTTGAGACGTTAGCAGGGGTTAGGACAGAAACGCGGGTGACGACGGGCGGGTGAGAAGGAACGATGGAAGGAAGGGGCGGTCATAGTAGAGGAGGGGAGGAGGAAGAGGTGTGGTAAGGTAGATAAGAAGAGAGGCAAGAGAGATAAGAGCAGGACTGAAATGTGTGGAGGAGAAGAAGAGGTGGTAGTTTAAACGGGATGATATAGTAGAAGGTAAAGAGAGTAGAGTAAAGAAAGGAGCCCAGGGAGTTATGGGAGGGTGAAGCAAAGTTGGTCAGGAGGAAATAGTGATAGAATGGATATGATAGGAGAGGTGGAGATACACCGGAGATAGAGGAGGGAAAGATAGCGGATGTGAGGACGTGAAGGGCAGCGTTATGAGTGACCAAACTGCATACGATCCGGAGGCAGACTGTAGCTGCAATGGACGTTGGCACGCTAACGGACGAGAGAGGTGAGAGACTGAAGGGGTCGGCAATGAAGATCGGCAAAGGCGAGTCTGGGGGTGCGGCAACTGCATTGCGGTGAGGGGAGGGCATTTGCGAGGGGGGTGCGGGGCGGCGGAGAGGGTGACGTCGGCGACGTGAGTGGTCGGTGGGGGGGGGGGGCAAAGTGCGAGGTAGAAGTGGAACGGAAGGTGAAGAATTGAGGAAGTGCGGAGGCGGATTGGAGTGGAATGTGGAGGGTGTATTACGGCGGGCTGGAGAGAGGAGAATGGTGGGGATGTGGATGCGGGGTTGTGTGAGGAGGGTGGACTGGAAGAAGGGAGAAGGCGGGGGGGGGGGTAGTGTGCGGGACGAGGGGCCGCGTGCCGGGCATGGAACCGGAGTGCAGTCGGCCGTGGGGAGATGACCGCCTCACGGGCACTGCTTACGCCACTAGGTCTCTTGCAGAATGCATAAGCACCTGACAGACTTCTAAATTCAGTTGTGCGACGAAATGACTGTCGCAGAGTTTTCAACGTGATCAGAATTTTCCCGTCAAATTTGCAACTATATTTCACCTGTTTTGTGTGTAAATAATGGAATTCTAAATCAACCAAATTTGCTATATCTAGAAAATGTTTATGTAGTGACGTTCATTTCCGCCAACTTTCACAATTACCCTATTTAAATTCAGTACACCGCCGACGGCACATCGCCTGGACCTTGCTTCTGTTTTCTGAGCTTTATGATTTGCGAGGTGCCTGGGAATGTTGTAGGTTAATTTAAATTTACGGTCTCTCACATTCAGCGATCCATTTCAAGAATTAGTACGCATGAAAATGATCTTAAAAATATTCGTTCCTCTAAGCGTTCTAACTAAAAAAACGTTTTTAGGAAGTATGTTAAAATGCACGTGAATAAAACTAAAATGTGTTTCACAATCAGAGTATTACGAGTGTAAATGTGTTGAAATGTTTGGCTTTCGGATTTATTTATAATGTGAATGAATGGAATATTTTTTCTGAGGTGGCAGTATGAGTATTATCGTTTTCTTATTATAATACTCAAAATTTGTTTTGGTGACACAAAACGATATTTTTTTATTGTAACAGGACAGATAATATTTCCTCTTGTTCAACTTTCACAGACTGCGAATGATATTACAACTGGAAAATAATAGTTATTCTGAATCAATAATGTTTCAGACAAATTCCTAGTAGAATCTCGCAGCAAAAGACAAAAGTTGATATTCCCAAAGAATATCGTAGGCATTGAGAGATTGTGTGAGACATTGTTTGTGGACAGATAATGTAAAAATAGAAACAAAGAATTACGTAAACTGAACCAAAATAATTATCGGTTCAATAGAGAATGAAGAAAGCTGACTAAAACTGACAACCTTGTTTTATCCTCTGGTGATCCTACTAAAATTTGCGCCGCCAGCGTCGGCCTATTCGTACGCTTGCTGACGATTTCCCATCCCGGACAAACTAGAATCTTCCTACTGGTCTCCCAACGTGTGTGATAGTGTAATACATATAAGTGTAAGGGCAGATGAGAGAGAGCGAGAGAGAGAGAGCGACAGAAACAGAGAGAGCGAGCGAGAGAGTGCGTGAGAGAGAGAGCGAGAGAGACAGAGAGAGACAGAGAGAGCGAGAGAGAGAACGTGAGAGAGCGAGAGAGAACGAGAGAGAGCGAGAGAGCGAGACCGAGAGAGAGAGAGTGAGAGAACGAGAGAGCGATAGCGAGAGAGAGAGAGGGCGAGAGAGAGAGAGCGAGAGAGCGAGAGAGAGCGAGAGAGAGCGAGAGAGAGCGAGAGAGAGAGAGCGAGAGAGAGCGCGCGAGAGAGAGAGCGGCAATGCTCAGGCATAGGCTTCGGTGGTGAGTCGTTGGAGATAATGGGGGTTGGGCTCATTGAGAATTGGCCTCAATGACATTACAGGATTGTTTCAAGTCCTCATCCGCATACCGCCTGGATCAGATTGGAGAAAGGCCCAGAAACGACGATCTTTAAACTTCTCACGTCAGTGGCGACGTTGGATCTACTTCCTACACCTGCGTTGAAATTCGAAATTATATTATGCGGACTCTAAAATACATGCGCAAACGTATCCGTAATTGCAATATTTGGTGGTTTCAATAACTTCAATAACTCACGAGAGAGAGAGAGAGGGAGAGAGGGAGAGAGGGAGAGAGGGAGAGAGGGAGAGAGAGAGAGAGAGAGAGAAAAAAAAAGAAAATTTAATTTACGCATCGCGTCATATTATTTACTAACACCTGTAGTGAAACCAGTGTGTTCATTCCAATGATGCAGAGCGCCTTTGAAATAACTTTCCATAGCGAAATAACATCCCACATACGCTAACGCAGCCGTTAAAGTGAATTTTCCACAGATTTATCCATTAGAGAAAAAAAAAGTAAGCTCGACTCGGGACTGGGTGGAAGGAAATCAACACGTCGCTCGACAATTTCCCGTATCCGCGTGAAAATATTTGAGCGGCAGCGGCGGCGGCGGCGGAGGCTGCAACCGTCGGATGCCATCGCTCGCGCGGTGCGCATTCACACACGCGGCGCGCGCGGAGGCGGGGAAGGGCGGGGCGCCCTTAGACGGGACGCGAGGGGGGAGAGAGGGGAGGGGAGGGGAGGGGAGGGGCCGGGCGCCGCCGCAGCGCGTGCGGGAAGTCGCTTGTTGGGCACGCGGCGTCCGGTCGCTTCCATTGTCCCGGAGGCGAGCGCTCTTCCGACGAGCGGCGGGGGCGGCGCCAGGAACAGTGAAGCTGGTGGGCGCCGCTGCGGCTGGCAGGGGGGGGGGGGCTAGGGGCGTTGCTGCGGGCAGCTGGGGGCGGCCGTGGGCTACTCGGAGGGATTGGGGGCTGCAGGAGGAGGCGACGGCAAACTGAGACGACCAGGGGCCAATGGGATGTTGCAGGCAGCAGGAGGCGGGGGCAGGGGCTGAGGTGGTCGGGAGAGGCTTCGGTGGCTGAAACCCCCCTCGAGAGACGTGGGAGAGGTTAGGCGAGGGTTTCCTGCTGAAAGTGGGGAGTTGGGGAAGGAGGTGATGGGGACAGCTAAGGGAATCTGGTGTGTCGGCAAGGATAATGGCGAGGACGTGTGACTGCGAGGCAGAGGACGAAGTTAGTACGAAACGCGTGCATGTGAGGTTGGTGAGAAAGGGCAGGGAAGTAGAGAGGGTAGTGAATACTTTTGGTGTGACCAGCGGATTGCGGAGGAGGTGGGGTGAAGAGTGGGGCAGAAGCTGTGGGGCGTACAGAGAAGAAACGGCTTCTGGAGGCGTCGGGGCTGTGTAGAATGATGGACGGGGCCACAGGGAGGAGCTGGCGCCAGAGCAATGAAGGGGTATGGGGACTAAGAGAACGAGGGGGAGGAGGCCGAGCGGCGAGGAAGCCGGAACGCATGGTACTGGGAAGGTGAAAGTAGAGGAACAAGGGAGAAGGGCGAATGTGGCTGGGACAGTAGGGACATCGTTTGCTGCTGGCTCTAGAGGAGGGCTAGAGCTTTGGGGCGGCGGTGCGGCGGGGCGGCGTGGGCGGCAGGGGCGGAAGGGCAGCGGGGGCGACGGGGGCGGCGGGGGCGGCCGGGTAGCGGGGACGACGGAGACGGCGGGGCAGCGGAGGCGGTGGCGGTGGGAGCGGCGGGGGCGACGGGGCAGCGGGGGCGGCGGGGGCGGCGGGGCAGCGGGGGCGGCAGGGTGGCGGGGACGGTGGGGCGGCGAGAGTGGAGAGAGAGGGATCGGGCACGGGGGTACGAGACCGGGCTGGGGAAGAGGCGTGGTCGGCACCCGGAGCGGCTGCCTGTGTCGCCGCTGCCCCCCGGAATTCCTGGGCTGGACGCGCGCCCGACCGCGTCGTGTCGAAGCCCTGCCTGCCACTTCCGGCGCGGGGCTGAAGGCGCATGGGTCTGCCTCACCCCCCCCCCCCCAGATAGTCTCATGAGAGCGCGCGCAGCGATGTGGGGTGGCTGCCAGAAACGGCGCTGTAATGTACCAGGATCAGGCGCGGCATTCACACACACATGTGAACGTAATACATGCGAACAAACACACACCTTCTAGGATTTTTGAAATATCGCACAATTCGTGCATTAGTTGGGCTAATGTTCAATCTTTCCATCAATTTTTGCCCAGGTCCTCTTGAATCATTGAGAAAATGAGATGGTGTCTTCTTTTTCTTGTGCACACACAAACGCAATTAACATTTTTACGCTAATTACATTTCATAAAATTTTTATTTGGTCTAAAGGGAAGCACCTAAGCATACAGAAATGATTAACTTCAGAATCATCGATGCAAATGTACAGTAGATTTTTGGAAAACTACGGATTCTGATTGTTTACCAAGATATCAACAGAATTCAGAAAAAGAAATACGGAATATATTGTTATGAATTTGATTTTCCACGTGCGTTACACAATACAATTGTTTGTCATAAATATTTACTTACTGCAGTAAATTACTCTTAGAACAGACATGGAACAATGCTGTAATGGTGAAAGACTGTACTTGTAAGGTCAGTATGACCTGAATGAAACATCGTTATTACTTCACATTGCTCTATGTTGAAAAGAGGGAAGGCGCTAGCAAAGAGAATAATTAATACTATCCGTGCCTGCTCAAATCAATGAGCATGTTTCTCATCACAGTTGAAATGAGAAGACAGTAGGATAAGCCACAATTCTACGAAGGAGATATTTTATTTGTTGTGCTAGACATCTTTATGGGACCAGCGAATTTAAAATAAAGTCAAAGGCTCGCGAATTGAATTTATACGTGCTAAAATTTCGCTGATTTCTAGCAAAGAAAAGCGCGTATTGAGCGTCATGGATCACCTAAAAAAATTCTAAAATTAAGCTCATTGCCAATAAATGTATGCATTACCTTAAGTCTTTAACTATCATCTAGCAACATTACTTTCGCATAGTGTGCCTAGAAATATTCTTGAAAAGTGAACATTGGTTCGAGACTGTTAATGATAAACTTTTAAGCCGTGTGTTTCTTTGAGAATAAACTGTAATTAATCCCAAAAATAAATGTGAAAACGTTAGCTACTCAAAGCAGATAGACAACATTTTCTGTTGCAAATTTAATAATAATAATAATAATAATAATAATAATAATAATAATAATATTTATTTTTCTGCTAATGAGTTTTCGCTCGGTGGCAGAGTTTTACAGCACATATACAGAGATATTAATGTTACATATGCAGGAAAGCATATAATATGAAAAGTGCAACTAAGTAAAAACTAACAAAGTAAAACTAAGGAGAATGTCTAAGAAGACCTAACATACACAGTTATTTGGCATCACACGCAATTCTCTATGCGTTTCCGGAAGCAATGCACACAGGAGGGAAAAGTCGCCAGTACTGCAGCAGGTAAATTGTTCCAGTCAGTTATTGTCCGGTTGGCAAAAGAGTATTTACCTACGTCGGTTTTTTGATTCCTATATTTGATTTTGTATGGATGATCTCCGCTTCCGAAATATTGAGGGTGCCCTATCCTAGTTCGAATGTCATTTAACGCTTTACATCCAGTGTACGCTTTGAGAAGGTTTACTAGTCTAGCGATCTTTCGACGTTTGCCTAAGGGTTCCCACATCTGAGTTTGATCAATGTTTTTTCCAACAAGTTTTATTGCTCTATTTTGAATACGGTCTAACAAATTTATCTGCCCAGCCCTATGCGGGTCCCAACACGCGGAGCTATATTCCATCACCGGACGCACAAGGGAAGTATACGCTAAGCGCTTTGTGTTCGCGTTTCCTTTCCTCAATATCCGCATTACAAAATGGAGTGATTTCCAAGCTTTGCGCGCAACGTGATTGATGTGGTCGGACCAGTTCAAGTCGCTACGAATAATTACCCCCAGATACTTAAAGCTACTAACTTCAGGCACAAGTTGATCTGCAAGTGTGTATTTTAGTGAAATTTTGCCACGTTTCCTACTGAAGGTTACCGCTTTGCATTTCTTAGGATTAATTTTCATTTCATTTTCTTCCGCCCATTTCATAATTTTATCGAGATCCTTTTGCAAAATCTGCCGATCTCGGGCGTCATGTATTCTCCGGTATAGTATGCAATCATCTGCGAAGAGCCTAATTGTTGAATTAATAGAATCGGAAATGTCATTAACGTATGCTAGGAATAGAAGGGGCCCTAGCACGCGTCCCTGCGCAACTCCTGACGTCACTTGAATTTCATCAGAAAGATAATCGTCTATCTTAACTCTTTGAGAGCGACCGCGAAGGAAAGATTCGATCCAAGTGATTACTCTTGTATCAATTCCTGTATTTAGTATATTAAGTAATCGCTCACACGGCACTAAGTCGAATGCTTTTGTAAAATCTATGACTACCGCGTCTATTGTTTCCCCTGCGTCTAAAGATTCGGAAATGTCTTGGCAAACTGTTAAAAGTTGGCTTTCGCATGAGTGGCCTTTCCTGAACCCATGTTGCTCTGCGTACAACCATCCGCTGTTTTCCCAAACCGCTCTCATGTATTCTGCAATGATTTTTTCCATTTGTTTACCTACTACCGAAGTCAGACTAATCGGGCGGTAGTTTTCGACATCAAAGCGGTTTCCACCCTTGAGTATTGGAACAACTTTGGCCCTTTTCCAGTCATCAGGAAGAGTACCGTTGTTTATGGACATTTCAAACAGACGCGTGATATAACGCACAATGATTTCCCCCAAGCTTCAGTTTCTCCCCTGGTACACCGTCGGGACCTATCGATTTATTGCGTCCTATTGTTGCTATATTTTTCCTAATAGTTTTCACATTAATTCTGAATGGCGAGTTACTTAGAGAATTTTCCATCGGTATGCACAGCCGGGCGTTTGTAAACACAGATGCGTAGTAATGATTGAAAACATTTGCTTTATCCGTTGAATCTGTTATTAGCTGGTTACTGCTATCTTTGATTGCTGGTATCCTCATATTGGTTTCTTTCCGCTTTTTAACATATTTGTAAAATTGTCCCCAGCTATTCTTGGCTTGCAACAAGCTTGATAAAAACGTTTCCTGCGGGTGCTTTTTCGCATGTAGTAGTTGTTTCGAGAGTTGTTTGAAGGCTGTTTTATAATGTTTGTCGCGTCTGGATCTATTGTATGCTTTACGAACTTTTACTTTAAGTCGCTTCACGGTTTTGTTATAATATTCGGGATCGGAATTGTCTTTCAACATTTTACATGGTACGAACCGATCCATGCCTTCGAATAAGATATTCTTAAAATTCTCTCATATTTCATTTAAACTTTTGCCGGTGCTGGTCCAGTGTGAACATTTGCTTTCAAAAAAAGATTTGAGCCCCAGTATATCGGTTTTTTTCCAGAGCGAAATGCGCCTGGCCCGTAAGACCCCTGTGGGCATCGGTAGCCATTCTACTTCAAGTATTACCGCGCGGTGGTCACTGATCCCTTCCACTACGCTGCACTCAATTAGAGACTCAGCCGGTCGAACGAGGAAAATGTCCAAGAGCGCATCACCGCGAGTCGGAGAGCTCACTACCTGTTCGAAGTTCTCCTCCCAGATCATCCTATTTATACACATTTGGCCCCCTCCCGTGGCCTCCTCCTTGCCTTCCCAGTTAGCGTGCGGAAGATTAAAGTCTCCGCTATCTATTGTCCGACTGTTATTTGTAAAGTTCTTTATTTTCTCGGATAGCCTTTCTAGAAATTCAAAGTTATCGTCGGGTGGTCGGTAAGCCCCAATTATATTAAGTGCCTCTGAGCGCCCGCCCTTCACTTCAACAGCGAGCATTTCCAAGTATTCGTCTGTCCAGAGATGTGTGCATGTTACACTAGTTTTTACGCAAATAAATACGCCTCCGCCCCTTTCTATCTCTCCGGTAGCAAGTAAAATTTGATCGAAATATTTCCGCAGTGCTGATGTCCTCGCGAAGCCAAGATTCCGTTCCTATGATAACGTCCGGGTTATACGAATCTACAAGATTCCAACAAAACAAAACCAACAAAACATCAACCAACCAACCAAACAAACAAAACAAAACATCAACAAAATGACAAAACTTTCTGGGAAATAAGCTTTTTAATTCCAGATGTCTCTCGTCTGAATGTACTTGTTATACAAAAACACTATACTCTTCTATTACTTTGCTTTTAAAAAAATCTGCCAAACTCTGAGTCAACAAACAGTACAGTATGCGTTTTTTGTTGCGTTTCGCTTCATACTATCCTTTCATTTCCTAAAGCATATGCTGAGAGAATATTTTCGACTGAGAATTCTGTACCAATTGTTTACTCCAACGTTGAAATAGGTTTATTTTCGGTGCGGATGCATCTTCAAGTACATTCACGAGTCTGGAACTTCAAAATGGGACCGGTAACTTGACTAGGCATATCGCTTTACTCTTTTCTTTCCAAAAAAGTGTATACGAATTGATTAAAAAAACAAACAATCCGTGAGAAGATCGCAATAGATCTGGCGCGGTGACAACAACAGAATGAGAGGAGAGCATTTACCGGTGTTAAGCAGAGGGGAAATAGAAACACAAATTTCCATTTTATGGCGCTCTTATCAGCCAGAGGGAAAATAATCTGGACGGGACACGCGCCAGCTTCAGCCAGTGAGCTGAGCATAGTAAAGAGACTGGCACTTGACGACCGGAGGCTTTAAAGCCACCGCCAGCATAAAGCTGAAAATTGGACGTGTCGCCATACGCTCCGCTGAATTATTAAATGCGTTAAATTTTCAGTGCGGGAAGTTCGACTGTTCTCCAGTTTTACTTTCGGAGTTAGAACTCTGAAAAACTAAACTCCTGTGTGGGGTACTACCTTGCGCATCAACGACTTTCAAATTATCTCCTTGTGTAGTAGGCGAAGAAAATGACGAAATGGTGCTACATTTCGAATTAGGAAATTATATTATATCCCTCTACTCTGTTTGATGTATTGAGTTAGCGTACGACATATAGAATACGTTCTTTAAAAATTTCTACAGTCCGAACAATGTGTTTATTTAATGCCAAGAAACATAAAAACGTATGGAATGTTTGGGGAGGGGGGCAAGGAACCTTCATTCCATGTCTAAAAGCAATGCGATGCACCACAGTATTAGGTTAATGAATTAAGGGGAAATTGAATGACAAACCCCATTAAACTGTGAGCCAAAACTTCAGAAGTACGTTATAATTGTTGTTATTACCATATTGACTCTTTTGATAAATTCATACAAAATAACTATTAAATAATGCATTAAGTCATATATTTTTATAAACAATCATTTTCGTTTTTGAAGCTCACTTTATTCTCTGTGTGAAACCTGATATGTAGCAAAACAGACAAAATTATATACTTTTCTCCCAAATGTCGCACAAAGTATTTATCAGTTTTATAGCTTAAATAAATTAATATATAATTTTTGCCGACCTAAACAGTGCAGGTGGCTGCACTTGTATCTATGTTTGTAGGCTCCTTAGCACTGGGGTATGGAAGAACAAGACAAATACCTACATACCTGATATAGGCTTAGGAATCGTCCATTGGTTGGGAATTGTTTAGAAAATTCACGAATTAGTTCTCTCAACTTGACCGTCTCGATCGAGATATGGCATACAAAGAACAAAAATAGTACGTGCGAGGAATGATAGGCAACTAGGATTATAAGCCTAAATTATTGTAGATGTTTACAGGAATTCAAACAGCTGCAGTTAAGCAAAGCGACAGCAATCTCTGAGCACAGTCTGAGATGTACGCTGAATGTTAGAGTGAATGTGACGCCAAACCATACGAAAGAAGGTTGTGTATGGCGACAGCCGCTCATTGTTCCTTTCAAAACAAAACAAAAATTGTGGACGTAGGTTTCACTCAGGTGAGAATGTGCAAGATGGTATCGACATTAGATTCCCAATTTGTATAAGACCTTCGTCATGCATATTGTAAAGCGCTGGGGTAAATGCCTCAACCGAATGGACGACCATAATTGAGAAACAGTGTATGTAACAAGTATTTAAGAGACGTAATACAGTTTATCACAATTGTAATTCAGGACCTACTGGGAATTACAACCTTTGTATTCTTACTTTCCAATCAACACTCATATTCCCGTGTATTCAAACCATACATCGGTTCTTCGTAAGTTGTAACTAAAATGTGTGCAGTGGTTGATTCCTGAAAAAATGGCCTGCGAGTCCACTCTCTCGACTTGCAATATTCATCAGAAAACGCATTCATATTTGATTCGTAAACATGCCATGAAGCTTTAAGTCCGTGAGTTTTTGGAACGGCCAGCGTAATTTAATTACATTATCGTGCAATATCGTTGATCAATTGCATTACTACACTCTGAAATTCCATTTCGCATTTCAATTTCTGCTTTGCTGACGCAGTGAAATATTTTAGAGACAGGATTAGAGATTTTCATTCGTAGCAGGAAGATATCAAAATTAAATATTTGCAGTTCCCATACAGCATTTTCGCAATGTAAATCTCGACAATGCAGTTTCTCACTGCAGTCGGAATAAAATTGTTTCACGCAGAGAGGCTCTCGTGAAAAAGCTTCTTTTCACCTGCAAACAATTACGATTAACATGTCAATATGGCCTGAGTGACATGTCCTATCATCTCTTTTTTCTACTAACGTGTCTGTGTCGTATAATAAGTTACATTTGTTATGGTAGAAACAATTAGATGTCTTATATTATATGTTTTGAATAAATACTGCATTTTAAATTCGAATTGCCAATATTCAGTAGAGTCCTTGTTAAAAACGAACTGAATTAAGGTAACACCAAAGAGCATTAAGAAATAAAAATAAGGTATTTAAAAATATCTGAAAAAGCGGTAACAATAAGAACATGACAGGATACAAGTACGAGGAATCTTCCTGCTGGGATAGATCATTACAATTCTCAAGATGTGCGCCTTACCACATTCTGAGTGTGGACAAGTGAGAAGGTATATATTGCACGATATGAAAGATAGTGGAAAAAGACAAAGATTGTAGAAAGATAGAGAAATGTAGTAGGTCATGAGGATTTATCAATGATTTCTTTAAATTATGTTTGAATGGTATCCGTAGATATGAGAAACAAACCATGCCGCAAAACACACGAGATCATCCTTCTTTATATGCCATTATCCCACTCCTGTCCTTTTGCTTTCAGTATCTCCTACTAGGTCAACTTCATTGATTTCTGTTTCACGCGTCAAACGCACAGACAAAATCCACCATTCTCATGCGCTGCCATGACTACACAACACTGATATCCCATGGTGATTATCACAAAATTCCAATGTACGATATCATTATTTGTAAGTAGGATTATGTATGTATTACAAAATTCTGTGACAGTGGTGAGGTCCCTTTCGCATCTTGGTCACGCTCTTTACATATTTCATGTATTATGATCACTCTTACAAATTTTTAAATATATTTAAATGTTATATTTATTATTATATTAAATGATATTATCCGAAATATATATTTTTACAGTAACCTGATGCTAAGGGAAGAAATAGACCCCGAACATACCAAAAAATAGTAACAAATAGGAAGAATATGACAAACTCTAACTCGATGTATTTCTAAGCTACTAGGTAAACAATTTCCAAATTCTTGACCGTTAAAACGAATGCAGTATTATCAGGCGAGACCATCATTAATTAGCGTCACGCTTACCTCAAGCGGGAATGAATTCTGCAGACTTCCGCACCGCGATGCTCGACGGTGTTTCGGGACCGCACGCGGCCATGGCCCTGTCTGTAACTTTATTAAATCCCAACTCCCATCTCGATCGAGTTCTTTGCTCAGGTTCTCTTTATCCTCATAGGAAACACTGAGGTCTTTTGTTGTATTTTTGGAGAGTATATCAAGATGGCTAACAAATCCCACGAAATGTCAGAAACAATTTTTAGTATTTGATATAAGGGTAATACATAAATACATAACATATTTTCTTTGGATAATCTAAACCATCTACCAATGTAAAACGAAGTTTCGAATCTTTCTAATTTACTGGTGTTGTACAGCTTGGAAGCATGGAAATGAATACACATTGGTTACATTATTTTCAAAAAGTTAGAAAAAATTAATTAGCAACAAAAAATTCTAAGATGTGGAAATTAAAAGTTTTTTATACTGAAATACTATCGAAATGCGTGATTTGTTTTCATTTTGCAGAATCGAAGTCCATTATGAAAAACTTTGTGAAATAGAGTGATTAAGCCAACTAATGGAATAAAAAATTGAATGAATTTTATGAACATATTTGTAAATGCGATAATTATAAAAGCAAATCGATGAAATGATATACTCCAAAAGAGCTTTTAAGGAAAAGTTTAGATTTTTCAACTTAAGTAATGTGTTTATTCATCGGCGGAATCAGAATAAATACGGGAAATTCAAATTACAATACAAGTTCATTACAAAATACACAATTAATTTAGTTTCAGATATTTCGCGCAGACTTTAATACCACAATAAGGCGGGTGCAAGATATTGCCTTACCCTTGTTTCTTCGAAGACGGCTTGAGATTTAGGACGTACAGATGCTGATGACTCTCCAAGTCGTATTTACTCGCGGTAATCAGATCGTGTTGAAACGGGATTCGTCAATACAAATATCACTGAGAGCACTCTATTTAGATATTCCGGTGCCGGATAATGGCCTCCAGAAATTGGGAACGCTCTGATGCCTGGTTCTCCGTCATCGCTTCACCCCCACTCTTTCCCAGGGGACTCCTAGCAGCTGGCTTCTAAAAGCAGTAGATTTCCATAGATTCTCCGACCAATGCCGGGTGAATGCTATCTTAACAAACGGGCCACGGACCGCACACAATATTTTCTTCTCCAACCTTGTCCTCATATCCTTTACAATGACATACCTTCATACATAACACTGCCATGTCGGGAGACCAGTCGAAAGCTTAAAACTCGTCAGCAGCAGTACCTTGCTGGCGGACGTACCATAAGGGAGATATTAGCAGCAAGCCGACGTGTAGCATGGAGCCGGACCTCACCATAGCCAAGTGGGAGGAACACCGCCTCCTCTCGCAAAGAAACCTTCTCTAAACTAACGGGACTAACGACCATAGCAGTTGGCATGCCTGGAAATAATCAATTCTTTGGCTCACGGCACCATTCCTCCCGCGTTCAGCCTCAAGTCCCCCTCTTGCATCCTCGTTCCTCGTCGGCCCACCATAGCTCCGTCCCTCACCACACCCCGCTCGCGCACTCGCTCGGTGCCTGTCCCCCATTAGAAGGCCTCGCCCCTTCTCTGCGCGCGGCGATGGGTAGCGTTTCGGACTGTTGTACCCAAGTTGGCGGGTTCAAACCCGATCGAAGCCGTGGAAGCGTTTTTAAGGGCGAAAAAATCCTTCGTACGCCTTCCTTCGGAGGGGAAGTAAAGCCGGCTGGCCCATGTTAGTAGACTTACTTGCATGTAAAAGATCCTCAAGGCTAAATGACGCCTCTGAGCTAAATTCAAATCGCCTGTTTCTCGCCCAAGAAATACCTCCTTTCTCTGCTAGTTGATGAAAGGAGCGTAGCGAAATTTGCGTGGTCAGACAGAAGAGAAGCTTCAAGCTTCAGAATCAGGCTTCAATTCAATTCGATATTCTCTGGGCAGCCCTTGCTCCGCCTGCACCCGCGTTGGACACCCTGCAGCCGCCAAGCTCGCGCCACTGTTTCTAAGACGCTAGGCTCCGCGTCGACCAACATCCTCCCTGGCCCCTCCGCCTCTTCGCCGCTCCGCCACCTCAGAACATCTTCGCCCACCACTCGTAGCAGCAGTTTCCCTTCCCCGCTCCGCCGCCATCAGCCTTCGACGTCCTTGCCGCAACACGGTTCCTTCCCCGCTCCCGTCCCCGCTCCCGCCCCCGCTCCCGTCCCCGCTCCCGTCCCCGCTCCCGTCTCCGCTCCCGTCTCCGCTCCCGTCTCTGCTCCATTTCCCGCTCCCGTCCCCGCCACCACCCCCGCTCCCGTCCCCGCTCCCGTCCCTTGCGGCAACACGAAACGTTGTTCAGCGCCACGTTCTTGCTGCAAGTCGAATGCTCGCAGTCAGTTGCGCCCTTTTAAGCTTCATCTCGCCCGCCGGGACGCGCTTCCCGCCTCGCGTCTCCCCCCCCCCTCACTCTAGCCACCCGCCCGTGCGGCGCGCTGGCCGAGTGCCGGAAAGAACGAGGGGAGTCGCGGGCCCTTGCTGCGCCAGCAGAGGAAGGTCGGCACGCAGCGGGGAGGGGGAGAGGGAGAGGGAGGGGGAGCAAGCAAAGATCACCCGAAATTCGATGTGGCGGAAGAGATACGCGAGGGAGACAAAAGGAGACGAAAGGAACTGATGTCGACAAGAGTAAGGGTGGAGAAGAACAATTAGCATAAGAAAGCGAAACTAAGTAGGTTCAATGAGCCCTTTTAAGGGTACTACCGAAAATAAATGGTGATGCTACAACAGCAAACGCTCTGTCGTATTTGTAACTGGCAACTTTTCACAGAGTTCAAGGAAAATAGAAACTGCCCCATATTTATAAGTGTACATTACTCAATTCGACAATATATAATTAAAAAGGAAGCCGTTTTTGATAAATAATGTTTTCAATAGCCAATATTTCACGTAGAATTACGGAAAAACTATTTGTATTTTCGAAAAATTGTACTTGGCTCTATCTACCGTAAATATCTGTCTTTGACGAAGAAATATTATTACGGAAAAATATCTTTCTTCAGTATTGTAGTTGTAGGAAGACGCCGAAGGATGTTTCAACTTTTGAGATTTTTCAAAATTCAGAAAGCTCAACGGAAATTAGCCATACCCAATTTTGAAGAGTCCTTTGTTCTATTTTAGAAAAAAACCAATCCAAAACATTGAAGTAATTTTGAAGAAAAGTTACCAAATGTTATTAAGGCTTCTTGTAAAGTACCGTATTCATGTAAAATCACATTTTACGTCCGAATGGGTGAGGTGTTAACGTCAAAACACGGACCGACGGTTCGACAGACAAACGTTTTGCCGTAAATTAAATTTTCGGTATCAAGGACCCACAAAACTTGTACTACTTTGAATAGACAAAAGTTTAAAGGAAGTAATTTACTACATACTGTCATTTTTTCCATTCTTTTTCTTCTGCATTTTCTCATCTCGTATAACTAAAATCTTTGCCCGATTAGTTCCCTTTCTCTGTTCTTTCCTTGAATTATGTTTTCTATCACCTAATCCTCTCTTTCATCTAAAATCACTGAACGGAAATGGTTTTCTTTAACTATTTAACTCTAATGAATGCACTAACTCTGATGTACACAACAATTCTCTCAAAGATATTTTTGTGTACATTTATCCTTATATAAAATAATTTGTCTCTTCCGTAATTACTTATTTGGCAATGTTTGCAACATTGCATTGCACCATTGCAACATTGCAAGTTGCAATATTTGCAATTTGAACAACCAAACGTTCAATCATTCTAAACTATAAACGTGGAACCAACCATCAACGCCATACATTATTTTGTCACAGTAGACAAATATGATTATACCTGATACCTGTTTGTGATATTGAAGAACGTATGTTCATATGTGTCGAATGTATGTCATCTTCCTATGATATAAATTGTATGTGTCTAAAAATATCGATTTGAGTTACTCATGCTCCGTACGTTTTAACAGCAGAGTTCAAACCTAAGAAATTACGTCTTTGTTTCAGCTGGCCATATTTTCCAATTTTGTCTAGATGAGTTTCACCAATTTTTAACCATTCTGTTTCAGTATCTCATTTTTACATCCTTAGACATATAAGACAGAATATTTAATTGGAAATATGTCAATGTTCCCTTTAAATCTTGTGTACTCACTGCAATCGCATAGTTATTTTATGTTTTTGGCAGAATATTTTTTTTTGGCTTAAACAGCGATCCTGATCGAGTTTTGCCTGCGTTTACTCGCTCATGGGGACGACGGTACTGCGTTGATTCGCTCAGACGGTTCTTTGTTGGCAGTTCCGGGAATTAATAGGTAGGAGGTACGTGAGATCAAGGTTTGAAGTTTCGGAAGTTTTTTGAATTGTAAAATTTTACTGAAAAGAAATAATCATGCCACTACTTTCACTCTTAAAAATATTTTTAAAAGTTTAGACATTTATATAATAATAATAATAATAATAATAATAATAATAATAATTATTATTATTATTATTATATAAAAATTTACGATTATTTTCCAATGTATGGCATTTTTCTCAAAGCTTCAACTCTTAACTAGATGTTTTTGATTGTAAGCTGAAGAGATGCCCTCCCTTTCTATTTTTTGTTGTTGTTAAAGTTAATTCAAAAATACCTAGGCATTATTTTAGCCTTTTCAAAATCTCTCCCCCTTCTTTATAATATTTAGTAGTACGTTCTAACATCCCGTAGAGATTTATTATTTTGCGTTTACTGGCGCGTCAACTGCTGTAGTCATCAGTCCCCTAGGGGTTGTCCATGTTTTTATCACTGTGTGGCTGTGACCTTTCTCGCTAGATCGCTAGGTCCAGCGCAGAGTCGGCCTGAGGAAGAGGAAGACAAGATCGCGTGCAGTTCATGAACCTTTTCTGAGGTTCATGGTATTCGTTTGATATTGTCCGGAGAAACCAAGAAAAAGCACCGAACCGAGTAACCGGTCGCTAGAGATATCTAGATAGTGGCTGCATTGGGCCTAGCTTTGTAGCTAATGTCGAATCGTCTGCCTACGTTGGGACTTGTCCAAGGGTCTCCTGGTCACAGGCAGTGCAGTGATATATGTTGATGTCCTGATCTACCGCAGACGGAAACATCGCGCTGAGTTATAGTTTTATTTCCAGTCCTCTCTACACTTCACTTTCTGAGTTACACAGAGGAGATTTCACTATTTTGGGTAAAAATCTTCC
Organism: Gryllus longicercus; assembly: GCA_038098605.1. Lineage (NCBI taxonomy): Eukaryota > Metazoa > Arthropoda > Insecta > Orthoptera > Gryllidae > Gryllus > Gryllus longicercus. The sequence goes on along the minus strand of JAZDUA010000927.1, from coordinate 125,011 downwards.
AGTATTAAAATGTTATTTCAAGATATATTTATTTCATTATTTAAAAAAATAAATATAAATTAATTTTAAATTTATTATAATCTTGTAGAAAAAATTTACTCACTCAAATGCTGTGAGAGTTATTTTTCAATCAAACCCCTCCTTCCTTGGTTTCACTCGTGTCACACTTACGCGGAACCCTTTGCCCTCATTGCGTACGTTTTTTCTATGAATGAACCCCTATGTATTACGTATTGTATTACAGTTTTGTGACACGGTCAGATGGAAGAGCAAGCCCAATGGTCTGAGTCTCATCAGAAATAATTTCTTATTTTTTATTTATTTGCAAATTGGTACAATATTTATCGCCTTTTTCGATGTCAGGGCCACACAATATTAGATTTTCTGACGGATCATGGCTTCTTTCCGCTGGTGAATTACAATACTTTCTCATTACAACGTATGCACATAGTAGGCGAGACTACCTATTATTGTTGTAGAAGCAAAATTGATTTTTGTCAAAATATTGTTCAGAAAAATATTTATTAATAATAATGTTTAGTTAAATACAATAAATAGCAAAAGGTACTTCAGAATTCGAATACTAAGAGAATAAGGCAACAATCGGTGTGGGACGGTAAGAATAAGCAATAATGAAGTATAATGAACTCATGGTGGGGCCACTTCTGAATAGAATAGAATAAGAACAGTAATACTGACTGCAGTGAAGAGACAAATCATCATAAAAGAGAACAGCATAAGCGATTTTTGAAAGTAATTACATTTCAGATTGACCTCACAACAGCATTGAGAATGGAGTGACAGGAAAAAAGGTATTCTGCAAATTTTAATTTTGTTGATGAGTTAAGTGTGAAATCTTAAACTACAAAACATATTTAAGTTTATTGACAGTAAACTTTGATTAAAATTAAAGATAAGTATACTGGACATCTTTCAAAGTTGACAGATCTCATAGGTCGACAAGCCGTGTTAGCTAATATGGGATGTCTACACCTACCTAGTTGTACGTTTTGCATGAAGAGAGATAATGGACACAAAATGTGCCAGTGATTGCAGGTTTTCAAACATGAAGAGTATGTAATGAACCCGGCGGACGGGACATCGCACCGGAGCGAACTGGGAGAGGGCGGGGTCAATTTTTATGAGTGGCAGAGTAATTTTGGCGTGTTGCTATCGCTCCGGTTGCCCAGCGCCTATCTAAATAAAATCAGAGATTTCATTGACGAGCGAAGGCAACGCGGGGCCGTTGTCAGTGTCGCACGCATCTGCCTTTTGGCGACATCCGAAAATTTGTTGCTCCCAATGGATGCGTGCGGTTGATTTGTCCGCTTCATCGATTTACCACTGTTCTGGGCGCAAGGTACTTTATCTCCACTGTACATAGCTGCATATGAAGAACAATTACAACACAATAAATCGTAGCAGAGTGTCAGAGGACAAAACTGCATTTGGAATCGGTACCAAACATTGGGTATATACATGTTCTTGCCATCTATTGAGAAATTTGCATCATTCCGCAATTTCCCAAGCAAGCACTAAGAGGCAAAGTTGAATAAGATTCACTAAGGTGATTCGAATTGTTAACTGGTTTCTCGTATTTGTAATACATATGTAATATTATAAAATTTAATTGTGTATTCTGCGAATACTTTCGTCTTTTGAAACCCTCTCATTTCCAAATTCGACCAAGCATATTTATTTAATTTTTGAAGCTTTAATGAAACTTGCCTCTTCTACTTTTGTATATTTCTCTATGTACTGTAGACCGCGACTTAAGTTATCGAGAATTCGCCGAGTCCTATTATTATGCACGGAAATAAGAAGAAAAATATTTACACTAAAAAACTGTTTATATGTGGAGAAACTTAATATATAAATTTGAAGCCATTGTGCCCACCACAAATCGCTAGCTTTGGCATTGAATTTTTATATCATGGCTAAAAACGGTATAATTTTACAATTTAAAAAGTTCAGATGTTCAGATTTTCGAAATATAAGATAATTGAATTCGGACCTATACAATATTTATTAGCATACTTTTTTCTTTTCTAGAAAACAATTAGGAAAGAATAATATGAATATAAAGTTCCGAATCGATACCGAACACTGTAACAATATACTTCGTTGAGGAAATTGTGTCATTCAAGTTAGGTAAGCAGACATAAACAGAAAACACTATTTCTTATGAATGTGTAGGACAAGTTCGAGTTGATGCCGTTATGTCATCATTCTCGGCATTTTCTCAGATGTGATGCACGTGAGTACACATTTATTTTTTTCTGGAGAAGAACGGAAAATTTAACGAGTTTCTATCTATTCGGGACGAGCTCACAGTGCATTGAATTACATACTTGAAATGATAGGTTTCCGAGAAGCACTGGCTGTACACTTTAATGGCTCGATTCGCGACGCTGGGTCCGTTACAAGCAAAGCAATTACTGTAGCGTAGTATTGGAAGATACCTCTGGAGAACCGTTTCATAGTCTATACACGTTTCACTGAGAAGCGCATAGTTGTATCAGGAACGCAATTACCCTCAGATTACCGTCATCGGAAACGAACTACCACAAAGACGTATTCTTTACTCGCAAGACTGATCGGCGCAATTTGACTTCTCCTGGGAATCGTAAACTAGAATCTCGCCAGATCACTTAACGGGGAACGAAGTTTCGGAATAGGATTATAAGAATAATACATAATTATATAAGATGTAATAACTATATAATATATAATTTGACAAAAAATCGTCACGTTTCGTTAATATCTTTTGTCGTTAAATGAGAGTCTTTAAGGTTAAAAAGAAATAAAGGCTTTATGTGGATTTTTTTATTTATTGTCTTTGAAGCTTATCACCTAAAGGAATAAGTAACTAGTAAATGTAGTTGGTAAACGTAAGTTATGAACAATATTTTAAAGTTATTGGTCATTAATAAAGTACTATAATAATTATATTCATGACGTGAACATACAATAAATTAAAATGCATGCAATTTAGTTTCAAATGCGACTACTATTTAGTGTATACGAACATTGGTGGAGTTGAAAGGAAGCACATGTGTACGGTGAGTGACAGCGTTTAAAAATTCAAGTCAGGATGATAGAGCGACAATTGCAACGCAGTCACAACGAAACATAAAAGCACGGGAATGCCAAAAGGAGCTGCGAGAAGTACAGCGTGTGCATGACATGTGTAATCAAACGGAGAGCGAGAGAGAAAGAAAGAGAGTGAGAGTGAGAGTGAGAGAGAGAGAGAAAAAAGAAAATATTGCCACCTTGGGTGAATGTGTGACTGCTCACCTGAGGGGAAGATCGTTTAACATCATTAGGATATTTTGAACTCTCATTAATCAACTTTTATCTGGAAGATTATGGTGCCCAACTCTTCACTGTAAATGACATTCAACAAACGAGATAAAAGCTTTTCAAAAACATCATTAAGCAACTTTTTACGATAATCATCTTAAATTCATTTTCCAATTCGCCCGTTTAATGGGTTTTGAAGGTCATGAGATGTTAAAATGATTCGATGACCGAAAGGTAGAATGAAAACTGAAAAATAAGTGCGTTGTTCGTTTACGCAAATTTGGAATAATTTGAATATCCCCCTCTCCTCTGGAAGGCAGCTGTAATGCGCGCTTGACCCCCTTAAATAATTACGTAACGATTGTGACAATTTTATTTCTGTTCAGTATCAAAATTTATTATAATTGATGTTAGAATTCGTTGGTAATGCGACCGAACCTATCAATAAGATTGGGCACAATTTGTGAAGAAGGATACTTACCCCGAGACAAATTCTGACAAAGCCATGCACCGCCTTCGTTGATGATGCATGGGCGAGAGAATTTGTGTCAATTTAATCGATTCTAAGTAGAATATACTACATATCACTTTTCAATATTTTCATCTTAATCAAACAGATTCAATCAATATATCAATGATGACACAATAGTTCTTTTTATTGTAACAATTATATAATAATTTCTTTAATTTTTTTACATTTGTAATATAATTTTTTAATATCTTAATGTTTTAGTATGTGGCTGAGTAAATGGAATTATTTCTACAATTGTTGAAAAACAATGATCGTTACATAACTCTAAGCCAACACCCTCTACCCCTATGTAACGCAGCGTAACGCTGCCTCAATCCTCGTGCCCCCTTCTTTGGGGTTACGTAATTTACGGACGACCCCTAACACTGATGTTGCTAACACGTACATTTGATATCTTGAATTTCAACTCAGGCCATGCCAGCAAACACCTTGCCAAACGTTCTATCAATTATTCACACCGCGAGCGCGAGCAGTGCATCCATTGCGACCGGCCAACAGCTTCTCTCTCTCTCTCTCTCTCTCTCTTTCTTCCCCACGGTGGGCATCGGCGTCCACTCCCGCGGGAACCGCGCCCCCGTGTGGCGCGCCACATTAGGGTGCGCGACTGGGAGAGGGGGAGGGAGACGCAGGGAGATGAGCAAGACATGTGTCAAAGGAGAGAGAGAGGATTGGAGAGGAAGACATACGGAGAGAGTGAGAGAGAAGGAGGTGTAGGGAGTATGGAGAGAGTGAGAGAGAAGGGGAAGGGAAAGAAGCGGAAATTGCGGAAAAGCAGAAATTAGCAGAGGAGGGGCCAGGGCAAGGGACAGAAAGTGGCCAGGAGGAACGGAAGGGGAAGGGCAAGGGGAGTATTGAGGAGAGGCTGGGGAAGATGTGGCAGGGATAATGTTGTAGAGAGAATGTGGTGTGCCGAATGTGGGGAGAAGGATGTAAAGGAGATAACGTGGCTGGCAGACGGCGGGGAAGGTGGCCCACAGACGGATAAGGAGAGGCACGAGGATGGCAAAGAGGAATGAGGATAGTGTGGAGCAGGGCGAGGAGGTGGTGGAGGGGCCGGCAGCTGGCGGGATGGCCGGCACGGGGCGGGGCGGGAGTGTTTAATCGGGGCGCAGGGGGAGATCGCTTTCCGCCTTTATGGCTGGGCGCGCGGGGGAGGCGCTGACGCCGCCACCTGCTGCCGCAGAGGCCGGGGTTGGGAGCAGGGGCCGGGGTTGGGGGCCCGGGGGGCGCGAACGCGAGGAGAAAAGCCGAATGGGGGCCGCGGCGACTGAGGGCGGCTGTGGAGCTGACGTCGCTCCTCGTGACCGAGACGGCGAGGGAGGACGGGGTGACCGGAGGATTCCGAGACAAAGGGCGAGACAGACCTCTAGACGAAGAGATGAGTGCGACGTGGAGAAGCACGTTACTTGTAAGAGGAGAGATGATGGAGTACACAGAAGTTATTTCAATATATTTAAAACATACATCGCAAGAAGGGTTGCTACAAGTCGTATGTTATATGTGAACGTTTTACAACTGCGGAGTTTATTGGCAGGCGAGATTGACACCGTAGAAAATACGTCGAGGTATGAACCTTACTCTACTCCTATTCGAGAACGTTCCATTAAAGGCAATCGTACATTTTGAGCAAAAATGAATATTATGAAGTCTATAAGTTTTCTCTGGTCTCATGAAGCAAAATATAATTTAATACTATGTTCATTGATTGCATAACCCGAAAGAAACAATATTAGTGTCTGCGTTAGCAGAATAACGAACTAGATCGGTATACGCTTTAAATGATTTACCTCAAGCTGGTATAGATGCCCACGGAAATGGAAACACACGGCCAAATATTTACTTAATTTAGGAAGTAGGAAATGTGCGCCATTTGACATACATAAACACCAAAATGGAAAGTACAAAACAATCTTAATGCACATATTGTAATGATTTATTAAACTTGTAAACTGGAGAATAGTTAAATATATGAGTATTAATTGTATTTGTTATTAAAGTTGAAAAAGAACAGTGAATTGGTATAAAGAGATTATAAAGAGCATTGTGTGCCAAGAACTGTATATTAGAGTGTGAAGAGATTTTGTAGATTTTTTACAACAACAGGCGATCAAAAGCCTGTAATTAAAAATGATTAATGATTTTTTCGGCATGTGATTGCTTCTCTAACAGTTACTCTCCTAGAATCACCGGCAACCTCTTTTTTTACGTCATCAACACGGAACAATTTAGAGCATTGTGGAACTCTGAGATATTTTCAGACAACTATATATATATATATATATATATATATATATATATATATATATATATATATATATATATATACGGGAAGTCATAGTGAAAGCAACGACCATAACAAGGATTCGCACCCTACCCACCTCAATCAGCCTCTCTCTCTCTCTCACATGACGATGTTTGCTTTGGAAAATATGGGGTACGACGTAAATTGTCGGGAGTGGGAAAGGCAAAGCGCCGTGTGATCAAACGCTTCTCGCGCTGCAAGCGGTGGCTAAAAGATCAGAAGCTGCGATTGGAGCAATAACAGTGGTGTATCGACCGGGAGGTTCACGCACTCCAGCATATATTTTATTTTTCTTTATTTTTTATTATTTCTTTGTTTAGGCAAGGCTGTTACTGTTTTATCATTAACCCTTTGTGATAGTTTTGGCTTTCAGCGTTTATTTGATATTTTTTACAAAGCAAATCGAAATCGTTGCCATGCGTAATCGTTGTGTAAACTCTGGTGTTCTTTCGCAGCCATGCCTCCTCATAAACACATTGGATTAATTTAACATCCTTTGAAGTAAATGAGAATAGTGCAATTCGAACGTGGAGAACTGGCGAGGAGAGACCCATGCTGATCCAATGGCATTAACATCATTTAGAGAAAACGAGGGAAAAGCGTTTGTGTTTGGTACGAGGGAACGGGAGAATGGAAGAGGAAGATTCAGAAGTTTCTACAGAAGATGATGATATTTGAATTGATTTAATGCCTTATTTTACGTGGCGAGACTCGGGTCATTAGGCCCGCTCTTCCGTCTGACCACGCAAATTTCGCTACGCTTCTTTCACCAACTAGCGGAGAAAGGAGGTATTTCTTGGGCGAGAAACAGGCGATTTGAATTTACCTCAGAGGCGTCATTTAGGCATGGGGATCTTTTACATGCAAGTAAATCTACTAACACGGGACAGCCGGCTTTACTTCCCCTCCCCAGAAAGGCGTACGAAGGATTTTTTCGCCTTTAAAAATCCACGGCGTCGATCGGGTTTGAACCGCCAGCTTGGCTATAACAGTCCGATACGCTAACCATTACACCATCGCCGCCGTGTTTTGCGCTTGGATAACACCTGTGGGAAAAGCTAAAAACGACAAAATGTCATTTGGATCAGTACGATACTTCTGTCCCTAATTTTGGTCAAGCTCTAAAACTAAAACGTGGCCGTTTCTATCTCCGTGGGAAGTTCTGCTAGTAATAATAATAATAATAAAGTGTTAATGAAGTGTATTGTTAAAGATGGAAATGTGCAGAACGATTCATGTCGTTATGGTTGTCCAACTGTTAAATCAATTCAACATGTTACCTAAGGTTATACACATCTGGTAGGCACTGAATATAAACAACGACATGATACAGTAACCAAAATTTTACATCAAGCGTTGGCTCATAAATGTTGTCTTCTGACTGAAGAAAAGGTACCGTACTTCAAGTACCAACCTGTGAGTGTACTGGAGAACGAGGAGTGGCGCTTATATTGAGATAGAACTATCTTAATGGACCAGATTTCTTGTATCCAAATATTCTATACAATGCACTAAATACATTATTAATGATTACTGTTTTGTTAAATATTTATTTGATTGCAGTTTTATACGAAAGTATTTCATTTATTCCTGGGAAGTGTGCGTGCGTTTTCAAAAATAATTTTCTACGGTTTCGTTCAATAGAATTTTTGCTGCTGCAGGACATTAGTAGTTAGCTAAGTAAACTACAATATTTTGGCTGCGTCAGAAATCAAGAAAAATGGGTATTCGTAGTCTAGAAACACAGATAGCCGGAATGCATGGTACACATTGTTCTGTGCTGGGGTTCGAACGTTAAATGCGCGACTAGTTCATAAACTATGAACGCAAGACTCACAAAAAAAACACGATTTGACGAAGAAGGAGGGTGAATATTGCATGATCACTGCGTTCATATTTGATGAAAGTTTGTTACTGAAGGAGATAAAAACGCGTCATAAGAACCAAGACTATGTATGGGAGGAATAGAAGCGTGGAGAAAATAATTGGTTTGACACCGTGGATGAAGGAGATTATTATTATTACTCTACTTGCAATGTCTGCAGATGCCGTATGCAGTGCAGTCATTAAAAGTTTATGGTTCGAGACTCAGTTATGGCTTAAAGGATTGGGAACAGCACGCATGGGAGTGACATTTAAGAGTCGGAAGGAGTCACAAAAAGAACATCTGAGGGAGGATATTTCATTTTCTAAATGTTTGCTGCGTGCATGCATAAGGATGAGAAGGAATATGACCAAAATAGGAAGGCGGATGACAGAATCAAAGTAATGGGAAGGAAATGAAGGACGCAAGATTAGAAATGAAAATGGTGTCAAACGTTGTATGTGGTTGGGAAATCTAAAACGAAGATGTGGCCTATAATAAATTCTAAGCAAAATGATGCAATTTAAACAAGAAAGGAAAGAAGGAAGAGTTCACGTGAATATAATGTATTTAATAAAAAAAAATGAAATGGACATGGCTAAAATTTAACCTATATAAAATTCCTTGGCTTAGACGCAACCAATGAGGCGAAAGCATTGTGCTGTATTTATTCAACATTAAAAACAGAGTAATCAGGTGTCAGGGAATTTAACTACGGATTCTCAAAATATTAAAAGATGAATGTATAATAAAGGATGGTATATGTGGTGAGAGAAGGTGGTGAAGGAAGATCAAGAAAAAGAAAAAAAAGATGTGCATCCCCGGAAGGGGATGGTATCAGAAGGAAGGCGGTGATCGTGAACACGTGCTGCTTCACGTGGAAAGAAGAAACGCGGAAAGATTTGAAGATAGAAGAAATTACGAAGCTGATAACGCAGTAATGAAGAATAGGGAGGTGAAGGAGGTGGAGTAAAGAATAAGATTTTCAGGATCAGAAAGCGAATTGAAGAAAGAGAATGGCGATAAATCAATGAGGAGGAGAAAAGGAAGAGAACGCACAGAATAACGAGAAAAAATAAGACAGTGGATGAGTGATGGAAGTGAGGGAAATGGTCGCAGAAACATGAAATGATCCAAAGAGTGAAGTTGAATAGGACAAGAAGATAACAATCAAGAGGAGACACGGGGGAGGATGCAAAGACCATCCTGCGGATAAGGATATTAAGGAATGAAAATAAGATAACGAGATTAAAGAAAAATGGCGGGATAAGTAGAGGAGGAGAAAAGGTGGTGTCGCAAGAAAAGATCGACGGAGACGAACAGGATCGAAACAATGAGGAAGAGAAGGAATATAGTTCAATGAACCGAAAAAGAAAGAAAGGAAGAAAGAAAGGAAGGAAGAAAGGAAGAAAGGGAGAAAGAAAGGAAGAAAGAGGGAAAGAAAGAAAGGATGAAAGAAAGAAAGGAAGGAAGGAAGGAAGAAAGAAAAAAAGGAGACCAGGCGGAATATTAGCAGAGGAGAGGCAGTGCAGCAATGCATTCCCGGAGAAGCAGAAGGTGCGCTCCCGGTTCACAGCCCGGCGCGGAGCGGAGCGGAGCAGAGCAGGCGACGGCGCGTAAACGTCAAACGGCAGCGGCAGCAGCTTCATTTTATTGCGACCTGCGCCCTTAAATCAGACACGCGGGCGCCCTCGCCAGCACCGACGCCAGCGCCAGCACCAGCGCCAGCGCCAGCGCCAACGCGACACCACCCCAGTGCGCACCCCCTTCCGGTGTTATAAGTGGGGAGAAACACGCAAGATGCGGTCGAAATTGACGGGCCACAAACTTTTCAATTAAGATGATTCATACCCATACAAATCACTGACGCTCGGTTATCTGGAAATTTTAAACAAATTGCTTTGCTCGTAAGACCTACGTATGATTGTTGAAATCACGCAAAATGAGACCGAAATTACAGTTTCCAAAACATTGCAACTTTCATAATTCAAGCACATTAATGGGTTCGATGATCAGTTATCTATCATTATATAGACGGCTTGTTACCACTGATAATATGCTAAATGAAATAGGCTAATCTTGATGAAAATCTAAAATGTAGATAAAATTAATTTTACGAACATCACATTCATAATCACTTGAACAAATGTCTCCTTTAATTTTTTCAAAGGGGGAGAGGGTCAGACCAAATCCACCTGGTGTTCTCTCCTATTTTGGGTATGCACTTATTAAATAAAAAGCACATAAATCACTTTGACGCTTTGTAGATTAACATTACTTCGACGAATTGTTTCCCCCAACCATCACCGAAGCATTTTGGTTGAAAACACGGCCAGTTTGGGCAACAAACATTTTGGTCAATTTTTCAACTTGCCATGATTGATTGATTGATTACTTATTGTTTCCGGGTGCGTCAAAGTTCATTAACATTATCCTGTTTTTGTAGTGTATGCTTTTGCACGGGATGAAGAGGTATTCTTTCTCCGTTGGATGATGAGATCCGGCGCCAACCTACATGCCAGATCTCAGGGATTTCCCAAGATATCTTTCACAAGCGGGGTACCGCCCTAGTCGGGACAAGCTGCCGACTGGTCTTTCGACATGTGTGGTAGTGTAGTGCATGTAAGGGTAAGTGTGTCTAAGTAAGGGGTGAGGGTAGGGCAATGAAGAGAAAAATGTTCGGGCGTGGTCCGCGACACGTTTTTTCGGGTACTACTCCAGAGTCTTCTGGTGTTGAATGGAGAAACCATGGAAAACTACGGAACAGAGCAGCTGGACGCTGTAATTCTCCTCCACACAGCGTCTGAATTCCACCTCGCTTTCTAGCAAGTGTCGGTAATCCTGGCACTGTCCGGAGTCGAACCTAGTACCTCCAAGTCAGAGCCACTGTAGTGGAATCAGTTGATACTCTGACTGACCTCCGCCGGTGCCAATTCGCATGAATGGAACACATAAAGGTCATGGATGTCTGTTAATCAGACATTAAGTGGAGACGCCAATTTATTCTGACGGGTTGTTTCCTATCTCTTTGGCCTCTGCGCGGTAGTTGGAAATGCGCAAAAACGGAACAGAGAGTAGTTTCCAAAGCTCTCTAATCAACATAGAACACAGGCACATAATGGTCATGGACACTCGGTAATCGGACATCGGTGTAAGGGGCAGCAATGAATTTAGCAGAGTGGCCACTCCTGTTAGAAAGTCGCAATAAGGGAAAGAAATTATAGTTTTCAAAATGGTCCATTTTACATTATTAAAGCACAACACTGGGGGTGGACTTGTAATCGAACTTTTGAAAATTGATGAATGGTACCACAGGATGATGCCGAAGTAGTGGACAATAGCTACTGCAACGTTTACTACGTTGATGTTTTAACATCCTCAGGCGATCTGCAGTCGCGGCCCAGTGATTACGAGCAGCAGCGACCTCCGTGCTGCGCTGCGAGTTCAGCCTTGGTCATGGATGTGGGCTTCCGTGCTCTGGCTAAGAGATGCTTAATCCAACCACCATGTAACGCCTTCGAAAACCATATTCGCTCCCATTCCCTCCCTGCTCGCAGAAGTTGCGCCAGCAGCACGTGTGTCACTGCCTCCGTGCAGGGGGGATCGATGATCGATAATCGCCCTGTGAGCAACGTGAGTGCCTCCTGCTCTCCGCCAAACCTTCCTTCCTGGAACAGGTTTCGTGAGCAGCCACGAACTTACGGGCTACTATCGGCTACTTGGGCTTGCGAGTCACAACGGATTTACGGAGTGGAGGTTAGGGTCAAGTTTCCCTAGGATGGAAAAGAAATAGCTTGTGAATGGTTTAACAGACGAGAGGAAACATAAGCCGCTAACCGCGAGTTCAGCAGAAATAAAATTTCCGTTGCATTCAGAGATAACTTTTCCGTCAACAATGCTTTGGAAAATGAAGGAGACCGTTGCTCGAAAAGGAGTTTGTGGGACGGTGCGAGAATTTTTAATAAAGAAAAAGGCAAATAGAGAAATGGCACGCTGCACGCTGTATAATGGTCGGCGAATCAAAAATTCGTAGATGTTAAGGTACTTGTGTTGAGTCAGCTTAGCTAACAAGTGGTGCGAACACAACACGTCCATTCCCGACCTATTTTCTCCCAAAAATACGCGAAAAGTACTCAAATTATTGAAAAATTGTACATAACCTTATTTCAAAATCTATCTTTAAGAAACAGATTTGACTCAGCTTCATTATTGTAGGATCAGGAAGACCCCAAATAATTTCGAACTTTTGCAATTTTCGAAAAATCAGGATTTTTAACAAACATGAGACCTGCATCATTCTCTCAAACGTCCTTCACACTACCAAACAATAAAAGTTAATCAAAAACGTTGGAGCATTTTTTTTAAATTTGGGAAATGTCCCAAGAGCTTCATGTAAAGTACCACCAAAAGTAAAATATCAGTTTCCAATTGAAAAGGCCGCGAAATCAGCCATATTGATTGGGGAATGTTAGTTTTGGAAAAAATCGGCTGAACAGTTTTGCCGCTAACGCTATTCACAGACAGGCAGAAAGATAGGCAGACGGTCGGCCGAACGTTTGGCCGTCAATAAATTTTTCGCTATCGAAGACCCACAAATCATTGATACTAGCAACACCACGTGCTAGAGGATTTTTTTTCTAAATTTACCAACTGGAGTTATACACTTTTTCGTTACCAGGGCCAGGCAATAGGAGTTTCTGCCAAATATTGGCCGTTTATTCGCGCTGCATTACGCAACTTTCTCTGTACTCCGTAGCGAGAAAGTAAAAATCGCCAATATGGCGAAATTAACTCAACCATTGCCTAGTCTACGGCGAGACTCCATCCTTTGGTCTCTTCGATTTACTTAAAACATTCTTGTGTCCACTCAACACAAACTTTCCAGCACTTTTCACATCAAAATTCAGAAACGCCTTATATCGCTTCTTTCCCCGTCGTAACTACAATTCAAACATTTACACATAAATACGCACATTTTACACTTATTCCATCTATACTATTGGTTTAATTTGATTTATCTTGTCAATTAACAGTAAAAACTGTATGTGCCGTATGGGAGAGGAGTACAATCTTTGCACGTTTTCTTGAGCTGTCGAACGGTTTCCCTACTTTTTGTCCCTGAGTATTTTATTAATGAATACTGTTGTGTGATACCAACTCATTGTTACAAATTATACAAAGTGATCAATTTAAATCAAGATATAAAACATTTTTCATACTAAGTGACTTATTTTTTACCTCATAATGTGAAGACGTAGTGAAAATGAGGATTTCCGCTTCAAATTCCAGTTACCTGTCTCCCACGCCATCCCGCAGGCAACGGCGGTCTGTTTGAAGTAGAGGTGCATTCCCCCTCCGTCAACGTTTTATTTCAAGCTGGTTTTACGTAGGATAGAAATTCCTGGAGATGTCTCGAGTACATTTAAATGTACCCCATGGTATACACTCACTTATGAATTACTATTAATTGTTATTCCTAACTGCCTAGAGACTGAATCATACAGTTTTTTGACCGCATTTTCCACAATCCGTTTCACCGTGTGGAGTCGGTGGGCGGGGAGCGGCGGGCGGCGGCGCCCGCAGCGGGGCCCGGACATGCGCGGGCTTTTTAATAAGCGCTCGTAAAAGTTAGGTGGAAACGCCGCGAGTAGTCGCAAATTAATTCGCGACTGAGAAGATAAGACGACATCCCAGCCAACTTTCATATTTAAATTCATTTCATGTTGCCGCGCATAAAGCCGAAACATCACGCGGCAACGCGGCGCCCGCGGCGCGACCCCGAGGCGCGTGTGGCGGAGCGGCAGAAGGGCGCGGAGTGGGCTGTGAAGGAGGGGCGGAGGCGAGGAGGAGGAGGAAGAGGGAGGCGAGAGGAAGGAGGAGCGTGGAGCGAGGAGCGATGAGAGTGGAGTGAGTAGCAAGGAGCGACGAGTGAGGAGTGTGGAGCGAGGAGCATGGAGCGAGAAGCGTGGAGCAAGGAGAGTGGTGCGTAGAGTGAAGAGCGAGGAGAGTGGAGCGTGAAACGAGGAGAGTGGTGCGTTGAGCGAGGAGAGTGGAATGAGGAGCGAGAAGAGTGGAGCGAGGAGAGTGGTGCGTAGAGCGAGGAGCGTGGAACGAGGAGAGTGGTGCTTAGAGCGAGGAGCGTGGAGCGACGAGCGAGGAGAGTGGAGCGTGGAGCGTTGAGCGAGGAGAGTGGAATGAGGAGCGATGAGAGTGGAGCGAGGAGCGTGGAGTGAGGAGAGTGGTGCGTAGAGCGAGGAGCGTGGAACGAGGAGAGTGGTGCTTAGAGCGAGGAGCGTGGAGCGACGAGCGAGGAGAGTGGAGCGTGGAGCGTTGAGCGAGGAGAGTGGAATGAGGAGCGAGGAGTGTGGAGCGAGGAGCATGGAGCGAGAAGCGTGGAGCGAGGAGAGTGGTGCGTAGAGCGAAGAGCGAGGAGCGTGGAGCGAGGAGAGTGGTGCGAGGAGCGAGGAGGGTGGGGCGACGAGCGAGGAGAGTGGAGCGAGGAGAGTGGTGCGTAGAGCGTGGAGCGTGGAGCGAGGGGTGAGGAGCGTGGAGCGTGAAGGGAGGAGCGAGGAGGAAGAAAGTGGAGTGATGAGAGAGGGGAGAGGAAGGTGAAGTGGGAAGGTTTGAGCAAAGGGGGAGAATGGGTAAGAGGCAGGGAGGTTGTGGAGCGGGAAGTGAAAACGGGACAAGGGAGAGCAGTTGGAGGGGAAAGGGTCGTGCAGAGAGAGCAGTGGAAGAGGTGGAGCGGTTGTGGGGCGAGGAATGGGACAGGGGAAGGGAGGGGAGGGGAAAAGCGGCGGGGGTGGGGACGCGTGGATCGGCGTTCTGCTGGAGGCCCACGGCGCTGTGGGGGCGGGGAAAAGGGTCGGCAGGGAGATCGACAAAACCAATGCGTTGACGAAGGCAAAGAGATTAGTTATGAAAGGGAACGGAATTAAACAAAACAAGAATTTAGGTAATTACTGTAATGGAACGTACGTTTACCGAGATGTTCATCAATGCAATAGAGGCTTGATCTACCGGGTTTAGCAGCGAGCAGATCCCCTTCCTCCAGTGCTGTTCGAATGAGACGTTCGAATGAGTTCGAATGAGAATGGACGTTCGAATGAGAATGCCGTGAGGGTACTCGCTGTGATTGCTGGGGGTGGGACGTGGCGTCGGCGCACAAGAGTAGTCACATCTCGAAAATTGTGATTTTGCTGGGCAGGTTTATCCTGTGCCGAGCCGTTTATTTCGCGGTAAAACGAAGTATTTCATTTTAATCCTCGTGAAATACCAATTTCTCAGGTAACTTGAAACATGTTTTATTTAGCCAAAAATACCATTTTTTTCATTTCTGTAACATTTTATATACTAGTAGTATCGGGATAGGTATGAGGATATCTTGGACCTAATTATAGATGTAGATAAAGGATAGGGAATGGAGAATTGCGTGAGATTTGGGTTATTTTAATAAAAGTAGTACTCTGATATCACCCTTCAATTGATCAAAGGAAATCAAGGAAATAACCGATAAAAGCAGCTGCAATTTCAATCCAAGTGGCGGAATCATGTGCCCCTGATACTTAGCTGGCATCGAAAACACGTAATTGTCGAACTGGCTCCTATGAACTCTGATCTACAAAGATTCAGTAATGGATTCGCAACAATTTTCAAAAAAATTGATTCAAGTCATTCAGTTTGCCAAATGTTTAGAGGCCCATAGACGTTCGGTGTACTTGACAGCCAATGTTTGCACGCCTCGTGAACAATCGCATCTTGATGGCTTCCAGATTGACCCGTGAGGGTTTACCTGTTTGTGTGCTGAACAGAAGAACTCCGACCTCCACAAATTAAAAAAAAAAAAAAAAAAAAAAAAAACTAGCCAGAATGGAATTAGGGACATCCAAGATCCGGTCGAACTTTGAACTCGCATCTTGAAGATATCTAAAATGCACCGGAATCCGTTCGCGATGATTAAAGCTTACGATTTTAGGCCATTCAAAATAACACATTCGCGTAATTTAACATTTTAAACCCCTATCTACTTTTGAACCATTTTAAATACGAACACCATCTCTAAGAGCAATATAAGAGAGATATTTAATAAATTTTAAGATTTATAATAAATTTGAAATTAAAACAACTATTATTATAAAAATATAGTGAGAAATATCATTTTCAAACAACCTCCTTCCTGTTTGTCGCTGCTAACGTATCTCTCTCTTTCCAAAATCAATCACATTTTTTAAACCGTCTATGTAATTTAGGGCATGTAATTTAGGACAGATAAAAATAGAACTATATCGACCATGCAAAGTAAATTCGTGATTGAACCAATTCTCGTCATGAGGATGCACGGTTACAGCATCTACTGCCTAGCATATTTAGCATTTGGTGCAGTACACTGATCTAGACAGTGATGATGGTGATGAGTAGAGCCATGAAGTTTAGCATAATGACTATATTATTGTTACTATTTTATGACGTCAGACAAATGGAATCACTTAACTGTATTTCTGGGGTTGTTTTAGTAGATTTTTATTTTGCCTTGTTTTGCCTATTTTAGTATTTTTGCCATTTTCTCTTATTTTTGCTTTTTTCTCATTATTTTGCTCTTTTTCTCCTGGGGCCGATTGAGATCAAGCTGGATATAAAGCCGCAAGCCAGGAAACACGAAGGCACGCTAGTATTTTGTCGTTCTGTGGAAGCAGAAGCTGTCTTAAAATCTAAATGGAAAAGGAAGATGACACCAGCCAATTTTTTTAATTTTTTTCATTGATGCCGTCAGGCTTTGTTCGCACACAAGGTATCCTATCCTCCTTTTGAGAATGGCCACCGAACTCTTTTGGAGAAAGCTCTCTGAAAACGATTTATTCTCAGTGAGGCGATTAATACTAGTGCGAAGAACGAGACATGTTATTCCGTTTTCACTGATCCCATTTCAAGACTCAAATGGGATTTCACAATAGCATTTTGAAGAGACAACGTCGCGAGCCAAAGAAATTCGCAGCAATCAATCCCCTACTGGTCATGTCGAATGAGATTACAAAGAAAATATCGTTTCCTCACACATAAAGGGCTATTGAAGATTATAGAGTTGGAATAAAAATGTGAATCACCTTAATTATTAATATTTTACAGTAACTCCTTTTAAATGTGATTTTTCATTGATTACTTAGCTCTTTGCATCCCTACTTTTGCTAGAACAAGTGCCTTTTTGCACACCTATTTCAGTAAAAATTCATTGGTTTTTACGGCCTATTTTGGGTAAAATAACTGCCTGAACTTCCTGGCTCTAGTGATGAGTAACATACCGATTACTAACTAAGCGTATGCGTGGAAGGATGTTACACATTTATGGCCTTTCCTCGCTGCTAGGAGATAATATTATGAACAAATAATACACGT
Source organism: Gryllus longicercus (assembly GCA_038098605.1). Lineage (NCBI taxonomy): Eukaryota > Metazoa > Arthropoda > Insecta > Orthoptera > Gryllidae > Gryllus > Gryllus longicercus. Next base: position 107,620 of record JAZDUA010000927.1, on the reverse strand, counting down.
GTAAGCAAGAGAAACACCAAAACTTGCAATCACGCAATGAAAACCGATATGTAATGCCGAAAGAAAATTCATAATACCCTTGCTATACGTGGGATATATTAATTTGTTCGCCAAGACGAAAGCTTAGGTCATGGAACAGAAAATTACAGAAAAATCTCTCGCCATAGAGATCCGAGTCTTCCTGTACAGATTTTCTATGAACAGCAGTGAACGTTTAATTTAATTTTTCAACCATTCACATGTCAGTAGAAGATTTAATAACGAAAGATTTAATAACGAGAGAAACAAAGATGGCGAGCCAATTTACAAAGAAAGATGATTCGCAAAAAGCAGTAAAAATGTATGTGATGTGCAAGAATTATATTCTTGAGTACCAACTTCCGTTCTCACTGTTTAACTACACTTAGTTGAATAAACCAGTGTAATTTGTAATATTTTAATACTATAAATTTTCGCACTCGAGTAACAGAAAAAGTATTTACACTAAATGAATAAAAACATCAGAAAATGAAGACATTTCAAAGTTATTCCGTGTTGTTCAGGCTGTGACTAGTTACTTCACATGATTTGATAACGTATCCTTATTTCCTTTACTTATATTCCACGACACAAGTTGGTTGGGTTTAATGATTTTCTGATTGAAATACTATAGTTATAATATTTTCAGATATTTCGAGAAAACGCAAAATTGAATGGTGAAAATTTAAATTTAAGACGATATTTGAATTTTCGACAAGTTTAATTTATTTTGATACGGTTTTACTGCATGCCTTTGAACGTAGTTTTAAGTTCTAATATCCGTCTTGAAAATTAAATCTTTCTTAATTGTGGTAAAATGTGACCGTGAAGGGTATATTTTAGGTAGAGTGAAATCTGGCGAAAAAAAAAGAAAGTGGAAGCTCGCAACTGCGCACAAAGTGGTGCGCGAGCCGTAAAACAATTGAAGACTGCGACGAGGAGCGACCAAAGAAATTGAGTCGGTCTGGAGCACTAAGGCGCGGGGGGCGGGGAGCGGGGGCGGGAGCGACGAGAAGATGCGGTGAGGGGCAGGGACAAGAAAATAGGACCGAGTTTGACGGGGAGAGGGGGGTGGTGGAAGGATGAGGAAGGACGAGTGGTGCGGGGATAGGAGGGATGGGAGGGTCGGGGAGAGGTGCGAGAGGGGAGGGAGACGACGAGGAGAGGGGGAACTGGACAAATGGTGAGAAGTGAGGAGAGGATGGGATGGGAGGGGCTGTGAGGCTGGGATGGGCGTAGCGCGTAAGGATGTGGAGCAATGTCAGTAAAGAGTTAACGGCAGCTGTTTGCGCGGGCGGGGCATTAGCAAGGCCCTTCGAGCCAAGTATAGCGTGTGCAGCTGACTGCAGGGAGAGAGCGAGGAGAAAGGGCGGGGTGGGTGGTGGGTAGCCGGTGCTTCTCACCAGCCCGAAATGCCCTAGAGGTTGGAGTGGCGTGTGGGGGGCGGAGGTGAGATGGAAGATGCAAAGGCAATGGAACATGGTCTCGAATGGGGTGAGCGCGTATGCAAGGAATGAGGAAATGGGGTAGGGGAGAATGGGACTATTTGTGATTCGCAAGGCTGGGGAAAGGCAGGTGGTGGGTATCTAATAGCTAGTCGAAGGTAACGAGGTGACAGGGAACGAAAGGTAATGAGTAATGTGGGTGCTTGGGAGTCCCTATAATATTGCGAGGGTAAGGTAGAGAGGAGCATGGTGTGGTGAACGGGATAGAAAACAGGGTAACGGCAACGAGAGCCCAAAAGGGGAAAAAGAGGATTTTGGGGACGAAGGCTGAAAGAAACTGTATGTTGTGACGTGTTAGCGATACGGTAAGTGAAATTAGAAGCACTCTACTTCTGTTTTATTTATTTATTTATTTATTTATTTATTTATTTATTTATTTATTTATTTATTTATTTATTTATTTATTTATTTATTTATTTACGTCAAAAACAGTTAAAACCACTGTATGACGTGCTAAGGAGTGAAGTTAATTTGTAGTTACATTTATGTCCAGAAGCAAAACAAGGATCGATATGAGCATTTTCTAATAGATCAGGGAAACTGGACACGTGATCGAGATGGGGTGTGTCATCAACTTTGGAACCCTTTCCTTCAGAATTAAATTTTGGTAATGCAACTTTATTTATACACTACTAGAATCGCACATACCATACATTGCGAAATTTGGAAATACAGACATTAATCTTCATTATCCCATGAAAGAAACGGCTACACACGAAATATGTCTCCCGACAAAAGAACCTACTACCTAAGGCACTTGAAACGAAATCGAAGAGAATGACGAAGGAGGAATGGTGAAAGTGGTATCGATCGCAGTTTGTGCGTGACTCCTCCGTGCGTTGGCGAAAGCAGCGTCTATCGTTGAACTACGCCGTCAGCAGCAGTGTCGGGCGGTTAGCTAAATGTCGGCGTCAGGCAATGGACCATTAACGGTTGGCGGCGGGCTATGGCGGTTGTAAGCGCTGGAGGCGATGGGTGGTGGACGATGTGCGAGTGGGAAATAGCCAGTGGTGGGCGAGTGACGTCTGGGGAGTGATGTGCTGGTGAGTGACAGTGAGCAAGTGACGAGTGGGCGTGACGAGTGGAGTGTGTCATTGGGTGCTGATATTCTGTGGTCATGTGTTCATCAAGCGACCACGCCTTTCATGGGTGATTTAATTTAGTGTGATTTGTACATTTTCCTTCAAAAAATTAGTAAAACGCGTATGTGACGTAAGGGAGGAAATATTATCTGCTCACCTTCTTATGAGCTCCAGAATCTCTATGCCACACTTTAACTATACAGGATGCCCAGGGGAGATACGTCGAAATTTCTAAAAGAGGCCCTTAAGACAATTTTCAGCATATTTTGTCAAATAAACTCCTTGGATATTCCGAAAAGAGGAGCCTCAATAAGTACTCAGAAGTTGGTTTGAAAAAATATTTCTCTGCAAAAAACTGCATTGCACAAGCATATTAACTCTCCATAGACATGTAAATTGTTTATTATTTACAAAAGAAATAAACATATTTATTCAGAAAGAAACATTAACACAAATAAAAACACCTAATTTACACAATTCGACTTCTTATTTATTTCTGAGTTAATTTTTTTCCATAAAAAATACACCAGTGAGACACATGTACGGTTCAAAGCATTAATCTCCCAATTGCAAGTTAAAAGATAGAATCCTGAAAAACCCCTTATATACTCTATGTAATTGTAAGACCTGTTGAGATAGTTAACTTTCTAATGAAACTTATTTGATATTCATTCTGGGGTCAACATTGGGCATATTACAAATTTCAAAAATCAAAACTTCAATTTAAAAGTTGACTGTTAATCAAAACCAGATCAATCAGAAAAAATGGACATATTGTTTACTACATTGTAAAGAACATGCATGGTGCATTGTACTTCTCCTCCATTCATCACATATATTTTTACTGTCCATAGACAACATAGAAATCAGTAAACATTTACACTAACAGCAAATAAGAATGTTTTTAAAGAGGATAAAAATTAAAAAAATACAAATGCAAAGTTTCACACATTGCTTTAAAATTCATTTATATAGAGTATTAATTTAATAATGTCACTTTTATGATTTATTAAATTATTTTTCAAAATTTTGGTCCGTATTATATGAAATCATATGCTTCTAATGTTTAACCTAATTTTTAAGTATTCCATGATGAAGGAAATGGTTAATTTTTATTTAGGAAACTCTGTTCACTATAGAGATCTTGAAGATTCTTTTTGTGTCAAAGCCTTGCTGCATTATCCATCAGATTTGAATACAGCACTTCTCTTCTCTTGTTTGGGATGGTGTAGAAAGAAATTTAGTAATCTGCCAACCACGTACTCTTTCAATTCTAATTGATAATGAGTTCATAACATAAGAGCGATCAACGAAAAGGTTATTCATTAGGTGTTGAAATTTCCTTAAGTTACATCCCCGTACCAGTTATTTACATTTTAAAGCCACAATGTATCAATAAGTAAATAATGCAATATTTGAAACAAACATCACGCGATGTTAAACGAACAGACGCTGGAGAGAGCAAATCACGTTCACGGTTCCATTTAAAGCGAAGGCTTGAACGTAATGTGGAATTTAGGTCAGCCATCCGATTGACGAGGGTGTGATACAACGCGTGGGCAGGGCAAGCAGAGCGGAAGGGCTGGGAAAAGGGGCCGACCAGCTCGGCGGCCGCAGGGAAGGGCGAGCGTTGACGCACGCTGGGGGCGGGGGCGGGGGCGGGGGCAAGAGCAACGTGCGGCCGAAGGGCGACCGACGCCCCGGCGAGCGCGGCGAGGCGGGGGCGGCGTGCGGTCGCATCGCGGCGTGGCGCGCCGGCTAGACAAAGAGGGAGCCACGGAGCGCAGGAGATGGCGAACACACCGGCGTGTACGTAGGGTGTAAACGCATTGCGAGGGGGGCGGTACACGAGTCTGCGGGGGAGGGGCCCGCGAACGAGGGGAGAAGCGGTGTAATCGGCGGCGACGCGTGGTGGAGGGGGGGGAGAGGAAGGGGAGGTCCTCGCAGGTGCGATTGCTCTCGCGTCGATTGCGGCCGCGTCCTCGCGTCCTCGCCCTCCCCCGCACTCTCAGAGACCCCGCCGTGCTCGCCGCCGGGTTCGCCCCACTGTCAACAGAACCGGCCGCGACCCCCCCACCCACCCACCCGACACAACGCGGTGGCGCCCCGACCCTGCCAGATTTGCTGGTGCGGCGACTGCTCGTCCCATTCACGTCGGCACGCACAGCCAGGAACGCGTGTGCTTCAGTTACGATCAACTTACATCAGTATAGCTAACGAAATCTGTGTAAACTGACGAAGTCGGTGTAAGCAAAGGAAACCGGTGTAAGGAAATTAAATTGCTGTAAGCAAATGAAAAATTTGTAACTAACGAAATCTGTGAAAGTAAACGAAAACGGTATAACTATTACATGGCACTTAAAAATTACGACCCACATTTTCATTCTCTATTAGTTTGAAATGAGAAGAAAAATTTATTATAGAAAACGAGTTATTGAGGCCAAAATATGTCGCCACATTTTCATTTTGCTACATTGTGACCATTTGATTTCCAATATCTCACAATATATAAGTATATATCTTACATAAAAACGTAGACGGAAGTACCAAAAATTCAAAATTCAAGAAATATCCAATAATTAAAAAGATTATAAGTAATTTCATATTTCATTTTTGAAATGTGAAGACTTGAAGATGGGAACAAACCTAACATGCTTGTTATCTACAACATACTCAAGAAAAAGTAAACAAAGATATATTTACAACAGCGTTTAGTGATGAAATGATTGTCTAAAAATCAGCGGAATATCATTTACCAATTAGTTATATTACAAACGATTCAGTGGAGATGTCTCGCATTTCCGCGCAAATGATGACATTACAAAATAACTCGTGGCTTCCAAAGGAATAATTTATAAGTTTTAATTGATAAGCTCTGATGAGTTATTCGAATCTCTCTCTCGATTAACCGTACGATTGTCTGTGACAAATCGTATTTCCGAAATACAGCTGTAAGACAATAAACCACTTTATGTGCAGAAGAGGGCGATTTAATTTCCCTGCCACATCATTTGCTTCCCATTAATCGACAATATTCAAGTTAAATCAAAAATTGTTGATGTCTCTTGGTTTACTAATTTATGAAAATGAATTTTATAGAACTCTGAACTTAAGGTCATTATTCTACAAAAATAAATTATTAACTCAGCCCATGAAATAATGATACATCTGCTATTAAATGGAAATGGTATAATATCATAAATAAAGACTTATTCTTTAAAAAGACTCTTTGAACCTATTTGCCTTAGAAATGGACCATTTTGGTACATCAGTATTCCGCAAAAGCGACGAAATGCGTATTTCCTGTGCTCTTATGTAAAAGTGTAATATATTGGTAGGAAGGAGTTAGGAAGTGGCATTGTCCCCCATGACCCCTATTTGGCATGCGGATATTAAAATAAATGGATCTAATGCAATCACCGCTTATTTACACGATCAGTTACCATATCAATATTTATAGTTTGTACATCAAGTTCTACAGTTACACAGTGCTTCTGAGTTCATGTCCATAAACTTAGTCTATATCTTCGAAATAAATTAACAACAGTCTCACGCCTCATACGTACTTCACATGAGTGCATCTACATCCACGGTTGTCACACGCTTATTCCATCCTCATCTTATTCAAATAACATACGAGTACAGTAGAAAAATTTGAGGTGAACGCCTGCCCCAAATGACATCCTGTGTCCGTCCTTACCAACTGTCAGGTCACAACCGCTGCTTGCTTGTGTCAAAGAAATGTAGCTTCATCAAAGAAATGTAGCTTCACTCTGCGCACGTTTTGTCTCCTTTTGCTTGTAGTGGTCGGAAGAGAGGAAAGGGCGAGTTACTATTTTGTTAGCAATGCAGAAAAATTATATCTACAATTCGTTTACCGATGCAAATAACTTTTCTATAACTCAGGAACGAGAATGTCTAGTTTTTCAAATGTTGCTAACCTCCCGCTTTTTTAAATATTATTTTTATTTATTTATCTTTAACTTTTGCTCATCTTTTATCTATTTATTGTTTAAATAACGGGAAGGAGTTGCGGAACTCAAGAAAACGTGCGCAGATAATCTTCTCCCCCATAAGTCACATACAGTTTAAGCTTTTTTTTAATAAATAAATCTAAATCTAGAAATTCTACGACTGAGTACGTTTCATTGCTTGAGCATGTCCCCTAGTTTCTACGGGAACTCGTAGGTTCTGTTTCACCTCTTCAGTCAGTTAAATTCCCACACTATTGATAAGGCTTTTTCACAAAACATAAAAATTGTGTGCTCCTCACACACTACTCTAGAAAACTTGAACCCTCTTCTATGACTATTTTACAAATATTGATAGATGGGTAGGGGTACCTGCGCATTAATATTGAGGTGACACGGCTAACGATGTGTTGATCATTATCTGCTACAGCGGTGTTGGTTGTCGCACCTGGTGATTGTGTGGTTAAAATGAAAGAGCCAAAATATACTTATCTGAATAACTCGCAACAATCTAAATGATATGTAACTATTTTTTAAAAATATAGTTACTTATATTAATATAAATTATTATTTAACTGAACATATTATTTATTGAGAAACAATATCTATGTAACTAAAATTTTGAATATACCCATAACTTGATGGAAAACTAAGCAGACACTCGTCGTGTGAGAGATGTTAATGGTTTCGTTAGAAAACAATAAAACACTTTTGAGTTTGACTGAAATACTAAATATTTGTCTGTGTTCATCCAAAATTTCCCTATGTTCACATTTGAAACGCATATTTTTGTAGTTTCATGCCGAAAATTACCAACACTTGAAATGAAAAATCGGAACACTTGAAATGAGACAGGAAAAATATGTAGTATGAAACGTCAAAATATGTAATGAAAAAAATAACATGTAATAAATGTGTAAAATCAGATATAATCTGTAATATTAAAATACTCTAATAAAACATTTACATTATACAAAATTAGATTTATAAAAAAAGTTCTAAACAATTTTTTAAAATAATACAAACCTATTAAAAATCATTTGGAGAGCACAAGTTGTTGCCCACTTTGCAATGTACAACATTCACGTCAGTAGTAAAAAATTATTGTATTGTTATTGAAAACTGTAGTTTAGCAGCCAAATCAAGGTGCATATAATCTACGTTATATACACCTTGAGCAGTACAAGCCACAATGCAAACTGGCGATAACTACGACCAGTAAACCATCACCGCAGCGTGCAATATTATCATCGGAGTGTTTAAGTCGGCAATTGTCAAAAAACATTTGGACTTCACTTACATGACTTGCATCACTGGATTCGTCTCTTCGAGAACTTTAGAATTGTAGTGACAAACTTCGATTCACAAAATGTTTTTATGTCAATGTCTCAAAACATAAAATGCTTGCGGCAGCAAATTGAAATACGGTATTATTTCCCTTATCGTCTACAACACATCGATGAAACTTCACCTCGAAACCACAAACCGCCTGCGCTTATTTCAGAGCTAACCGCCGCTGAGTCTGGAAGGATTCACAGCGAGAGGTCCTGAGCTTCGAGTCCCGACGGTCGCGGATTTTCGAGTGTAACTAAGACTAAGGGATAATACTTCTAAGAAATACTGTTTATGAAACAAAAAATAACAACTTTGCAATATAAGTTAGTGCATTCTGTTTTCATTCTGTTAGCGCATTTGACTTTCTGAGTGGAAAAAATGATGCGAATTGGGAACAGATATGATACGTTGACAAGTGTCGTAGGTTAAACTCTACCTATTTGATGATAATGCATTAATATTTAATGGTCATTACAGAATGTGGAATACGTATCGGTTTAGTGGCTTTTATTTTTGGCTTTGATATATTTCTTGCAGTAAATTTAAATATCTCACAATGTCATCAGCTTATGAGTTAATGACATCATCACGATCAGGTTTGTGCTTCAGTTTCCCTGACTCTTTGAGGAAATACAGAGATAGTCCCTTGTTTTTCTCCTGGGTATGAAAGTAGCATGTTCCTTTGCACATTTTCTACAGGTCAGCAAGAAATATACCAGTTATTTACAGGAAACCCCTCCATGTACTCGCGACAGGAAGTCGATTCCTTCATAAAGGGCGCATTCAATGACAATAGAAAAGTTTGTAGCTGAGTTGCTTTTGTAAATAGATTTTACAACACTGAAGTGAATATTTTCTTGCAATTTCATGCTAAAAATGCTAATACCGACAGTGGCGGAAATTAACATAAAAGCACTAATGTTATCGAGATCCATCTTTATTAACTGACTTTATGAAATAAATAAAATAATTCTTTAGTCATCTATCTATTTTTCTGAAATAAAAAAATAAAACCAACTGAAGATGAGGAAATCTGTATAAAGTCACCTTTGGCTGATTATACTTTGACTAATTATAGTGAAAATAGCCAAGAAATTATGGATCATACTGCTCGATCGCATTAGTTTATTGTCGATTTCACTATTGGAGAGTCTCATATGTTTATACTACTTTTCACTGTTGGAAAGACCAATATTTATAATCTAACGAATTCTTCCTTTTCCTTTCTCTGACAAAAGTTTTCCTCATGGAATTGCCCCAACAACAGAATTGTCTAAAATATACAAGTCTCTTCTGCACACAAAAGTAAACGCAGCTACAAAGGCGCTAACAGGTGTCTTTATACTGATTTCCACTTCGCGAGTGATTTGTGGTTCTTATGCAATTTCGCCAATTACTAGAACCCATATCGGGTCTGGCAATTCACACAAAATTGTAGACCTTAATTAATAAGTGATGTGATAATTTGTCAATTTGGCGATTACTTTATGGTTTTATTTCAAAAACCTGCCTTGAATTTATACTAATTTTCACAACTGTACATCAACGCCATTAATGTAAGAGGAGTTCTGTTTTAATTTTAGATAGTCGGTATAGTCTTTTATACATTTATGCTGAAGAACGTTCATTTTTCATATTTAAATTGGAGTTGTGAGTGAAATCATGTGTTTGTTTTTCTTAAACAAAAAATGGAAAATAGTGTACAAATGTTGTTTTTGAGTTTACAGTGTAAATAGTTGCGGCTGTCGACAGATGAATATTTTTATTTAAGTCCCTTATTGCAATCATGAATTACTGTCATACAAAACTGCAAACCTTCTTCAAAAATGAATATTAAAAAATACCACTGATTTGTAAATAAAATGAGGAACATAAGGCAATAAGCTTTCGCAAATAACATGAATGGCTTTTACATATTATCTGAACATTTTTTCGTTGATCTAAATTTCGTTCGGAATTAATGGCATTGCAAAATCACGATAACATAATTTATCACAATGTATTACATTCTTTAAGATCTTCTTATTTATCGTCAAAAGTAGATTAATATTTCAATTTCTTATATTACTCTAATACAATCCTTAGCACTAATAACTGCTGTGTATTGAACTCGAACGATACAGATTTATATTAATTTAAAATTTAAAAGAGAGAATAAATTAAACGACGATTATAGTTAAATGAGCGTGTGGATGTTGATTTATTTCGTACTGTTTCCAAAATTATAAAATATAACAAAATAATAAAGGCAAAAATTGCAGTTATAAAAGCGCAAAACCACATAATTCCACCTTCTCCCATTTCTGTGGTTAATTGAAACGTTCAAAATAGCAAAGTGAAAATAGGGATCTTTACCCGATATCACCCGATATCGTAATGCATGCGCATGAAAGCGCTTAGAAGCAAGATTTCTCCATTAGGAATATTGATATTCAGAGTCGCCAGTAATCGCATGTGTTAATCCGAGGTCTTACACCGCCGTGAAAACTCGAGCAAGACGTTCTCTACTTGAAGGTTTCCGAGGCTCCCGCACGCTTGTTTTTGTAACGCTGGCATTCATTATTTTTTCTTCGACCACTAAGGGAATTAATGGCACATATCCAAATGCTGTGAGGCAAAACCGCTTCCTGCGGGGAATTTTTTTATTTCTCTTTCAGGAGGGCTCTCTCCCCTGTGTTAAAAAAGTCCCCTTTCACGCCCTTTAACTGAGAAAGATGAGCGTGTTCTCAGTTGATATGTATGCTGATCCCGAAGGGCGGCTAGGGGCCGAGTCGACGCGAATGGAGGGTCTTCGTGAGGGGCGGCGGGACGGGGTGGCGGCGGGGGCGGCGGGGGCGGCGGGCGCGGCGAGAGCGGCGGGGCGGCTGGGGTGGCGGTTTCGATACAAAATACGTGAATGTTTTTATTTTCTAAGGTAGAGCATGCGGATAAAAAGTTTTCAATTCAAATTTTTCTTGTTCTAAACAGCTAGTTAATACCAAAATTTGTGTATGTTGGCAGAATTATCTATAACATGAGTTGTTCTCGATTAAATCTTCGGATTCCAGATATTCCGTATTTTGCCATCCAGAAACAATGTGAACCGTTGTGTCTCAAAATAATAACATATAACCACAATGTAAATACTGCATATGAACACAATGTAAATACTGCGGCCAACGTGTATGTCTGAAACAGGCAGCTTAAGAATATTACGTACATATACTTTGATGTTGGAATGTCCATTGTCACAAGCAATGCATCGGCATGTTGGATACAGATGAACATCCGATAACTCACAAATCTTACCACCTGCACCGAAATTCAACGAATTTTCTTTCAAAATGAATATTTTTCCAACTAAAATACTACAAAACGTGCAAGGCAACAATGAAGCATACTATGGAAAGAATGTAAGGGCTTAATGTTGCAGGGATCATTTCCGCTCGATATATATAGTTGTAGAAAATATAGTGAATAATTAAAGTGGAGCGTATAATAAAGCATATAGTAAAGTTTAAAAAAAAAAATTGAAAAGTTGGAAATAATGCGAAAAAGAATGTGCTGTTCTAGCACAACTGATTGAAATCTAAGCCTTTATATATATATATATATATATATATATATATATATATATATATATATATTGCGGGTACCACTGATTGTCTTGAGTTGATAGTTTTGTAAAGGATCTAAGGAGTTGAAGTGGCAGTAATTTACGAATAAAAACACTTTGATTCACTTAAATGATCTGTTCAGGGATCAATCTAAAGAGGCCCACTATTAGTGCTTTTAGTAGAAAAAACATGTTAATGAAAATATACTAGCTGATGCATCACGAACCAATCTTAGGAAAAAATCTCGATGCACAACAGCAATAGTGGTTGCATCTTTCTATAGGTCTCCAAACAAATCTGGAGTTCCTTTACCAGCGCAGTCTCTTACTTATAGATCGCAGCCCAAATAGGGCTGCATTTCTTTGACACCTACATTTAATAAACGAAAACTGACCAATCGTGCATCTAATTCGATTTTTACTCTTCGACTTCTCACTCCGACAAATTGACAATCAATGTATTACCATGCAACGTAAATTGCAACGCAGATAGCCCGATAACACTCTAATCAATAAGCCTCCAGGCAAATCACGATTCCAATTTCCTGGTTACAACGTAGGGCTGTGAGAGGGTTCTGAAGTAATACTATAATTAAGCAGATGGGCCGAGAAGCGTGTAAGTTTCTAATGAGAGATCCCCTGGCGGCAAGAGAGACTTTTTTCTGTTGCCAAAACAGTCGTTGAAAAATACACACTCTTGGATCTTATTATTTCAGAGATGTTTTTGAATGAAGAGGGTTAGGAGAACGATAAAGCTCTTGAACGATATGTCGATAAATAGTGCCAATAACCACAAATTACTTGAAAAAGTAGTATCCACTGCATGAAAACAAAGTTAAAAATAAATTGGAAATCAGACACAATTTAATATTTTTGCATCTCAATTACAACCTAACTCTTCTTCACTTTGGTCAGCTATAACTAATGATAAGCAACAAATTTTAACATTAAAAACAGGAAATTCAGAAGCTATCACTGATGAAGTAAAAGCACAAGCCTTAGCAACACACTTTGAAACGACTTTCTCTAATTACTCTTCTTTAAATTCTTAATTTTCTAATTATACTTCATATGAATTAAACAAAGCTTTTTATACAGTACCAGAAAGAATAATACTTATTTCATTGTCGGAAATCATGATTCTTATTAAGAAACTTAAAAATAATAATCCCCGGAAAGTGGTAAGATTTCTTGTATTATATTAAAAAAATTAACCCCAAAAGTAATAAGCTCACTCACTTCAATTTAGAAATATTACGTACGAGTGAACTCCTTCCCTAAATCCTGGAAAACAGCATTAGTAGTACCGATTCCAAAACCAAATGAAGATCATACTAAAACTGAAAATTATATACCTATATGTCTCCTCTCTACTTTACAAACATTTTTGAAAAAGCAATTTTAGCCAGATTAAATAAATTTATTAATAAAAATAACAATTCCTCACACACAATTTGGTTTCCGCGACAGTCATTCTACCGCACATCAACTATTAAGACAAACAGAATACATAACGTCAAATTTTTAAAACTCAAAACATACTCTCACATTATTTCTTGATATATAGAGAAAATATTGACAGTGTCGTGCTTACCGGTCTTTAAACAAAATTAAACAAGTTGGCTTTCCTCAGTATTTACAATACAATGGCCCCATCTACAACCCCGGCCAAATATTTAGAATTACTAATTGACAATAAATTAACATGGAAAGATCATGTCTCAAAAATAGTAAGCAATACATTTATTAAAGTGCTAAAATTATATCCCCTGATAATTAAAAATTCTAGAACTAACATAGAAATGTCATTATCAATCTGTAGATACATCATCTCTTTCATATGCCTGTCATATATGGATAGGTACAGCTTCTACAAATTTCAGAAAAATACAAGTCATTCAAAATAAAATTCTTCTAACTTACCCTTATGTCCTGCAACTATGACATTTTCACTAGGAAAATCAGCCTACCCACAACCAAGAATTAAAACCCGTTATGCTAAAGACTTGTTACATTCTCCATAGTTTGCTGATCATAATTTCGAACTGTGTACATAATTATTCAAATTATAAACATGTATAAACTCAAATTATTAAATGTATATAAAAAACTCGAAATTATTAACCTCCGAAATGTTCATGTTAATTGTACAATGCAAAGAAATGTAATTTCCATATTATAATCTCTGTATGGGAAACAATTATGTATATATGAAAACCTTTGAAAGATTAAATAAGTCGAACAGGCATTAATATTTTTTTTAAACTGCATGAAAACGTTGCTTTCACAAATATTTTATTTCGAATTTTAATTAAGATGTTCTATATATGTTTAACTTTGTCAGTATAAATGTCTCATTTCGGAAATATTTTAATTTGGTCCCTAACAGTCGGTCTTTCGCTACGTTTTGTACTGTGGATTCAGGTTGTCTTCACAGATGTGGATGATTTCTTTCAAGCGAGGAAATGAATTTTAACGAATTCTTTTCACAACTGAACATTTAATGAACTGCATCGGAAACCGATGGATCTGACCTGCTTGCCAATTGCATTATTGATATAGACGCGCCGATTCATACTAAAAGTTAATGAATTGGAAAACAAGCTTGGAAGAATTTTTTGGTCCCCCAAACGCGTTTTTGCACTTACGATGACATGTGCAAAAAGGTATTTCTTTAGACAGTAGGAAATAGAACTGACGTATGCTCTGTGAATTTTACTGATTCTATGACTACTCTCTGAAACCATGTATCCCTTTTAAACGGTTTTGGAAATTTCGTATTTTATTTGAAATTCTATTTATTCTATTTGAAAAAAATAATGAAACAGTTTGAATATTGACTGAAAAGTGCGATTTACTGCAATGTTATACAAGAGTACTTAATTTGTTTTTCTTGAGAAGTGTGACACATTTTGGAAAACCACTTTGTGTGGTTTTGTTCAACAGAATTGTTGCTGATTCAGGCCACTGTTCTTCTTTATTTTTCTATGCAAAAATTTCCCTCTTACTCACAATATTATTGGCCATTTTCTTTTCAACAATTAAATAGTTCATTCCCATGGCATTATGGTGGTTTGTAAAACGATGCCGTTAGGGTCGTAAGGTGTACAGAAACAATTAATTGATTGCTACAAGGAATGTAGAACACAAATAAATTAATATTAACGCTTTGTGATTTAATATCAAAAAATATTTAAACAATATAGATAATTAATCCAGTATATGTCCTTTAGTTGCAAGGATGAACACGATAACTCATTTTTCAAGATCGTCCCAACAACGGAATCCGTCTCCAACACGTGAACTCCAATATCGATTGCCTTATTAAAAAAAGCACGATCAAATAAGAGAGGTTTCACAGCGACTCAACGAAATCTATGCGGTACTACAAAGAGCTGGAGATTTCGGACGGATGGACGAGCAGGCCTGTGGAGAGTGGTCAAGCAGACCTGAATGCGCCGCGCAGCGAGGGCCTAGGAGCCGCGTGGGGGTGAGGTAACGTGGTGGGATGATGCAGAGAGGAACCCATGCCGAGGCGGGGGCGGGTCGCGGTAGCAATGCGAGGTGCGAGGGGAGGGGGAACGAGGGGGCGTGGTCGTGGGAAGTTCAGTGAGCGCGGGCGAATGCGAGGCGGTGGGACGCAACGACCAGCAAGCGGGAGGGATAGGGTTCGAAGCACGGGGAGAAGTGGCAGGGGCAGGCAGAGGAGCGGGGCGGGCGGGGGCGGCGTTTGGACTGGGAGCCCCGGCCCGCGTTGATGGACGTGTGGTGAAAGCAGGGCGAAAGCGGGGAACGGCGGGTGTGGACGGGGCTGAGCCGGGCTGGCGCGAGGCGAGCGACGGTGGGCGGGCGTGATGCGGGGGCGGGGCAGGGAGTGGGGGCCGCGCCGCAAATTTGCGCGGGACCCGTGGAAGAATATCGCTTATTTCCGTGTGCGCGCGTACACATAAGCGCTTTGGAACACAAAGCGACGTAATGAGAGCGGCCGAAACGGGTCGACCGAAGCGGATCGGCCGGCGGGGTTCACGCAGCGGGGGTGGGGCGGGGCGAGGCTCGGAGGGCGGGGAAGTGCGGGGAGTGGGTGGAGTAGGATAGGGGCTAGAGTAAAGTAGAGTGGAGAAGGTTAGGAAGAGGCAGGGCGGGAATGATCCTACAGGAAAGATGGAAAAGCCAGTGGAATGGGCGGAATTTTTAGAGCGCGTGAACTTGATTGATTGATTGTTAGTAATTTTGGATGCGTAAACTATTAGAGTCATTATTCCCGTAAGAGTAGTGCGTATTTTTTCTGGAGGTAATGGTGGTCTTTCCCCCCTGTAAGGCGAGATCCGGCGCCGAACTGCCGTCGGCTAGCTGGGTTTTCTCTAAGCTAGGCATCTCCCACCAGCAGGGCACCGCCCCAGACGGGACAAGCTCTAAGCTCCCGACCAGTCTCCCGTCATGAGTGGCTGTGTAGTGAATGTTAGTGTGAGTGTGTGTAAGGGGTGAGGATAGGACAAGAAAGACGTAGGAAAGATCGCGCGCGGCCCGTTGCCTGTTTGGTAGGGTACTGCTCCGGCAATTGCCTTGTGTTGATCGGAGAAACCACAGAAAACTTCTGATATGAGCAGCCGGCCGCCAGAAATCTCTTCCAGACAGACTGCGTTTGACCGAGCTGAGAAGCTAGTGTCGAAAATACTGTCACCGTCGGGTTCGAACCTAGGATCTCCCGGTCAGAGATCAGTGCCATCTCTCCCGGTATGAACCGTAGTGCTTATTGGTGGTAACGGATGAGAAGAAGAGCGAAACCGTGAGTGCAATCGAAATATAGTGATAATGTGACTGCGAGCTGATGTGAAGCAGGCTTTAGGAGAAGAATTGTTTTTGAGAGAGGGTAGATTTCTTTTACGGTCTACTTCCGTGCCCACTTCATGGAGCGTATAGGCGACAAGCCACACTGGAAGACGTTTAGTTTCATTACGGGAAGGATTTCACGCACTCCAAGGCGGGGATCTAAACTTTTCGTACTTATTCCCTCCTATAAGTTTGCACTAGGTAACCTTTGGTCTGGCTTTCGGATACCCCGGAATGTTACACACGATCCAGAATGTCTACACAATTAAACCTTTGTAGGGCCGTCGTATCAAGTCGGAGCTACCAACTTTTCTGGTTGTTACCAGAGTGTATTAGCACCTCTCATATTGTGCGTGGACACGTCCCTTATCAATAACCCACGAGTATTGATCAGTGCCACGACGAAGCCAAAAGGCCAACCGCAGTCCACCCGGCTGTACGCAGGAAGGGCTATCCACCGCTTGTACGCAGGATCTCCCTGTCCGTCCTCTCGTGTGATTACCTTAGCTGCGACGACGTGATGTCGGAAGTCTGAGAACCCGAACGCAATATTACAATTTCCCGACAGAACGTTTATATGTGGGAGCCCGTTTCAAGATCGGCAGGAGTGTATATCGACAGTCTAGTCTGGAAATTGCCCCCTCCGAGAACTATAGATCAGGTTTTTCCGATCAGGTTTTTCTCGATCTACCTGTCACGATCGGATTTATCGTCCAGTTTTCATGATCCATTTTTAAAAATCTGAGATGTCCCTTATGTTTTGCTTCTGGACATAAGTGTAGCTTCACTATTGCATTGTGACGAACTCTTGTTTTGCTAGTTGAGATAGGAGTAGAGGTAGGAGTGCGGTGGTATTTTGTTAGTAATACAATATTGTCACCATCACAATCTATATCTGTATTGTTATCAATACAAATGTAATCTATTTTTTCGGCAATAAAATTTGTAGTTGGTTTGCCGATGCAAAAAAACTAATACTCCGGTATTACTAGGGGAAAAATTTATAATTTTCGAAGAACGTTTTTTTGATACTTTTGAACTTACTTTATACGTTAAAATCAACTAACCACGCTTTGCTGATACTTCAACATCAATAGCACATTTTCAGCAAACGCTGATATCTATAATTACAACACGACGTAGTAATCATATTCATCAGGCGACAGTATTCACAGCTCCCTACAAAACATTCACACACAATACTGTAACCTTTACCTATCGGCGGTCGAGATACCAACGCTACATTCAAATAGCGCGGGCAGTGACCTCTGCAGGAAGTTGGAAACTCGTATTTATATATGTTCTGAGATATTTGAATTGTAATGTCCGTGCCGACCGACGCGGTAGGGAGCAACGTGGAGAGAAGGCTTTGAGACGCGAGAGAGGAAGGTCGAAAAGTGTGCTTTTGGGGAGTGGTGGTGGTGGTGTGTGGTGAAAACGAAGAAGAGAAACGGACACTAAAAACTACATTGCTGTGTGAGATCCAGGATCTGCGCGGGGACGCGTATTCGCCGACACCAGCCCGCTGACCGTCGCAAGCTTCGCGCCGTTGTGTGAGGCAAGGCCCCGAAAAGAGGTCGGTAAGAATCATCTTTCCTATTTTTCTCCTTATCTTTCGCCACGAACTTGCCATGGCTGCGAGAAGCGTAAAGTTTGCCCAGTTATCTAAGACGTAGGAGGCTCTAGGCAGTATTTCCGTAGTGCCCCAAGCCACCCCTTTAATGCGTACGTTCAGTGGTTGCGTGTCATGACATCCTCCAGTGTAAATAGCGGCCATTACATCCTGCAGAAGTAAAATGTAAAGGCAGAGAGCAAGAAGCCCATTTAAGTGAATGTTGTAATGAGTGCTCAGAAAGTGCATGTATCTTTAACTTTACAAGCTGTGCTTGATGCTCTCTTTATATTGTTGTCAAAGTGTTAAAATTTGTACGATTGTAGTTGAATTTGTTGATTTGTCAATTTTTTTCTTCAAGTGAGAAGGGAAACTTCGTTATATTGATTTTGTTATTGTACAAAGGAAAACTTTTGTTTTGGTTTGTTTAAGAATATATGTATTTGGGTTTCAAAATTTTCTTGATTCATAATTCCTTTTCTAAGACGAAAAAGAAAGATAAACGATCCTGCATGAAAAAAAAAATTTCATATTTTTTTATGAACAGGTCACAGTTGTGAACTTCTAACATTTACAAGTAAAGTAAAATAAAGTAAAGAAGTAAATTAAGTAAAGTAAAATAAAGTAGAACAGGTTTCAATACATGTAAATTATTTTACAACACCGTGCTAGATGACCTTAATCGATTAAATTCGATAAGTTTAAGTTCCAAGTAAAATCTTTTCTGCAACACAATTGTTTCTATACAATTAGACTATACAGAGCATCTAAAAGGAAAGTAATATTAATTTTAACAACGAAATTTAGTGTATTATTTACTATTTGGATTGTATAATTCCATAGAACATGTAAAAAGTATTGAACTTCAAATTCCGGGTCAATGACCCCCATCTCGATCAGGTTTTTGTCCAGTTTCCCTGATCCTTGGGCAAATGCTGAGATGGCCCTTTGTTTTGCTTCTGGACATAAACGTTACTTCAATTTAACTTATCCCCATAGCAAGTCACAATAAATAAAAATAAACTAAATAAATAGTCGTGATACAAATACATTCCAATACTCAATTGAAATAAAATAGTGATAGAGTGCATGGGGTATTGAAGAAAACGTGCGCTGATTATACTTCTCCTCCTCATAGTCACATATCATCTTTGTTGTATTTTGCTAAAAAAATATCGTATTTTGCTTTAAGAAAAAAATCAATATTCAAACTCACGCTGTCGTCGAGATATATGTGGATATCGACCCCCAATTGACCCCTTGGCCATCATCGACCGTTTTCGCAACGCTGCACCGCTGTAACGAAAGATAAATTTTAACTACTAGGTCATGTAGGGACCTCCTTGATTGTTTTAGTGGAATAACTACGGACCTCAGAGGGAAACAGTACCCGACCTTTTCGGATGTTTTCGCTTCACACTACTAAGAAATTGAGAGTAAAATATACGATTCTATGGATACAAATATGGAATTTGTGGTAATATTTCGTTTCATTTCCACGCCAGAGCGCGAGGTGTTAACATCCACGCAGCGAAATCCGAATCCACAACCTTTTTGTTTCGGGTAGAGCGATTGTGGCCGTAATCGTAGGGGGGTTACATAGGCCGCTCATCGGTAGATCGTCTTTGAGATGGTGATTCCGCATGGAGTACGTCTCTCTCGATGTCAGGTTTTAACATTTCAGAGTAGCTGATCCAGAGTTTGTATCGCATTTTCCATTATAAGGTCCAACCATCACTTAATCGCCAATCTGGTTATCTGTTACGCGGAACAATGTGGTGGATACGGATTTCGCCGTGTGGACGTTTACACCTCGTGCATGTGGCGTGGAAATCAAACAAAACATCGTGCTCTAGAGGGTGAGATACCAGTCAGCTACTCACCCACGGAGGTGTGCTAACAAATGTGTCAACATTCTTATTCTTAAAAAAGATTGCAAGATTTCCTCTAAATCTGAATTTTCTGAGAGCCCGGAGAGCCCGCCTCTCTCCAACCCAACCGCTCTCTGCTTCGGCTATCAGCGAAATGGAGAGGGAGATTGTAAGAGGCCCTGGGGTAGAAGGAATACGAGGAAACTGTGAAGCGAGAGCGGGTTAACGTTCTAGCAGTCACACGTAGCGTCCCACCGTGGGGCCAAATGCCAAAAAGCTGGTCAAAAGTCGAAAGCGTTGTACGATTTGACTGAAACTTTGTATTCAGAGGTTTATGATCATTCTAATTAATAATCTGTAATAAAAATTCCGAAAAACAAAATGGCGGACCAATATGGCGGATAAAATTATCAAAATTTTGTATTTTTAACACAAAATGATCATACTTATAAGTAAAAATGTGTTCATTCGGGTTTTTAAGGATGCTGATTAATAATCTTGAATGAAAATGCCAAAAAAACAAAATGGCGGACCAATATGGCGGACAAAATCATCATTTTCTTCATTTTTAACACAAAATGATCGTGTTTAAAATTAAAAATGAGTTCATTCGGGTTTATAAGCATGCTGATTAATAATATTAAATAAAAATGCATAAAAAACAAAATGGCGGACCAATATGGCGGACAAAATTACCATAAGTTTGTATTTTTAACACAACATTATTATGTTTATAAGTAAAGAAGAGTTAGTTTGAATTTTTAAGGATGCTAATTAATAACCTTGAATGAAAATGCCAAAAAACAAAATGGCGGACTAATATGGCGGACCAAATCATCAATTTTTTCCATTTTTAACACGAAATGATCGTGTTTATAATTAAAAATGAGTTGATTTGGGTTTATAAGCATGCTGATTAATAAATATTGAATAAAAATGCTAAAAAACAAAATGGCGGACCAATATGGCGAACAAAATCATCAAAAGTTTGTATTTCTACATGTTGCACGCGCTACGAAAATTTGTCACAGGCACTAAAACGGCAGCTACGGGCAGCTGTTTTTTTGTGATTCTCACAGAGAATAACATTTCGAATAATGTCATGTTAAGTTTTTAGCCCCGCACGACGGTGCACATAGTTATTTTTCATTTTAAACACAAATTTTTGATTATAGCATTTTCATTTTTCGCCAACAATCAACGTTAATTATTACATTAACAAATTATTTTTAAAAAAATTAAGTATACATATTATGTTTCTACTTACTCTCAGGAATAGATTCCATTTTGTTTTATTGAATTCGGCCGACTGCACGCTTCTCTATCCTTCGAAACACAAAGGTTCTGAAAACACGTTTCACAGCTGACCGATATCGATCGCTCGAGGCCCAACTTTGAACTGATCTCTTACCTCAAGTATAAGAGAGAAACCGTTACTAATTGCGGAATTCAACGGCCCAAATACCAACCTATTGAAGTAGGAACGACAAAATCCCTATCTAGTAACTTTTTTTTTTGGACTTTTGGCCAGCTTTTTGGCATTTGGCCCCACCGTGCGTCCGCAGACATCATCTAGACAATTCAACGTTTCTGGGAAAACTGCGTTGTTTGCATAGATGTGGCTTCATAAATCTTTCCAGAAAAGCTTTCTGATACCTTTTGTTGAGGCTAGAAAAATTCTCTTTAATCTTCCTTTCTAACTTCGTGGAAAACGGCGTTATTGTAGTTGGAGAGTTCCAGGTATTAGGCTCAACAATTCTCTTCCGTCGTGGTGAAAACGTTTACCTTTTCCGTAGATCTCTGTACATCAAGTATGAACACGAAAATGTATAGAAGTGATTATTCACCAGTTACTGTTTTACTTTTACTTATCCAATTTTTTCACGACATGATCAAGACTGATTAGTACAATTTCTGTAAAATTGAATTATTTGTGGAAACGTATAGTGAAATTTATAAAAATATTGTCAATAATTGCAAGTTCAAACATGATAGTTGCCGAGATATATAATTATAAGTTGAAACTCTTTTCGAGAACAAAATGCGTATCAACCTGTTTAACCTTGACTCTCAACTAGAAGAAGAGTTAAAACACTACTTTTTATAACACCAAGCTGGATACGCGATTTCTGTTTTTTTTTCGTGTGCGAAACAGCGAATTTTTTCAGTGTGTGGAATATGGCGAAGCGGGTGCAAAACATCTATAACGATTCGCAATTGTCTTTCGTCTTAACGTTGTCTTTGTTTATTATTTACAAATAATAGAGTTACGACACTGAGTGGAATCTATTTACCTCTGTACACGTAAGGTATTTCTAGTTATTTGGTATTTACGTATTATTCCTTTACTTGATGCATTGCGTTTCGCTCACTGCGTGCTAAAAGTTTTCCTGTGCCTCCCTTCAGCTTCAAATGTTACCGACATTCTACTAGGAAAATCATCCTCACACTTTCCATGAATTAGGAAACCACACTCCTATTATGTCAAAATAACTATCTCAAAAATTCCACAAAAAAATTCATAAAATTAACACATAAAAAGTACAGGAACCCTATTACATTCACTTCAAATGTAAACAATGTCACAACTGTACGTATTGTAGTGTTTTCTGAAACCTTCACATATTTACATCCTTATGACCAGCGAAAAATATACATTTATAGAAGTGGTGCTACGACAGCACATACTTTCTCAAATTATTTCTAAGTTTCCTGCACCATTTTACTACTACATAAACATGCCAAACAGTTTTCAGCCCACTAAATTATTTTCTGCAGCGAGACTGGAACTCAAATTCTTTGAGTTCACTCTCGGTTAGACAAACCATTACGCTGGAGAAGAATAGTTAGGTTTCAACTCCGGCCGTCACTTGTCATTATCATTGTTAATTACTAATGTTAGTTACTAATGACATTAAATCCTATGCAAAAAAGTTATGCGGTTTTGGAGAAAATAATTTAGAAATGGCATAAATTTCAGACACAAATGACGCGAAATTTGTTTTGTTAAAAAAATGTACATGACCTTTTAAAAAGACTATTTTTACACCTTATTTAAAGCAAAAATCTATATCCAATGTTTTTTCGAAAATACGGAGAGTTCGTCGAAAATGGGACAAACATAATATCTTTTATAGCCCCTTGAAACATACAAGGGAAAAAATTCAGAAAAAAATGTGAAGCGGTTTTTGAGAACAAAAAAGTTTTAAAATTGCATAAATTTCAGACACAAATTACACAAGATCCGTTTGTTTGTTGTTTTTTTCTTAAAAAATCGTACATTATATTTCTTAAAGATACATTATTTACAGTCTTGAATTCTCTAGTATTGTAAAGTTAACTTTTTCGAAGGTACGGAGAAGACATCGAAACTGGGACTTGTGCCATACTTTTCACCGACCCTTATTACATATGAGGAGAAAAATTAAAGGAAACATTTAGAGAGGTTTTTGAGAAAAAAGCATTCGCGTATATTTCAAGCAAAATTACACGAAAACTACTCGTTTTTTCGGAAAATTGTACATTGAAAAATGCCCTTTCCAAAAATTAAAAATATCCCTATATTCAATATTGAAGTTTTAGGAAGCCCAAAAAACATGCACTTCGGCAATCTTCGAAAAACCTGGGATCTCAACGAACATGAGACCTGTATTATTTCCTTAAGCGTCCTTTACGCTTACGAGGACAAAGTTTAATAAAAAAAGTCGGTGTCATTTTTGAGAAAATGTGTGCAAGGCTTCATGTAAAGTACCCTCAAGAATATCCTAAAGCCACGAGTTCGCGTAGATCGATTTGGAAAAATTAACTTTGGAGAAAATGGCCTAAACGTTTAAGCGCTAGCGTTGACCACTGACGGACAGACGATTCGCCGTGAATAGATTTTTCGGTATCAACGAACCCATAAATCATGGATTGTGGCTACAGCACGTGTTATTACTGCATATAGCAACAGGATATATAAACTTTTTGTTAACAGAATTTGGCAATAAGACTTTTTCGGCCCCAAACACGCCGTTTTCCGGCGCACGATTACATGACTTTCTCTTCGTACAAAGTACCTTCATAAGTGCGACAAAGTAAAAAGAAATAGTGTCATTTATCCCTCTTAGCCCTTTGATGCCTGGCCGTCCCAGAGGACAGCGCTGCGTCGTCGATGTGCAGGGCCACGGAGGCGCCACCCGGGCCCCGGAGGCTGGTGCTGGGCGTCGCGGCGTTGCGCAGCCCAGGGCCGGCGTCGCCCAAACAAGGCCGTCTGTCATCGGCGGCGCTGCCAGGGCGCGCGGGCCATCGCGTGACGCGGCGTCTCGCCCCCGCCTCCCCCCCCCCTCACGCCCCCGCAACCTTTCCACTCTCCCGACTCCGCCTACCCACGGCACGACACCGCCTCCCCCCTGATCCTCACCTCTTTCGCCCTGGCTCCTCTCCTGACTCTTGCCCCCCTCACTCCGCCCCTCGGAGACACCCATGGCCTCCGCCCCTCCTGGCCTCCCACCCCTGCTGGCGTCCGTCCATTGCTCGCCCTCTCCCTTTGCCAACCCGCATTCCTTACTGGACCTCGCCCCCCCCCATTCCTACCCCTAGCCCCTAATGACCTCGCCCATTCCTCCCTCTCGCCTAAATCTTCGTCTACACCGGTCCTCACATTTCCCAGCCGCTGCCCTTTCTGGCGCCTGTCTCTCCTGCCACCCGTGCCCTCATGGTCACGTCTCTTCTTGCCTTCGACTCTCCTCGCATCCTCCCCACCTGGCCCCCACCCCTCCTGGCTTCTGTCTCTTCCTGTCCTCCAGCCCTTGTTGGTCCCCGCTCTTCGTTGGTCCTTGTTCGTTCTTTTTCCCCACTTCCATCCTGCCCTCGCCTCTCCAGATCCGTGTTCTCCAAGAATCCGCCTCTTCTCTCCTTTCCTTCACACTGTGCTCTCTTCCGACCCCCGCCTTCACCCTCCCCCCCCCGCACCCACTTTTGCCCTCCCCCACCTTCACCGCTTCGCCAGAGGCGCCACCTATCGGCCGCACCGCACCGCATTTTCGGCCGCTGTTTGCCGCGTGCTGTTTGCGCTCCGGGATGGCCGCCTCCGCCCCCCCACCCCCACCCCCGAGGTGAAATACGACTGACGGCCGCGTTGATTCCGTGCCATCTCCGCGGGCGCGCACCGCAGGCGCCAGCACCTCCCCCGCCCCGAATCTGCGCCTCGCAAGTCATCGCAGCGGTGCCTCGCAACATCGCCCCGCCCCGCAGCGAGCCAGTGGCACCGCGCGCCGGGAAGGCTAGGCCCGCTGCGGCACCGCCAGTACTTAAAACACCTGCACTCTTGTTTTTCATGAAGCGGTATTGTTATACGTAGGCCTTGTGTAATCGAGCAAATAGTGATTTTGGTATGAAAACTGCCCTCTCGGTGGCGAAAAAGTAGGTTATTGTCAAACAATAAATCGGTATTTACAATCATATTTGATTCCGTAATGGCTTCTTACCCCTCTCCAATTTAGTAATTGATATAGGAACTTTAATATTACTAACATGGCAGAAAAGACGAACCAACTGTGACTTTAATTTCAATAATTTTAAAATGTTTATTTGTAGTAAATATGAATTAAAGCAACGATACACTGAAAATCATAAAATGAGAGTGATATTAAAAAATTCTTACAATGTTACAACATATTTGAATTAAACATGGAACCCAATTCATTTTCAATGTTTATGCGAGTTCGAAATTTCATCTTTTGGCATTACAGGTTATTATTGTAATCAACCCCCGTATCAGACATCATTCCTAGCCAAGGTCGGAAACGTTCGCTTCGCCTTTGTGACACAATGATATAATGTCGTTGTTCTATACACCTGTAAGTTATTATCCATTGTTCATTTTCGTGCTTAATAAGATGAATCAACTAGAACGCCGTTTGTGACCATATATTTCACCTTATATTTCAGTTCCAAGGTGACCAAAGGTGTGCGAAGTTCATTCCTAAACGTACGCGTTCTCAACATCACGTTGATTGTAATATTACCTTCATATCGCTAGATACGTAAATCAACTTGTGCTCCAACAGCACGTTCGTTCTTGCATTATTTCTAAATTTGCAATTTTCGGAAAGTCTGAGAGTTCAACGAAAATGAGACCCACGCTATTATTTTAAGCAACGCTTCTTCTATTCGCGGGAAAAAATTGAACAAACAATTTTGAGCGGTTTTTGAGAAAATGTTTTCCTTTAGAATTGCATTAATTTTAAGTTCAAATTACGCGAAAACTAGTTCATTTTAAAAACTGTACAGTACCTTTTTTTGAAGAGCTGATTTTTTACAACAGTCCTTGTCAAAAGCAAACATTTACATCTAGTCATTTTCAAATGTCAAGTTTTTTGCAGTATTCGAAAATACGTCGAGTTCGTCGAAAATTGGACTAGCACCATATTTGTTACCACCTTTGATATATACGAGGATAATTTTTTTAATGTAGAGAGGTGTTTGAGGGAACATTTTTTAAAGAAATTAAAAATCTTCAGTTTCACGTAAAATTACACGAAAATTACTCATATTTTCGAAAACTTGAATATGACAATATTTCAAAATATTTTTTAAAGAACAGATTTCATTAAGGAAAAAAATTGTATTTTCAATATTGTAGTTGTAGGAAAACACTTCAAAAATTGTACTTTTGCAATTTTCGTGAATCAGGGATTTCAACGAATATGAGTTCTGAACTATTATCTTAAGCGTTCTTTATGCTATCCGAGGACAATCTTAAATCAAAAAATCGAACATTTTTGAGAAAATGTTGATAATGTTTGGGGTTTCATGTAAAATGCCCTCAAAAATCAAAATAACCCGTTGAAACTCCCAAAGCTTTGAGTCCATTTAGATCGTTTGGAGAGTACAGATTTTAGAGAAAATGGACTGAACGGTTTAGGCGCTAGCGTTGACTATAGACGGACGGAGAGACGTTTGTGGTTTTGCGGATTTTTCGTCGTCGTTTTGTCGTCAATCGATATTTCGGTATCATGGACCCGCAAAACAGGGTTTCTGACTGCACTACTTGTTAGATAAATAATTTACTAGGAACAGGATTTATTCCCTTTTTTGTTACCAGGGCCCAAAAATATACGAGTTTTTCTACCGAAAATTCCCCGCTTTCCGGCGCACGATTACAATACCCTCCTCTTACTTTCGTAAGAACGAGAAAATAACAATGCATGTAATTGTCGTGTTTAAGGGATATTAAGTTGATGGACGTACCATTATGTGGTAAATGAATAAGAAGCTTTGTCACGCTGTTTTAACGTTCTTTATGGATCAATTCACCAATAGAAATTCTGACATGATATTTCAGTTATCTTTAACATTCAAAAAATGTCCATTGTATGACTTTTAACGGTTTACAAAACCTCTGTAAAGTGGTGAACGTTCAATTCTTAACGCACGGAGTTTGTATTCGAATGTAAAACGTAATGATTCTCACTTTCTGCCCAACGGGACGCCATAGCTCTCAGAGATTATCCAGCACGGGGAACAATATTCAGGCGGAAATCACCGTGAAAGGTGCACGGACTCACGCAACCTATGCCTATACAATATCCGGTGGCTATAATCGATAGCGAAAACGGGATTACACTCCCATTCTGTAAATCACTGACGTCAGAACACTGAATAACGTAGTACTTCACGGGCATTTCTACCTGAACGTTATATGATCCATACATTGAGTACAATGAGACACAATAGATAGATTAGCAGATGTACCAAGCAACCTTCTCAAGATCTCTTCTATGCCTATTTCTGATTCAAAGAATGAAATCAGCAATAACGCTCTTCTCCATTGACCATGAAGGCAATCCAGCGCACGTAAAAATATCCAAACTAAAATCTTTTTAGCAGTTGCACGGAATTTAAAGTTATTTACGTCTAAATTCGGATGGAACTATGTTTTATTTCTAGAGCATAGTCACAATACGATTACTATTCCGAGTGAATCAATGAATTTCAACACTGAATGCATTATTGTTAGAATGCTGATGAAGACTATAGTACAACTTTACAATTACAATGAGAAATAATGGTTTTGTCATCATTTGTACCAAGCTAACATTTGAAGATTATATCAATCAGTGGTAGATCTAAGCACCCAATCAGGACGCGGACAATATTTGGTCGAAATCATCTTTGACGCTACATGGAGTCTGAACCCTTCCATATCACCTAGCCCATAGGTTTCTGGCCACAATGCGATTGTCCTTCCATCCAGTAACTATCTATGTTTTGAACACTGAATAACTCATCATTTCACCGTCATTCCAACGTGAGCTGTTCATGAGTCATCCTTTAAGAACAAATAAACAATGGGAAGGAAGGGTTCTGTCAACAAGTGTGCCACGCCAACATGCAAAGATTATATCTAATGCGTCTCGTTTGTCTCGACGAGGCGAATCAACAAGTCCGCGCCAAGCCATAGATCTCCGCGGCTAACCGGCGCTTGGAACAATATCACGCGCGAAATCTGCTCGGAAGCTGCATGGAGTCTGAAGCCCTCGTTACCCGGGCGTGCGGGTTCGCCGCGCTTGAACGCGCTCGGCAAACTGTTCATGTATAAATAGCAACACTGTTACCGGTGGGCCTTTCATCTGCGGCGGGCGTCTGGGGGCGAGGGCACAGGGGCCATGAATTATTGCATATTTGCTCGCCTGCGCGCCTGTCCGCCTCCATCAGCGCCCCGCGGACCGGGCAGCCCGGCCGCCAGAGGAGGCGCAGGACGGGAATAACCTACCGGTTCTAACCGGAAACCGGATTCTTGTATTTATGCACAGTTTTTTTTTCTTGTTTTAGGCCCGGATAAAACCGGTTTTATTTAAAAATTCAATAACCGTAGTGCTGTTTTCGCCGACAATTTCATGTGGCAATGTAATGTGATGTGGTGCAACGTTTCCGATGAGAGGGCTCGCCCAAGCGATGAACACATTACGCGAAGACTCTTCATAAGTAAACTACCGATTAAATATTTGTTATCGTGTGGAATGGAATACTTGTGGCACAGGTTTAAAGTTTTTTACTCGAGGTTTAAAATATCTCAAGGTTAATTCAGAGATTTTTTTACTTTTTATTCAATCTTTTGAGCAGTAATGATATTAATGCTCAAAGCAATAATGATATTAATCTCGTTAACCACAACGCTCGAAATTGAATGTATATCCTCATGTATGAAATAATAAATTACATTGGTGCCGTAATAATGAGAATATTTACTTTTCAAGCTCAAAAGTTTATTAAAAACAGAAAAAGATGGTGATATCAATAGGTGGTTATTTCTGAACGCTTTAAGGGTCGGGTTAAATCAAAGATAAAAACAGGAATAACCTGAAACTAGTTATTTTTGTAATAATCAGAGGCTCACATCAGTTGGAGATAGTTCGGATGCTCACAGGATTAGGATTCTGTAGGGATTAGAAATCATTGAAATACGACGGACGATTTGTTTTCCAGGTTTGTGAAGAATTGAAGTTGTCTTTAATGGGAGTGATAAAGTGCTTTGAAACAAACGGACCGGATACCATGAAAAACAGTTTTCTGACTGAAGAAATTGAATCCATTGTTATTGTCGTTATTAGAAACAATTTCATTTTTTTCATTTTTGAGTGAGCTTCACTTGCTCCGTCGACCAGCTAGGGCGCTACTGTTCTCCAGTTCCTCTGCTCAATGACAAAGATGAATGTTTTTACGGTTATGGTGCAGACATATGTAAATTAAAGATATGGGAACTGTTTCTCAGTTTCTCAGTACCTGATGGTGCAAACTGTTTTCCGAAACGTATAATTTAACCATATGCAATAAATTATAATTATAACAATAGAATATGCATTGTCTAGAATTTAAAAAGTAATTAATAATAATAATAATAATGTGCATAAAACATCAGCCATTTTTAAAACTAGCATTCAGGCAGCAGAAATGCTGCTGAACCAAAAAACTTTTCCAAAAAATAGCGAACACATATCTCGAGTAAACCAAATCAAATATCCTTGTGTAACTTTACAATAAATTAAATGTTTTGACAAAAGAGTTTTCAGGAATGCTACAATAACATATTATTGTAAATATGTATCTTCCTACCAACCTAGATGCGAATATTGGAAGATATAATAAAACGTTTAACAAATTTTCGCATTACTACATTTTTTTCTAAATTAATACATTTCATTAGCAATCAATATACATTAGCGCTCATTTAAACAAAACATGATTCCTAGTTAAGTTCTACGACTGAAAAAATAACAAAAAACAACAATATTTATATTAATACAATTGACAAACTTTATTACATTTGTATGTCAAATAAAGCTGGGTGTTTTTAAACATAGTATTGTATTAAATTATATTATTCTAACTTTTAAAATATTGCAAATATTTGTGTTCTGAATTGTGACCTGTGACACTCACAACATGTTTTTGCTAATTGAAAGCAAACCATTTTAGCCGGTCCGGATGGCTGATATCGTTATGGCAGTAGTGCCGTACGTCCAGGACATAGATCTTGATCAGGGTTTTGTCTTGTCCAGTTTTCCTCGATCTTCATACTCACCTCGACACTCAGCTGGTACTTATTTGCCTACCCCTACGTAACAAACACGAGCTAACACAATTTTAAAGATTGACCTACTAATATCAACTTGAAATACTTAAACCAAAAATTGCTATTGTTAAGTTATCTACAAAACACTGAAAAGAAATATGCACATTTTTTTACTTTTTGATACAATAAACCACATTATAATTCGAAATCTTCTTCTTTCATTATCTAAATTATATATTTCCCATTTGTTTTAAATTGCGGGTCTCCATAATGAAATGACAAATCAAAAGTTTCCAAACGTCATTGTTAATTATTTTCATGTAAACGTGCGCATACCAACAACTTTGACAGACAAATATACAATCTATAACACAGCACAAAAGTGCATCGTGTCGCAGAATCTTAACTTTGACTCTCCATCATATCGATACAAACTCGTGCTTGCAGAATCGGATTCCAGTTAAAGATTTATTATCCCTGGGCATCAAGAGTACGTTGATCGCAAAGAGCCCATGGGAACCAAAACGAGGCAAGGGCAATCGATTGAAGTTCAGATGGGCCATGCAATTTTAGCTAAGCACTCTCCGTAACGAGCTACTGCTTCTGAGCTACTTCATTTTAACGATCACACAGAGGAAAATTAAGTAGTTCCGCTCTCGCCCGGAGAGCATAGAGAATACGGCAAAGCATACAAAATTAAGCAACACGAAGGTTTCATGTATTGAAATGTGCGAATAGTTAAGTATTTAATGTCATTATAACATAAGAAGCTAAAATAGAATGTAATTGCACATTCGGAAATATTAATACACGTAATTTTATATTTAAGCAGGTGGTACTCTTTTTTCTCTTCTTATTATTTTTTAAAAGATGTATTTAAAACTTGATAGAACATGAAAAAATCAACGTTCCCAGCGTTGATCCACCAAAAATATGAGCCTCTGCGGAGAAGTGCATACGTTATACACTCAATCCCTCTCTCCTCCTCACAATTAGGTCTGCCCCCGCTGGTCCACGTTTCCTCTCTAAGCCTCAGCCCCTTCTTTTCCAACCTCCCTCTATTTTTGCACCCACCCACCGTTCCCACGCCGTCCCAGTCTTTGCGAGTTCTCTCTCTCTCCCGCTAGAGACAACTTTCAAGTCGTGCCGTCTCATCGGCACGCTCCCGCATCTCCCCGTGACCCGCCCACTCGTCATGACTCCCAGTCCCTCCAGTCCTGCCATCCCGCCGATCTCTCCGAACCCGCTCACTCATCGCCCCACCTCCGGCCGCCCCATCCCTCCAGCGGCCCCCGGCACCCCAGCCTCTCCCGCCACACCAGCCGCTCCGCCATCCCAGCCTCTCCCGCCACACCAGCCGCTCCGCCATCCCAGCCTCTCCCGCCACACTAGTCGCCCCACCATCCCAGCCTCTCCTGCCACACCAGCCACCCTGGAACAACGGCCGCTCCCGCCACACCACTCGCCCCCTCCACACCACTCGCCCCCTCCACACCACCCGCCCCCTCCACACCACCCGCCCCCTCCACACCACCCGCCCCCTCCACACCACCCGCCCCCGCCATCCCAGCTTGCTCCAGCACACCAATCGCCACCCCAACCGCCCCCGCCGTACCAGCCGCTCCCGCCACCCCAGCCGCCCCTGCCACACCAGGCGCCCACAGCACACCAGACGTCCCGCCATCCCATCCAGCCGCGGTCATCCAGCCGCTCCAGCATCCCAGCCTCCACCGTCACACCAACCGCTCCCGTCACACCAACAGCTCCCGTCACACCAACAGCTCCCGTCACACCAACAGCTCCCGTCACACCAACAGCTCCCGTCACACCAACCGCTCCCGTCACACCAACCGCTCCCGTCACGCCTGCCGCCCCTGCCACACCAGTCGCTCCGCCATCCCAGCCTACCACGTCACACTCACCGCTCCCTTCCCCACTACACCAGTCACCCCAGACGCCCCCGCTTCCCCAACCGCTCTTTCCCCCACGCGCGCCGCCTCTGCCACTCCGCTTCGCAAGCGCTCGCTGTGAGCGCGAACGCAAGCGGGAGCGGGAGCCGGGCTTCGATTGTGCGCGAGATAAATCGCTGGGCCATTTCGCAGTCTTTTTGAGCGCCGCCGCTCGCGCCGCCGCTCGTCGGATTAGCCAGGCACAAAGGCGCAGCCAGTTGCGCGGAATCTCCGAAGCCCAATCGCTATGAAATATTCGCGGCCCCGCGCGCTGCGTGCCGTTCTGTTCCGTCCTGTTCCGTTCCGTTCCGTTCCGTGCAGATCAGTTCCGGCAGCGCTCGCGAGAGCCCGCGTTCGGAGGCACGGGGGCGCAGGGCGGAAGGCACCGCCCGGGGAAACGGGGATGGAGGCGTTGCAGGCTGCGGGCGGAGGTCGGGGGGCGAAGGGTGCAGGGGAGGTGGCGGGGAGGCGAATGGGAGCGGAACGAACAGCGACGAGGAAGCGAGCGAGGTAGCAGCTAGCAAGGCGAGTCGAGGACAGGGACAGAGGTGGAGCGACCGGAAAATAGGGGAACAGGGTTGAGGACTCATGCCGAATAATGGCGGACAGGACTGACCCAAAGAATTGGTGTGTAGAAATACTGTGATGAATAGCGGGGTGATACGGAAGAGACGAGGGATACATTGTACTAAGGAACGACAGGTTTGAGAGGGGGGAGATTGGGGGCAAAAATTAGCACATGTGAGTTAGGTAGAATGATGGGATGGGTGGGAAAGATGAGGGCCGAGTGTGCGCATCAGAGATCCGCGACTGGAACTTATGGGGGATGCTTGGCGGGGATGCTTGGCGGGGATTCGTTGTGGGGATGCTTGGCGGGGATGCGTGGCGGGGATGCGTGGCGGGGATGCGTGATTGGATGGCTGGCAGAAATGCAGAGGAGGTCGTGGCGAGGTGATCGGTAGCGATCCATGGCGCAGATGAGTGGCAATGGGGCGAGGAGACGAACGGAAGAGATGATCTGCGCAGGGAAGCGCGGGAGGTGCGTAGTGGGGAGGAGTAGAGTGAGAAGGGGCGAGCGGCGGGGAGGGTTTGCCGAGTGGGTGTCCGGGTGGAGTTGGCCTCGTGAACTCGCAGAGCGATGACACCGTGTCAAGGTGTAGGTGGAGTTGCAGGGGCGAATTAGCGAGGTGGAACTGTCGGGCGCAGGGTGCCTCTGGAATAACTAATAATTCCCCGGCGACCGCGCGGAACGCAGTGGCGCCGCGAGGACGGGTTGGGCCGACCATCTCTCCGTCCGCCAGGAGCCATACTGTATCAGCAAGTGTCTAAATAACATAATAATAAATGTAAATTCACCATCTGTTCACGACTTGTAAGAGTTTCGTAGGAAATATATTTATTCAAATTATCGTTCTCTATGCTCACGTGGCAGGACCTAGATTCCTTCACGAAGAGCAAGACGAGGAATAACCAAAATGTATAGCTAATCTGTCTGCGCAAATATCTTTTATTACAGTGGAGCAAATTTTTCTTATCAATTTTTGCACAAAATTCACAGTTCACATTGCACAAAATTCACAATTCAACATGTACATGTGTAGAGTAGGGATCCCAGAATTTAAGGAAACGCACATAATATGTTTCTTCCCATATTATTTCACCCACACTTTTTAACTGTTTTTATGTTAAATTGATAAAATAATGCAACAAAATTGTTACTTTCATTTTTTAATACTCTTTTCACTAAACAATTTTCGGCGAACTGTTTCCCAAGATAGCAACTATTTTTGAATTCTTTTTCTATCCTTCGACTTTTACATCGAAAGTGAATATTGGAAATATACGAAATTAGTCTTAGCTCTCTCATCACATAAACCGATTTAAACCGCCAATAAACTGTGACATACCTGGTGATGCCGGGTATTTTCACTGCAATACAACACTAAAGGAGGGTATCTTTTACGTGAATGGGTCCCTGGATAAGTTGGTGCAACATTGGGGAAGTTAATCATAAATAGAAATACAATCATGAACAAGATTTATTTGTAGATCAAATTTGTTATTTACATAATCAAACAATGTTTTTACACTCTGCCTTGGTACCAAGATTAAGTGTGAAATGCATTTCTCATACCTTCGGGGCCCCGATCGAATACCTATGATGTTCGTAGAACCGCTCGTGCCGACGGGGTTGTCGACCTCTGCTGCTGCTGCGGGCCGTCGGCGGCGGATGGCGTGGCAATCGTCCACGGCTGATGCTCCTGCAATGCTTCCCCGATTAGGATCTTGATACCTCGGCGTCGCACCTCCCTCGAATCACTGTCCGTCAGTGGATTTAATTACTTAACCCGCGCCTATTCTGCATACCGGTCACAGTTCCGTACCGCACAATTTCAATAATATTTCCACCGCACCAACTAGTAGAAGCGACATCAATTATTCCACCAACACTAATCTTTCACTCTACTGATACTTTTAATGTCCTGTTTACACGTCTATGGCGTCTCGGTTTCCGATAGCACACAAAGTACGTCGCATGTTATATGCGTTCATGCACTAGCGGTGAGCTCTCGCCGCACGTCCGCACTCGTCGCCGCTCCGCTAACGTCTCTCCTCGCGATTCTCCTAACGACTGCTTCCCAGCCGGGAGCACGCCTGCCACGTCCTTCATCGACGGGCGGCACGGCCTGACTGTCCAAACGGCTGCTTACACCTGCTCGCTGCCCCGCTTCTAACCGAAATTCTCACGCTGGCCTCCCGGCGGGCATCGGTGGCGGCGGCGACCGTTGCTGGCTCCCCCCGCTGCTCGCAGCGCCTGGCGTACGCACCGCGCAGTCCAAAATAGATGTTAATTTCTTACACTAATGATTTAATTAGTGTAATGAAACACATGTTATGGGTTTCATCACCC
Source organism: Gryllus longicercus (assembly GCA_038098605.1). Lineage (NCBI taxonomy): Eukaryota > Metazoa > Arthropoda > Insecta > Orthoptera > Gryllidae > Gryllus > Gryllus longicercus. The sequence continues at coordinate 72,383 of JAZDUA010000927.1, read as the reverse complement.
CCCCCTTTTCTTTGTTGAATTTTTCCCGCTTCTGGAAAAATTCACACTAGCAACATCGTCACTGCCGATAGTTGCACTATGTTGTATCTTACAAAAAAAAAATCCTATATACACTTATACCCTAAAATCGAATTAACACTTGATTGTTTAGATTAACACTAAAATTACACTTATTTACATTCCACTATTTTCCATACATGTTGAACCAGGTTTCCGATTTGAAGCTTGTAGTGTCCTACTATGTCTTGTCTCTTGTACGACGGTTCATCCCCATTTTGCTGACATTGATTTCCCAAGTCACAGTTGTAGGACATAGCTTCCAGCGTGTTGGACACATCTTGATAGGTATCATCCCATTTCCAGCTGCGACCTCTTCTACGTTTGTACCACTGGTTGACCATACCATCACTCTTCCCTCGCCCCTGACTTCGCTCCATTCTTGACCTGCCTACATCTCCTTCACTCCCATTCGTTGGGGCGTCTGCAAACATGAAGTTGTACCCCTCCAATATCTTCAAACCCTTTCCTAAATCAGTATGATCTGCTCTGCTCAGTAGGCTTTGCACGGTGACAGGATACTGTCGCGTTGACATGCAAATAATTCCTTGATATTTTATAGGAGCAAATAATGTTTTTGGCTCCATAATGCTCTTCGTTCTGTATTCACTACGACTTCCCGTGATGTAGTTGTAATGGCTATTCCTCTGGTTGCTCTTGATGTTTATTTGGGTTTCTTCGCTCCGCTTTCGTACGGAAATCTTGTCTTCAAATTCCTTCAAAAATTTCGGAAATATACCAAAATTCTCTGCCCATGTCCTGGCGTTCTCTTCTAAAGTTGTGTGTGATAACTGGATCTTGTATCCTTCCAATATGTTATTTGATACTAGGTGCCGTTCTTCTGCTCGCATAACTATATGAGGGTTTTCCGTCCCATCTCCCGGAGATTTCATCGACTTTGGAGGCATAATTGGTGTCACCCCACTCTTGACACTTGGCGACATTTTCCCGTCTTCCTGTTTAAACTCTTCTTGTACTATTTTCTCTTCGCACCCTTGTATATTTTCCTCGATTTCTTCTTCTGTTATTCGCTCCATTTCTTCTATTTTCATTTCCACTTCTTCCATTATTAACTTCAATTCTTCCGTTTTCACCTCCACTTTATAAACATCCTCCTCGGCCTCGATTTGGACCTCCACCGTTTTGCCCTCCGCTGTCTTGATTTCTTCATGAATTTGGTTCGTCATCCCCTCGCTTCTATCTGCTACAGTGATCCTAGCATCTACTTGATGGTCTGATTGAAATTTTAGCACCTCATCTTTCCTATCCAGTTCCTCCGCTTTCCCATACGGTTTTTCGCATATTTCGATGAGCTTCCTATTCCGTTCTTCTGTGATTCTTCTCATTTCTTCTGCCGGCTTCTTAATCTGTTCTTCAACCGCCTTCCCGTTTTGTTCTTCTATTAGTTTTCTATTCCGTTCCTCCGCCTTCCTATTCTGTTCCTCCTCGGATCTTTTCTGTTTACCTAATTCTTTGCTCTGTTCTTCCGCAAACTTCTCAATCTGCTTCTCCGTAACTATTTTGTGTTCGTCTGATTTCCTACTCTGCTCATCTAGTTTTCTATTTTGTTCTTCTGCGATCCTCATTTGTTCCTCCGCCTTCTTGCTCCGTTCTTCATCCAACTTCCTGCTTCGTTCCTCTGCTTTCCTATCCCGTTCTTCATCCAACTTCCTGCTTCGTTCCTCTGCTTTTCTATCCCGTTCTTCCCTTTCCCTAACCAATTTATCCGTTTCCCTAGCCATTTCTTCCGTTTCCCTAGCCAATTTTTCAGTCATCCTACGCAGTTCCTCCGTGAATCTTTTGAGATCATCTGGTCTCCTCTGTATGTCTTCCCACAACTTCGTCATCAGCTGTATCTCTGAATCGGTAAATATTCCACCCCCCTGACTTGGATTTTCTGCTGCCTGGTTCGTCGGTGTCGACATCGATTTTACTTTTTCATTACAACTTTCCCCTGATGTATCATCCAACCGACTTCCAATACCACTATCCCTGCTTTCCGATGACCTGCTGTTATCGATTCCTACATCTATCTCCCTTACTTCATCCACCTTCTCCTCCCGGTCCAACGCTACATTTTGCGCCTCCATTCTGTTGCTTTTGGCTATCCGTTCAATTCTCACTTCACTAAAATACTCGCACAACTTTTTCTTTTGCCTCACCTAACAATGGTACAACAGTTATCCTACAACTTTACTATATCCGCCACAACCCTGTATATTCTTCGTGATTGGTTTAATTCACTCCTATTTCAATTGCTAATTGATGACGAACAAACCCTCACTCACCACCAAAAACACAATAACACTAATTCAGTAGCCATATAAATTTCCACTCACCTACCAATACATAAACATAATCCTTACAATACGTAAGATTATTGCCATTTAAACACATATACGCTGCTAATAAACTCATTAACACTATTACAAAAAATGCTTTCAAATTATAGTAAATCCCTTATTAATTTGAAATTACTTCTCAACACAATTATTGCTATATTATGTACATGATAATCACTCACAATTACATGTCATATCTTCTCCCCGAATTTTCCTCACTAGTGCCATATAAATATTAACAACATGCATTCACAATGCTGCTATGCATTCCCCAACCTAGTATCCTTTCTATTAAATTCCACAAACTTTACCATCACCAATGGATAATGCACTGCTGAATGAATATTCCCAGCAAATGATGTACACCATTTATACAATAATATTAACCACCTTTATATTTCCACAAGGATTATTACTGCTTCCCAATTCTTTAATTTCCATGTTCATAAAGAATTACCAGGCAATTCAAACATTACTAATATGTCTTACACAATTTGAAATTCTATTACATTATATTATTTGTAACATGTACATGTGTAGCCTTCATAACCTCAGTAACTACAATAGTAACTTTATATTGGTTGCTCTCAAATAATTTCCTATATCAGCCCACAATTAATTACACAACAGAATTGTGGAAATTATCAAATATTCCTTATGCTTACTTGACTTATGCATCCTTTGTTAATGCATGTACTGTTACTTTTTGTTCTCTATAATAATACACTTTACACTGCCTGCTTATCATCTGTAACCTGCATTACTATACATCAAATACTTGCACATTACTTTCCAACATTTCACCAACTTTCCTAAGGCCACATTTCTTAACTACACATTTTCCACTTGTTCGGGCGCCAGCTGTGACATACCTGGTGATGCCGGGTATTTTCACTGCAATACAACACTAAAGGAGGGTATCTTTTACGTGAATGGGTCCCTGGATAAGTTGGTGCAACATTGGGGAAGTTAATCATAAATAGAAATACAATCATGAACAAGATTTATTTGTAGATCAAATTTGTTATTTACATAATCAAACAATGTTTTTACACTCTGCCTTGGTACCAAGATTAAGTGTGAAATGCATTTCTCATACCTTCGGGGCCCCGATCGAATACCTATGATGTTCGTAGAACCGCTCGTGCCGACGGGGTTGTCGACCTCTGCTGCTGCTGCGGGCCGTCGGCGGCGGATGGCGTGGCAATCGTCCACGGCTGATGCTCCTGCAATGCTTCCCCGATTAGGATCTTGATACCTCGGCGTCGCACCTCCCTCGAATCACTGTCCGTCAGTGGATTTAATTACTTAACCCGCGCCTATTCTGCATACCGGTCACAGTTCCGTACCGCACAATTTCAATAATATTTCCACCGCACCAACTAGTAGAAGCGACATCAATTATTCCACCAACACTAATCTTTCACTCTACTGATACTTTTAATGTCCTGTTTACACGTCTATGGCGTCTCGGTTTCCGATAGCACACAAAGTACGTCGCATGTTATATGCGTTCATGCACTAGCGGTGAGCTCTCGCCGCACGTCCGCACTCGTCGCCGCTCCGCTAACGTCTCTCCTCGCGATTCTCCTAACGACTGCTTCCCAGCCGGGAGCACGCCTGCCACGTCCTTCATCGACGGGCGGCACGGCCTGACTGTCCAAACGGCTGCTTACACCTGCTCGCTGCCCCGCTTCTAACCGAAATTCTCACGCTGGCCTCCCGGCGGGCATCGGTGGCGGCGGCGACCGTTGCTGGCTCCCCCCGCTGCTCGCAGCGCCTGGCGTACGCACCGCGCAGTCCAAAATAGATGTTAATTTCTTACACTAATGATTTAATTAGTGTAATGAAACACATATTATGGGTTTCAAAACGTATCTCTCTTGAGTTTGAGAGTAACTAAAAAATCATGTACCTGTCCTTGCAATAAATTTCTTGAAGTAGACATATTTGATTGTTTGACGTACAAAAGATAGCCACCATTGCAGTGTCACAAAAGATACATTTTGACCAAAAAACGTCTTTGATCATAGTGAAAGTGAATAAGTGTGACCGGTTCATTGAACAAATTGAAGATAGGAAGTAAATGAAATAGAGAAACTTACTCCATTCTTTCATTTCGATGGTGACGATTTGTGATATTTCCAATAACAGGTGCTGTAGTGATCTACATTGCTTTCCTCTTAAACAATAAATGGGAAAAATGGCACTACTCGTCCTCTAGAGCCCACACATCACGGCAACCATATCCTAACAGCCTACGCAATGTGGGCAGGTTGAGAATTGCAATGTGCCTCCTGGTCCCGTTAACACAGCAGCTGGCGCCGGAGACCCTCCAAGGAGGCCGAGGAGGATATCGCAGCGCTGAAGGCGGGTTCGCAATGTTTAATTAGCAGGCGGGGAGAGGCGGGATGGGGCGCCTCTTGGGAAGGATTGCCAACCGGCAGATGGGACGTGGTGGGGACAGAGTTGGTGCGTAAGGCGGGAATGGGGTGCAACGGGAAAGTGCAGAGATAAGTTGGTGGGCTGTAGGGGGTGAGATGGGGGCACGGGCGGCACGTCACTGTGGTAAGAGGGACGTGGGAGGCGTGGCTGGCAGAGCGGGTAAGGGCGGACGGAACAGGAAGGGAGGGGACGAGACAGTGGGACAGGTGGGCGAGATGAGGCAGGGGAGGGGATAGTACGGCAGGGTGGGGCAGAGTAAGGGAAGGTCAGGAAGGGTGGGACATAGCGGGGAGGGGAAGGGCAGGCTAGTGCTGGGCGAGGTAGACCGGGACTGGGTGGGACTTGGCGGGGCAGAGCGAGGGACTGGCGTGGTTGGGCGGCGCTGAGCTGGGATGACCGGGGCTGGGCTGGGCGGGGCAGTACGGGGCACTGCGGGGACGAGTGGGACACGATGAATTAGGATGGGTATGTGGCAGGATAGGGCAGGTTGGTGTAGAATGGGACAGGATGAGGCACGGACCGACACCGAGCGCGGCGGGCAGGGCGAGGAGGTGGCGTGGCTGGTAGGGGGCGTGTTGGCTGCCGAGGGGGTGGAAGCGGGGGCAGGGGGCCATCGGGCCCCCCCGGGGCGCCTCCGCGAAGCGGTCGCGGGTCTGCGAGTCGCGAGGTTGTACGGAGGTAATTAATTTCCCGAGCCGCGGCCCCGGACATTCGAGGCTGCAGGCAGTTTGAGCTCCTCTTACCGACAAGTTAACAACTTGACCCAGGCGAAGTTCAATTTGCAGTTTGACCCAGCACGCGCTAAGCCGCTTAAGGGCGCGGAGTTAGCCGCGATTCAGGTGGCTGCGGTGGCGCCGCTTAGAGCGCGCGTCTGGGCGCGCGCTGTGTTGGCGTGGCCTCCAGGGAGGGGGCGTGGCCCAGGGGGGGTAGGTAACAGCAAAGAAGTAGAAAAATGCGGAGAGAATTTTCAATACTGTAGCTGAACTGCGTAGAAAGTGTGGATTTACCAAAATTTTGACCAGCAAAGGTAGTTCAGGGCATCAACTGATGCTACTGCAGTGCCTTGGATCCCGAGTTCGAGTCAGGATGGCGACGGGATTTTTGACACTAGCTGGATCGCTAGGTCGAGTTCAGGTCGCAGTGTAGAGGAGAATTCTAGTAGCCGTCTGGTCTTATCGGTAGCTTTCCGTGGTTTCTACGATCAATACCAGGCGAATGCTGGAGAAGTACCCTAACGAATGGGCCACGGACCTCACACGATCTTTCCTTCTTCTCGGCCTATCCTCACCCCTTACTACTACCCCTGCACTACACTCACATGCACTGCGCTACGTGCTTGACCCGGCTGTGGCGGTGCCACGCTGGTGGGAGATACCTGGTTGGGGAAATTCCGACGTAGGTCCCTGCCGAATTGTGTCATCCAGCGCGGACGGTCATCGCCCCTCCCGCGATAAAATTATGCAATACACATACGGGACTGTGGTATTAGCTGTTGACGCGCACGGAATCGCTAGTCAATCAATGAGCCAAAGTTTTGATTCGCATCTGAGGCGCTTTCGTAAGCGTGGAATGCCACCGCACAACTAAACCCTCCACAACTAAACCGACGAACTAGACGTTCGACGTGATGTGTCGCGTTCCGTAGCGCTTGGTTGTTGCGTTTCTTCAAAAAAGAGTGTACCCACGGTGTTGCATCGAATGACAACTAGAGCCACAAGAAGCAAGGCCGCGAGAGATTCCCACAATCAGTGGGACCGAAGAGAGGGTCAGGTCTTATGTCTCGTGAGACAAACAACGCCTTCAAATTTGTTTTCTATTCGCTGCTTCTATAGTTCATTTCCTATTTCGTAAAGGACCAGAAACAGCTTGGCACACGGGAAGGGGTGTAGCTGATGAGAAGGGCACAGAGCAGGCGGAATGGATCAATGAATTCCCGATCAGAACAAGGTCGAGAATATATTTTGATCACCAATACACGAAAACCAGAACTTCTGTTTAATGTTTATGGATTAGAAAATTTTATATTGAAATTACTTTCTTCTCGAAAGATTAGCTTACTGGTCAGGTTTCGTAAAGAACTAATATCTAAACTTGGTATATCTTAAATTGGTACTTTGATTTCCTACATTTCCATGGCGACGCAACAAGTTTCAATGAACTACTAAAAACTAATGCATGCGACTCGTACAAAAAGTTTCTTTAGCAGTTTTATTCCAACATGAACAAAATATGATGCCGAACTATGATCCATAGGATCCCTTATCGTAGCCACAAGCGTTATATCCAAAGGGAATCGAATGTCTTGGAGGCCAGAGAAAGCGTAGACGCCGATGCAACCGGGGGACATGGGGCTGAGGTACGGATGAAAAAAAGTAAATATACTCGGAAATAACGGCTATATCGAAATTGCGTTACCGTATTAAGATATTCATACAAGTCTGCGAATGCAGTTTCGCTGACCGGGAAGTCCTGGATGGCCAAAGGATGGTGTAAGTGACATCAGCGAGGTAATTAACCTGGACGATGTTCAACTATTTTTCTTAGATTGCGTTAATTTTGACGCAGCACTTTATATTGATTTTCAATACACCAGAGTGTCAGCGCAACGCATCTGGCGAATATTTTCATGTTAAGCAATGTAGTTTCTGCTATGCAAGTTTATAATAAAATAGGTTTTGAACATAATTGGCTTGGCACGTGCATTTTCGAGCATAGATAAAGTACATCATAAAGTGACGATGCCAGTTTTTAAATGTTCGAATTATTACATATTAATTCAATTATCTTCAATGTGATGAATCAAAACATATGCGGGGATGTGTGGCGATATACATGGTTAGTATAGTTTAAATTCCCTCTTATGGGTACCGAGCCCCTGCGATGATTCAGAAAATTACAGCTAAAGAGATAGTGTGTAACATATTTCTGTGAATGTTTTGATTGAAAAGTAGTAAAAACAGTTAAAATATGTATTTGCACAAAAAGTATAAATGTTAACTATGCTACATAAGTAGTACAACATATAGGATAATAAGGTAAGTATGTTCACAATGTATTAATAAATTTCGTATCCAGAGCATATTTATACACGGTATACTGTAGTTCGGTATAGTGACAGCTGTTTATTCTGCTTCCATTTAAGAGAACACGTTGATGAGCAATCAAGAATTTAAAGCCTCATACTAAATTTAAAAATTTAATATATTTATTAATCATATATAAATATTAAATATAAAATATATTATATTATTTATTATTAAATATGTAATATTTCTAACGCACTCGCGATTTCTAACGCTTTCTACGTGTGTAATGAATTGCAAACAAGACCAACAACAGACTATTCAGGTGCTAAACCGCGATTGTTTTGAAAATTATGTAATATATTACAATAAAAATATTCCACATATAAAATTTCGATTTGAAGTGTGCAAGAATTAATACAAGTCGGACGAAATATAAATGAAAAATTATCACATTTTAATTATCACTCTCAGTGATATCAATGCCATGATAATAAGTGTTGTTTTGTTTAAAAATAAGTATATTTCGATGATTATTCGTGGAAATTATCACACGGACAAAGTGACTTTTTTCCTACTCCTCCATTTCCTTATTGTCCTAATTTTCAATCTTCTTTCCCTTCTCTCTCTTCAACCCTTCTTCTCCCTCTTCTTTTTGATTGTCCTCCACTTTCGCCTCGTCTTCTTTCTCATTTTCTTCGTATCCTTAATTTTTTGAAATTAAGTTCTAATAAACACCGTTCGTGCTTTGGAAAGCCTAATGTAATCGCAGGCAAATTGTGTACGTAACTCTTGGCAGGGGCGGAAGGGGGGGCAGGCGAGTCGCTCTGCAGGCGCTGCGAGTAGCGCGTCAAGCCAGCGGAGCCAGGGGTGCCGAGGGGGGGGTGCAGGAGGGGTTGGGGTGCAGGCCGAGGGGCGCTCAGGGGGTCCCCGCCGCGCGGCTCCGGCGGGGGGCAAAAACACGCGATCGGATCGAGCAACCGAGGCGCTCTCCTCCCTCACGCCCTTTGCAGCGCGCCGCGACCCCGCTTCGACCCCCGCCCACCCCGGCCCCGACCCCCCCTCGCTCCGGCGCTACCTACGCAACAGGTTGCGCGCCGCCGCCACCTCCTCCTACTCCTCCTCCTCCTCCACCGCCCCCGCCGCAGCAGTATCGGCAGACGGCGATTTAAGGAGGTCGCGCCGGCCTCTAGGGGCCGCCGCAGCCACGCCACCTCCCCGCCCCCGCCCCCGCCCCGCAGGCGGCCCCGCGAATCTGCTCGCCTGTCACGTCCGCGGCAGCTTGTGCGCCGCCCCCTCCCCGCTCCGCTGCCGCCCTGCGGCGCTGTGCTCGCGATCCAGGAGGAGGAGGAGGAGGATGACGAGGAGGGGTGGTGGGGGACGGAAACTCTGAGAGGTCGTTACGGAGAAAAACGAGGAAAGAGGAAGTGGGGTCGGCGGAATCTTATAAGAAGCAGACAGAAAGATGTCACAAGGAGATTAAAAAGGAATATGAGCCCGTGAGGTAGCAAGAAAATCATGAATATGTCACGAATATGGTGCATCGGAACTGAAATAGGAAAAAAAAGGAATTGAGTTGACAAGATCGACAATCGAGTTTTGAAATGGTGACGGAGGGGGGCCGTGGGGAGCATTCCGTCCGTGGCATTTGCGAGCAACGCTGGGAATAGAGACGGGAAGATGGTGAGAACGGTTGTGACAACAAAGAGGTAGAGAAAGGTGGATTAAGGCAAACAGGAAGGTGAGGACGGACGGGAGATGCGAGCTGAGAACAAAAATGGAAACAGAAAATGAGGACGGAGCTGATAAGAGTAAAGGTGAAGGAAGTATTAGCGAATTGAATATTATTTACAGTGTTATTTGCAACATTTTCTTGACTGAATTCTAAGAAAGTTTGTCATTTGTATCACCTGTTCTCTTTGAATCAATGTGTTTTGTAAGAGACATTTCAGTCAATTCAAGAATGTTAAGGAATTTTTTGAAACAGAGCAATCATCGATTGTTGGAATTGCATTTTTCTTTGAACGCGATGACTCGAAAGAACTTGTTTTTTTTTCTGAAATATGACTATCAATTTTGTGCCGCCAATCCATTTATGTGAATGCCACAATTATCTGTCAATGTCACAATTTCACGTGTGTCGAAGTTCTGTCAATGGCAATTTTTGTGTCATTCCTCATCAGAGGGTACTGGCTAGAAACCGATAATGTGCTTGCAGAAGTTGCAAAATTAAACATTTTCTATAATATCTTCATTAATTTATACTAATTGTTTACGCTTGTACATTGTAATCTTTTTCAATAATGTTACTCACAAGAAAACAAACAAATAATGCTAAACTACTAGCATCACTGGTGCGAACTTATTTTGTAGATTGGAGAATTTTAATTTCAACAGAAAATTTTTAATTTCACAATGTTCAAAATGGGATGCTAGCTTTCTCTTCCACTAACAAATCTAATATGCTATGGGTTATCGCGCTATCTAAAACCTGATTTAGCACTACTAAAATAACTAAATACAAGTGTATGGGGGTATACATTGAATAAACCCTTGCAATGTGTAAGAAAACATACTATTACCACATCTAATAAAAACTAGTGGTACTACAGATTAGCACAGACTTTCTTGTAGTAGTTCCCTGATTTCTTTGGTCGGATCCAGCTTTTCAGTCGCGTCCTATCTTTTTGCTAGCAGTCATCTGTCGCCGTCCACACATCATTTTTTTCAAATTTTCTCAATTTTTCTGTCTACAAATGACAGAAACGAAAAATTATTTTAATAATGTAATAGAAGAATAAAAAGCATCATCCGGTATGGAAAATTTCGTTGGATTATTTTTACGACACTGGCTCTTACACCTTATTGTAAATGCGCAATTTGAAGCTTTTTTTATATAAATATACTCAGTTATCGAAAAAAAATGGAAAATTATTTCACGTGCTTTTACTCACAAATGCACCTATGTATATAAATTGCTGGAAATGTGCATATTAAACGCATGATATATATTTCTCAAAAATTACATATGTGTAAATTTTGAAAAAAAATCTAGCAAAAGAAGCAAAATTAATTGAGGCCAGTGCAATTAGCATTATCTGTAGGAAAAATTTGTTGAGAAAATTTGAAACGGTTTTTGATAAATTGAAGTTTCAGCGTTTCTGAAAATTAGGAATTTTGAGCTAGTTTTCAAGGAGTTTGCGACAAATTTCGTATGAAATAATTAAAATCACATACATGCCGCTAATGTAAATATAAGCGACGTGTGAGACTAGTTAAAAATAACATTTTGTAATATTTGAAAAAACAACAAAAGAATAGAGCAAAATGGCGTTTAAGTCATCTAATAGAGTAAATTTAGCACTACCTGTACCAAAAGATTAAAGATAAAATTTGAAGTTCCAGAAAATCTTGTTTTTGTTATTTATTAAAACTTGCACATATTGCTCGCAATATTGCGGAAAAACTACCATTTTCAAAAAAAATATACGTGACTTTATTGTGAAAATTAATTATGGACAACACTTTTGCAATTTTCGAAACTTTTGAGTAAACCTTGAAAGAAGGACCTATACCACCTTAATATGTACATTTTACTCTATTCTTACAAGAAAGTTAAAATAAAAATGTATAGCCTTTGAAAAAAAAGTTTAAATATGTCCCTGAAGCTTCATGTAATGCACACCAAATTTTGAAGAAAGTTTTTTTCAAAATCGCAGCTTCTCGAGTCGAGCTTGGTTCACCGGAGTATATCCATTATGAAAGAAATCGTACGTATGGTTTAGGCACTAGTGGTGTTCACACACGGTCGGACGGACGGAGGTTTAGAAAACACTTTCTTGGTATAAGGGGACCCGAAAACGTGTATTTTTGTTAAAATCTCGGCATCGATTTACATACAGCATTACATATCTTCCTCTATATTACGTATATTACTCCGTATTATATATATATATATATATATATATATATATATATATATATATATATATAAAATCATCATCATCATCAGGAACAAGGTTTGGGCCTAGTGGCCCGTTCCGCTCTCAAGTCTCTTTCCATCTTGTGTGGGGTCTGAGTGGTCGTTTCCCCTTTGGTTTGTATTCGAGGATAGTCTTGGGTAGCCGTTCTTGTGGCTTTCTGGTTAGGTGTTCGAGCCAATTCTTCCTCGTTGAGTCGATCTTCTCCAGTATGCTGGAGATCTGTAGTTCACCTCTGATGTCTTCATTTCTCTTATGATCTAGTAGTGTATATCCTGTTAATGGTCTCAGGAATCTCATTTCTGCGGCTTCGATCTTTCTTCTGTCTGACCTATTGACTGTCAAATTTTCGCATCCATAAGTTAGCATTGGGACTGCGATAGTTTTGTAAAATTTTAGTTGGGTGTCTTGTCTGGTCTTTTATCTTAGTGCTCTGCGTATAGTACCGCACAATTTCTGGAATTTTTGGATCTTTATGTTTATATCTTTTTTGTCGCAGTATGAGATGTTAAATCCTAAATAATTAAAGTTGTTTACTTGTTCAATACTGTTAATTTTTTCCTGTTAACTCGAGGTAATGGGCACTGTAGGTCGTCTTCTGAAGTACTAAAAATGGCCTGGTCATCTGCAAATAAAGTAGTGTTTAAAATTGTTTTGTTTATTTTAAAATGTGTGGTTAGTTTACTTTGCCATTCTTGAATTATATATATATATATATATATATATATATATATATATATATATATATATATATATATATATATATTGAAACGCGGAAAGCGTTTCCCTACGCAATTACAGACAATTAATATAAGAGTATAATTATTACTCATTTGAACTGCGCAGTATAGCGGCAGGTGCGAGCCAGCGGTGGGGGATTTGCGAACGCTACCGCCGCCGTTGCCCAGCGAAGGGGGGGACTTTCGGCCGTTACAGGTGGCGACGGTTGAAGGAGAAGCCGCGTGGCGGTTGCGAAAAGGAGTTGCGAGCAGACGCCGAGTGGCGACGGTTGGGCAGTCACGGAGAGTGAGTGGCAGAGGAAATACGGACGGTTGTAGACTGAGTGAAGCACTGCCAATGATAAGACATTCAATAGTATTAGATTTGTATCATTACTGATTAGAAGCCGGTAATTTATAGCATAGTGTAAGGAATGCTGGCACGAAGTGTGATCACGCGCATAGTAATTGCGAGAGGGAAGTTGAACAAAACCAAGGAGGGGCGCAGTAATAATTCAAGTGCGTAGTGTGAACGCAATGGACATCTACGAGACGCTGTAATTACGCGTGTGGGAGCGAAAGCAGAAACATCCGAGGTTGCGGCCGAGGGACTCTCATCGCCGCTTCTGCAGACCAGCGCAGCACGTGTCTACGTCATCAGCAGCCCAAGGACGCCGAGCCGCGGTGGAGATCAACCGTTGCAGTCGCCGGGGTGAGGAACCACCACGGTCGAATTGTTAATGGGGCCCCAAGGTATGATAAGATTACACGGTTAACAAAATCTTGGTACCAAGTCATTGAGGTCTTCTGTAATTGATCAGGTGTATTGAACATTCAGTTGTGAATAAATTGTATTTTTGCTTATACAAAATTATTACTTTGACACACCAATATATTATCAATTTCCTCTGATGACCCATTCACGAGCAAGATACCCGTCCTTAGAACCTTTAGATTTGCAGTGGAAAGTACCGACCAACAGGTACGTCACAGCTGGCGCCCGAACAGTGTATGCACTGATAGATACGTCACAGCTGAGGCATTACAAGGTACGTCACAATATATATATTTGGATTGTGGGAGAAACAAATTTACTATACAATAACAAAACGTAATCATTTACTCATTTCATTTTGCTTTTGAATTATACTGAAATGTAGCCGCATTTGCATCTTCTTGAGATATTACTTGGATACGGACAGTAATGTACACACACACACACACACACAAAGTCGGGAGGTACTGATATTGTCCGTGGATTATCTTGTGTTCATTTCTCGTGAAACGACAAAACACGAAAAATTCGGAGAAAATTGAAACTAGGCGAAAATCAATCAGATGTAATTTAAAATATTTATATTTAAGAGAAATATGAAGTAAATGTATTTTCCGCAATGTCTCCCTGTAGTTATTGGAATTCGAAATTTTTAGGACCATACTAACGTAAATTTCCGTGAATACTTACAAAACGTTTTTCGTGGTAAATGCCTTTGGTATGCATTGTGTTTTTCTCTAAGGATGCTCATCTAACCAATTCCGAAGTGCCTGCTTCCCCTCGGCTGTGTAGACTGTCCAGTTTTTCATTGAATCGCACCAAAGAAAGGAGCGTCGACTTTTGTAAACGGCAAGACGAGACCTCATTTCCTGGAAATCACTTTGTTTATCTTCCCACAAATGTTCCAAATGCCTCCTTCAGTGGTGTCCGAAAGAAAAGGAAAATAGCGCCCTCAAAATAAATGGAGAACATTTCACTTTAACTAGCAGCGATTTCCACTGAACACGGAAATTTCATCCAAGATTTTTAAAAAAGATTTAGACTAGTAAATTACGGTATACAATTATTGGTACGTTACTTACATTACTTATTCTTGAAGCAGAAACGTTTCCTTTGATAGTGTCCGCTTTTCAATAAACGTATAATTCTATTTGAAAGATATTTCGAGACTCCACTAGCGCCTTGTTTTACTCACTGATTCAGAAAATTACAATTGCTATTTTATTCTATTTAAACCGACAAGGGATTTGAATTATGTCAAATAACGATTAGTAGTGATAGCCTGCTGAATTGGCACCTGCCATCAACTGATGTTACAGACCAGGTGTTTCGGACCAGGAAGTTAGTCGGTGGCAGGATTTTAAACACTAGCTAGACAGGTCGCTTTCAGCCTCTCTCTGGAGGACAATTCTAGCAGCCGGCTACTCTGATCAGTAGTTGTCCTTGGCTTCTCCGATCAACACCATGTGAATGCCGGAGTAGTACCCTAACAAACGGGCCACGGATCGCACCATCTTTCCTTTCTCTTTCTTGTCTTATCCTCATCCCTTACTTACACACACTTGCATGCACTACTCTACCACACAGTCAAGACACCAGTAAGGAGTTTACAGCTTGTCCAGGTTGCGGAGGTAGCCCGCTGGAGGTAAATACCTGAATGGGGAAAACCCCGTAAACCGACATGTAGGTCGGCGCCGGATATCACCATTCAGCTTCACGATCCGTGATAAAAACATTCACTACACTTACGGGACTTATTGCCAAACGTGTTAACGTGGCCAGAAACACGAAATAATGAATTTAGTAGTAATACGTTTAGTGACTTTTTCGTGAAACCTGAATTAAACTCATATTGAACACGTTCAAGAACAAAATAACGACAGATATTCAGTGATTTATTATATAGCAGAATAGGTTCGTTTACGACAGTTCACAAAGCAGAAAAAGGAAACTGTATACGTCATTGTGAATACTGTGATAAGAATGAGTTTTGCACATGAACGCCTGGCATTGATTAAAATTTAAGAGAATATTTACTTTCATTAGTAAATAAGCATACGAGGACAAAGTCAGATAAATACCCAATCACCAGCTCTCGTATCGTTTTCCAATATTAGACCGCAGTAAGTGAAGCGCACGGCTGCAGTGACTGTCTCACATCGAGAATAATAGAATCGATCGTGAGTCTTTCTTCACAAATGAATCTGGTCACATTTTCCCACAAATTCTTTCAGGAGATTCGTAGTCTAAAAAGTTGATTTGATCATCAGTTCCTTTCCAAGAAGATACGGCGATGTGAAGAGAAAAAAAGCTTTATTCATTTTTATCTTCTCCGTGTTCAGTAGAATCCTATGAAGAAACTTTCCTAGTTCCAGAAGAAAACGTGTAAAGAATCCTGTTGATCTTCTCTGCACAAACGGATTTTTACTTCCAGATAAATTAAAGATATTATCATGCGGTTCAATTGTTAGGGAAAAAAATACATGTCAAGACAATGGAATTCCTTGATATCCTACAATCGTAATAATATGAAGTATTTTTCGTATATTACATGTTGAAATGCGGAAAAAAATAGGCACAATATTTTCCGAACGTCCTTCAATTGTCTCACCCGTGATTTAATGTTAATGTCAAACAGTGAAATTAACAAACAACTTGTTTGAGAACTGCGTGCTACTGAAGTATTGTGATGAATATTACGACGTAAACACATAAAGAAGGTTTGTTCGCCTATCCAATACGAAATTCTGCGATATATTAATATACTTTAAATCGCGAGATTAAATTGTTTAGAACAAGTTAACGTAGGATATGTCAATAAATATTACTCCTTTGTATCGTAATGCTGCCTTCTTTTCTGCAACGTCATTATTCGTTGATGGAATGCGGAAGATACAGTAACATCCATCATCTTCAAAACATGACAATTGCCTTAGAGGACACCGTCTCCTAATAGCGAGTCGCCTGCTTTCAAACAATGGAAGCGTTCTGCGCGTGAAAATCGTGTCGCGACGTCGCAGTCGGCGACTTGCAAGTAACCCGCGCGCAGTCATTAAGATGCAGGCGCCACGGGCGGGGCTGGTGAAGGGCGAGGGGGAGAAGCGCTGGGTGTAGGGGAGGAGGGCCTGAGGCGTCGCGTCTCCGCGACAGTGGCGGCGGCGGCGGCGGCGTGTCGCTGGGCGGCGTGGTAAAGTTTATCGAGCGCGAGCCACCCAGGGGAGCTCGGGGCCCCCGCTCCGCCCCGAAGCCGCGCTGTCTCCGCCGTGCCCCGCCGCTCTCCTGCGCCTGGCGCTGGTGTCCCAAGCGGATATCGACGAAGCGCGTCGGAAAGACGTCAGCGGACGCTAAAACAATCGCCGGCCGACGGAGGCCTAGGCTCCCAGCGGACGCGACGACAGCGCGCTACACGCCGCCACGCCCGCTCGCGTCTTCATCCCGTTGCAGTCCACCCGGCTCCGCCCTGCTCCGCCCCGCTCCACCCCGCTCCGCCCCGCTCCGCTCCGCCCCGCTCCGCTCCACCCCGCTCCGCCCCGCTCCGCTCCGCCCCATGTGTGCCACCTCCTGTTCTTCACCCGGCTCCATAACACGTCGCTTCGTCCCACTCCGCTCCTTCCATTCTCATTCTCTTGCCTAAACTTTTCACGGAGATCTCTTCTCATACTGTCCTTCTTTTGACTTTCCTCCCGTTCTCTTCCTACCTTATCGTTCTTCTTTCCAACTCCTGTAACGTCCCATTATTACTGTCTACCCTGCCCACTCCTTTGGCCTGTCTCTTTTCCTTTCTTACTCTTTTCGCCCTGGTCCATGCGTCACATTATTCGTTTTCCGCTCCTCATATCCTGTACCAGCGATCCGCTCGTAATGGTGTCAATTTTTCTTGCAAGATCTTTTCATCTTGAACCTCCAATCATACTCCTCTTATTCCCCATAACTCATCTCTGTTTTTCTGATTTTGCTAAGCTCCTCCAGCTCGTCTCTCACTCCCCTCTTGTCCGTTCGTCTCCTTTCGCCCCTCCCGTCGCCCTCCCCTTGTTTGGTTCGTCTCGCCATGCTTTGGTGCCGCTCCCGTCCCGCCCTCTCTTCCCATCCCACTCCTCCCCCGCCCCACCGCGTCCCACCGACGCAACCCTCCACGACCCGCTGCGCCCCGCCCCGATTTCATATCTCTTCGGGCAGCGGCAAGGGATTGAATGAGTAGCGTTATCCTTGTCGGCGCTCATCTGTATGAAAGGCGCGCTAGACTTACGGAGAAGCGACCCTTTGAATTCGCGATCTCCGTAACCGGGCAACCGCCTACGCCGCGGGGCCCGTCCCCTGCACCCCGCCCCCCTCCACTCCGTCTCCCCTCGCGTTGGGCGACGCTCGTCCGTGGCCCTTCTTCGGCTTCGCTCACGCGCTGCCGCGCCGCGCCGAGCTTCACCCGGGGAATCCCCCCGCGAATTTCATTCCGGAAATGCGTGCGGCGTCCACACGCAGTTCGCGGCGGCGCGGGGAGAGGACGGGGCGGAGGCGGGGGGGGGGGGCGGCTGGAAAGCTGCGAGAGTGGGGGTGTTCCGCTGGCCGGCGGCGGCGACGACAGCTCTTGCGCGGCGCGACGTAACGGCGCCCGCGCGCGGCTCAACTCTCCACGAAGGGGGCGGGGCGGGCGGAAGGGGGCGGGGCGGGCGGAAGGGGGCGGGGCGGGCGGAAGGGGGCGTGGCGCGGCGCGGCGCGGCGGGGCGGGGCGGGTCGTGCGGGGACGCGCTCGCGCGCTAAGTAATGAAGCATTCCCGGCGACGCGTTGCGCGGCCGCGGATTGAAATAGTTGCCCCGATGAGCCGCCCGCGCCACCGCCCCCACCGCCTCCCCACGGCCCCGCTACCCCCTGGATTCTCGCAAGTTCCGGCGAGCGTACCCTCGCCCCACCCCCTTCACGCCACCGCTGCCCCTCCGCCCGCGACTGCGGTAGTTAAAGTGGAGGGCGGGTGGGCGGATCCGCGTCCGCCTCTAAAGCCTGTTCCCTGGGCAGGCGGAAACCTTGTTTGTTTCCGATGCCTAAGTTCGATTCTTTCATATCAGCTGTGTTGTTTCATGTTAATAGCTTTGTTATCTATACGTCAGTGAAATGTAGGAGGATATGAATTCACAGAAATTTTATTCCGGTGAGTGGGTGTAGACAGTTTGATCTGTAGTGGTGTGCAGAGCAGAAAAAAATTGATTATTCTCCAACTGTCATCCTACGTGATTACAATGACGTTTCCCGAGTTAATGATAATGAAAGCAATTGATCAAAAAATATTCAGTGAAATCACGCTTTATCATTCGTTATCACAGCGTATCGCGCTTTAATTGTACCTATTTTGTGAATCTTATATATTTGTGAAACTGAGGTGGTTTGTCACAGGTGATACAAATTATAAGGTTTTAGTTTGTTTTGGCTATTCATACATCATAAAAAAATTATACATTTGTGATATATTAACCTCTTTTGCAATGCAGAATTTCTACATTAGAATTATGCAAAAATAAATTAATTTGATGAAGGGTACAAATTAAAGACAAAGTACAACCGTTAATCTTGCGCTTGAATGAACGGTACATTCATCTCAGCTTTGTCTTCCAACTCTGTTGATTTGTTTGCATTGTCTTCTCACCTCAATGATGTCATTTATGATCAATATTTTTCTGTCTCTTTTGAGTTTCGTGAAGTTCTGAAACATGTGTTCCCACTACATTTCTCTTGTCATACACGAGACGTCATTCAGAATAACAAGGGTAAATAGTTTAAATATATTTCATATAAATCACAATTATAACATTTCAAATAAACAACTGTATACTCTATTGAAAGTGAACAATATGTAATTCACTGATGTTATGGTAACACAGTTTTAAATCACGCAATTCAGACACATCTCAAATGGAACGCCCATTTAAATGAAGTGAACACAAAATTAAGTTCATTATACAACGCGTTTACAATTCTTTCAGATTCAGTCATCCTTCTTACTCCTCGGTGTGTATGTTTTGAGTGTTCATTTCAACCTGAGATATAGCATAATATTCTGGGGAAATATTTTGTAGGACCTAGGTTTTTAAATTACAGAAAATAATTGCAATAATAATAAGCAGCAAATCACACACACGTGATCTTTTACGTCTCTCTACTAAGCTATGCATTCTACCATTGCCGTTCCTCTTTATTTTAGAATTAGTCGTTTTGGTAAAAAATAACCTACTCAAGGGTGGGTGGGAATATTTTTAAATAATGTAGGTGACAACAACTATAACACTCGACGTAGTAATCATATTCATCGTGTGTCAGTATCAACAGATTACTACACGTTCTTATACAATACATGTACATTATTTTACATCACTTGCCAGAAAACATTAAACGATTAAAATCGATACAGAAGTTTAAGTCCGAAGAAAAATATTTTGTTGCATAACTATTTCTATACCATTAGAGACTATACCCAACATCAAAAAATAAAGTAATTGATTTTAATAATGATGCAGGTTTGGTAAAAAAGAATAGCCTGATTTGAGTCATGTACTACCGACGTACTATACGCACAGGCCCGAAATAAGTATGTGGAATAAAGTGGTTTACCACTTTAACGGCCACTTGCAGTTATGGCTAAAGTGTGCTTCAGTACACCGCTCTTTTGGTGTGGAAAGTTTATTTAAAAATAACTATTCGCATTACTGAGGAACGAATATTTCGTAACCACTTGAAGCTGAGACGTCACGACAAAATTCGAATCAATGCATTAAGACTTTAGATGAAAAGTCCAGGTCACAACGAACCCTTGCGAGGATAGAGGAAACCCGTCAAGCACTAATACGAAGTCCTCGAGGTTCCGCTCTCAGATATGACCCAGCACTAAGAATGTCGCATAGTTACTTACAGCGACCATCCACTTTACCATCCCTATAAGATGCAAGTTGTGCATCAGTTGAAAAAAAAAATGATAAATTTGCTTGCAGAACGTTTGCCATAGCAAACGGCAAAGGAAATCCATACATTTCCATAACCGTATAGCAGATCCTGGACAACATAGGCTCTGATGAGGTTTTAGGATCTGATAAAGCTCATTTTCAACTTGGCAGAGTCATGAATGAACAAAAGTTTCGGTACTGTGCACCAGAGAACCCACATGAGATGTACGAAAGACAGCATCATAGTGAACGTGACACATTGTGATGTGACGTTGCTTCGTTCGGTATCAGGATTTACCTTATTTAAAAAAGGGTATACCTTATTTCTTCAAGGACCACAATGGTCGTACTGTTGCAGTCACTACATGCACATGGTGAATACCATTCTTTCAGCGCTGGCCAATCTCAACCTACCTGAGGTATGGTTCCATCAGAATGCGGCAACATTTCATATGGTACGACAATCCATGGCTATCTTTCAGCCCGCTTTTCAATGTCGATTAATTTCCTTAATTGGAGACATCCACCGGTGAGCGTGGTCGCCAGATTTGACTACCCCTGATTTATCCTTATGGGGATATCTGAACAGTGAAAACTACACTGCACGCCCTCACACATTGGCAGATCTTAAGAACAGTAGACGAGAAGCCTTGGAGGAAATGACCTTGGACATGCAACATCCTGTAATGCAGGCTCTCGTTCGCCACTTGGAGGAATGTGTACAATGTAACGGTGGTCATTTAAACGGTGAAAAATTAAAGAAACAGTCACTATTGTCAATCAATGGCATCCTTTTACCAGTTTTCTCACGGAATTTGCAAATAAATTACTACTACTTGCAATAAACAGGTCTATTTAAATTCTATTATTCTTTCTGTGTCACCATGTATTTAATGTATTAGTTACCATTTAGCCTGTATAATTATAAAAATCTAAAATACACCTGTAAGAAGTATTGCACCAAAACCTGTCCCTGTATGAAATTACTTTTAGATTTCGATACAGGGCATAGGTTTCAAATATAACAGGTGGACATTAATGTCTGACTTGTTACACAAAGCAGTGTATGAACAACAGAAGCCTGCCGTTGTTTAATTTTTCTGGTCAAAGTATTATTTTGACGCAATGAAGCAAGATGATTTTATCTAACACGGAGTGCCTTCTCGGTTTCTTCCAATTGGTGGGCGAACTACATTCTTGGCTAACACAACACGGAATCTTCAAATGAATCGTATTTTCCATTTTGGACTATATTATGGACGTACTCCACAAACAACAGAAAGCATCAGAAAGCATCGTTCTCCGAATTAGTGGGCGTGGTGTCAGAAAACATTCCGCTTAAAGAACGGCCACGGCTCGGTGTCCACCTGTCCCTTGCCCCGTTTGCCTGTAGGTCGGCGCCGGATCTCACCATCCAGACGGGGAAGATCACCACCACTTCTCCCGATAAAAAATCCTCTACACTTAAAGGACTTAGCAGTTGACGCGCGCGGGGTCATTAATTAATAAAACAACAAATGGCCCAGACGAAAACGGCAAATGCAATATTACTCGAAAACTGAGAGGCAAGGGTTTAATGGACCCCACCTGCAGGTCTAGAACCCCAGGACCTCCCGGTAAATGTCGCTGCATAGAGCGGCAATGGTGGCACTGAGCTAACTGAGCCGGTCCCTGTGACTTTTTCGTGCGTTCCGCCCTCGCTACTGCTACCGCCCCGGTCGCCGTCACCCACCTCCACATCCTCTCCTCCCCGGGGGTCCCCGTCGCGCTCCACTGGCTCCCCGCCGCGCCCCCGCCCTTTCCCCGCGTCTCTCTCCTCGCCCTCGCATGCTCGTAACCGCCTCGGCCGCACCGCCACTCGCCGCCGTCAGCGGTTTGATGACGCTTGTCCAGCTGGGCCCCGCACTCCACTCCGAGCTTATTGCTCCGCCGGCGCGCTCGCCGCCCAGCCGACGCGTCTCCTCGCCCGGCGGTGCGGGGCGGAGCGGGTTCGGGCGGGGCAGAGAGGAGAGGGCCGGGCGGGGCGGGGGGCGTGGGGGGCGCGTCGTGGGCGGAGTGGTGCCCGGTCGTGGTGGCGGAGGGGGAGGGGACGCGGAAACATGAGGCGAGGAAACATGGGACGTGGTGACACGAGGCGGAACGGGGCCGAGAGGGGTAGCACAGGAGAGGAGGCGGGGCGGTGTGGGGGCTGGGCAGTGGGCGGTGTGTGGGCTGTGTAGGGGGCGGTGGGGGGCCGGTGCGGGGGCGGTGGGGGCCGGTGCGGGGGCGGTGGGGGCCGGTGCGGGGGCGGTGGGGGGCCGGTGCGGGGGCAGTGGGGGGCCGGTGCGGGGGCGGTGGGGGGCGTTGCGGGGGCGGTGGGGGGCCGGTGCGGGGGCGGTGGGGGGCTGGTGCGGGGGCGGTGGGGGGCCGGTTCGGGAGGGGGTGGGGCGGTAGGGATGTGGGGGCGGGAGGGATGCGGGGGCGGGAGCGGTGTGGGGGCAGGAGCGATGCGGGGGCGGCGAGCGCATCAGCGCCTCGCGATAGCGCAGCAGTCCCGTCCCCGCCCCTCGCGTCTCCCCGCGCTTCTCCCACGGCGCCCTCGGCACCTCCCCAGCTGCACGGCGCGCCGGCGCGCGCTCGTAACTCAAAGCCTTAGGCGCCCTCTTAAGCAACTCCTAACGAGTAAAATTCCCTACAATAAACTGAGGCGAGACGCCCTGCCTGCAGTAATTCAACGGTAATACTCGCGCGATGCAAATTCGGTGGGGGCGACGCGCTGGGTGAGTGTTGGGTGGGCGGACGTTGGATGGGCGCGAGTGCCGAAGGGCGAGCGAGCGGCTTCCGGGTAGGCCACCGAGGAAGCGGATGGCAGGTCGTGAGATGGCATGGGAAAGCAGGGTATATCAGAGTATTACAAATCATGACAGCATGGGAGAGTACGGTGAACTATTGGAGAGTATTGGTCGGCATAAAGGGACATAAGCCAGCATAAGTGCGCATGGCCGAAAGTGGTCGGTTTTGGTGGGTTTAGTTGGGCGTCGCCGGGGATTGAACTGGCTAGGGAAGCATGATCCTAGGCTTAGAGGTAGGCGTAGGCGTGAACATAGGCGTGGGCCTTGGCGTGGGGTGAGAGCGGCGGGCGGGGGAGAACCCATAGCCAATATAGGGACGGGTCTTTCGTCGCTCGCCATCCCTTTTCAATGCCTCTCCCTTCCAGTGCCTCTCCCTTTCAAGTGCCTCTCCCTTTCCAGTGCCTCTCCCTTTCCAGTGCCTCTCCCTTTCCAGTGCCGTCACGACGCCATCCGGCAACCAACGCCGGCGCCTCCGCCTCGACCGTCTGCTTCTCGCAATTTCTGCTCGCGAGGGCTCTGCACGCTAGACTCCAGAAGCGAGGGAGATGTGGTTGCTTTTATTGATTAAGAGAAAGAAGTTTGCACTAAATAGAAATTGACATTTGATGGAGAAAATAGTAACGAAAATTTAATATTTAAATATTGGCTATTGGGGAAAAATCCCTTTTTATGGCTTTCTGTAATTATTTTGCCTTTTTCGTCGTCGCTCTGTCGTAGACTAACGTAGTTTCACTCTACACCTTATACAGGCGCTGCAGTTTATGCGCGTTGACTAGCTTTATGGAGAGAACACACCCTGTACCCGCCTGTGTGTGTCGCTATTTACAACTAGCCGCCACTAGCAGGCGTTGTCTCCCGGTGCCCTTAGCGTAAAACGCACTGCTCTGCCTGCATTTCGCCGACCTTCCACCCCCTGCCCCTGCCTCTTGCCCCGCTTACTCCACGTTCACCTCTCCGTCGACAACCGCCTAATTTTCTTCCGCTTAATTTGTCGCGTTTTATACTTCTTCACTTTAGTATGCTTCCTCCGTCTAGTTCGTAGCAGCTTTCCCTCTCTCTTCACGGTTTCTTCGCAGCTTTCCCTTCTCCAGGATTTCTGTTTTTTCTATGTTGACATCCTCTTCACCGATTATTTCTCCTCTAAAGTTATATCCTTTCAAAGTTCTTCTCTACCGCGTATTCCGTAGTTTCTTCCTCCGCCTTCTTCACTTCTTTAGTTTCGCCTTTCATCTATTCCTCTGCTTCTTGAACCCCCTTCTTCCTTTTTCCTTCTGCTTTCTCCGCGACACCTTGCTTTCTTTGGCCAGCCCTGTTTTGCACCACCCACCCCGCTTCCTTCACCTCATTCTCTTTCGCCTTCACCATACTTCGCCGACCTTCTTTACTTCCCCGTTTCCCTTACCTTTCCCTTCCTCTTCCCTCCCTCTGCCACCAGCTGCCGAACGTCGTGCAGCTGCGGAGACAAGCGTTCTGCCGCATGTGGCGCGCTCCTCAATATCTACTTGGAAGCTGCTCTGCATTTGCGCGGTAATAGTAACGTGAGAGCCTTCGGAAGTTGCAACACTCTATTACTTTGCGCTTCCGACTACATTGTTATCTCGTAGATTTGGAGGGGGGTGCGGATTTCTACACAGCTTCTCTCATAAGGAAGGATAGTATTACTCATTTTCTCTCAATGGATGAAAATTCTGTCAGTAAAAAGTGAGCGGTAGCATGTGTACGGTCGGTATAAAGTTGAGTTTGTAATTTACGTCTTCGACAATTGTAGAAAATACTTCTTTATAATTATTACTAACACTACAATCCTCGAAGTTTTTTTCTCTTTTACTTTTTCTTCTTCAAACTAGTGCCACAGTATAATTTTCCCTTTAAGATTGGTTGACTTAGCGCTTTAAACACTGTGTCATATTGAATTAACCTGCTAAGATATTAATTTACAGGACTATTAAGAATTGGAATAGCCTAAACTCACAGAAACGTAAGTGTCCATAAAATATTTCAATCAAGAGTTTTAATTGCTTTGAAGGGATTCATGTTAAGTTGAGGCTAATACTGCGTTATGAAGCCTGCTGTGCTAGCTCCGAGAGTAAAGGAAGAGATATTAAATTTCAGAGAATGCCCGGCGGTTGCTGCAATTGCAAACGGCACAAGGACTTTGAGAATTAAAATGAAGGAACGGGGGAAGATGAACCCTAGTGAATAACCATTCAGTTTTCATACCCTGGTGTTTTGTTCATTGCTACAAAATAATTATAAAAAATCAAAAAAATAAGAGACAATGGTGTTTGGTTACAAATGGTTTGCTACATAACTGACGTGGTATTATCTATATTCTTCGAATAAATTACCAGATAGCTCATATATTTGTAAATGTTTCTAAACCATGAGGGGTCCTAAAAAATTATATTACATATTGTAGTGGTTTTAAATTACACTATTCAGTTTTATGATTATTAAAGAATTTTCTTCTCACAAGGTATACTAGAAATATTTTTAATTTTTTCTGTGTGAACTGTTTCCACGTACTTTTACCCCACATCTTTTACCAATATTGTTTGTTTCGCAGAACCTACACTGATCTATTCTTAACGTTGATTTATTTGTTTTCTCTGATAACTATTCTGAATTATATATTATTGACGTAAATATTTTTTTAAAATATTTAATTCTTTCACTCGGGCAGTTGTTTTAATAAGAGTCACTGACGCTTTAAATATATCTAGGTTAAACGGATTGCCTCTCCGCGAGTAGTGGATTTATGGATGATTTCGAAATAATCTGTGGTATTTCCTTAAAGAATATCTTAATGAGGTGATTATACTCTGCAGAATCCGTCTATTTCTTACTCACGCATTGCTTTACTAGCATTCTAAACGCGCAGTTGGCAAACGTAACCACTCCGGAGAGAGGTAACTGAAGTTTCGCGACGCAAGTTTCACAGTTTTCCCGGCGAGAGAATCGAAGTCTGAAATGGCACATAACACGCGCATTCAGAGGGAGGCCGCTGAGGCGGGCGCTCCTTCTTCGAAGAGGCCTGCGACACGGCAGATTATAACCGCGTCGTATTGAAAACACAAAGGGCGCCGCCTGCCAAGTTCTCGCGAGCGCCGCGGCTACTGAATAATGGGGGAAGCCCACTCCCTAATTCCACGCCGCGCCGCGAAACTTCTGCTTCCAAGAAGACGTGAGGCGCCGAAGAGAAGCGGCACGAGGGAGGATTGGGCAGAGAGCGGGGGGCAGAGAGCGGGGGGCAGAGAGCGGGGGGCAGAGAGCGGGGGGCAGAGAGCGGGGGGCAGAGAGCGGGGGGCAGAGAGCGGGGGGCAGAGAGCGGGGGACAGAGAGCGGGGGACAGAGAGCGGGAGACAGAGAGCGTGAGCAGGTGATCAGGGGAGGACAGAAGGCAGGGTACGGAGGCGACGGTAGAGTGGGGTTAGAGAGGGAAGTCGGTGGGGAAGAGTGCGTTGAGGTCACAGGGATAGGGATACTGGGCAGGGAAAGAGACTGGGACCCCAGAGAGGGGACCAGAAGGCGGAGACAAAGGGTGGGACTAAGGGGAGGAACAGAGAGAGGAACAAAGAAAGTGGCTCAGGGGCTGGAGGAGGAAAGGTGAACGCCAAATTGCAAAATATGAAAAGGTGGGGAACTGTACGGGAGAACAGCGCGGGGGAGCGCGACTAGTGGTCAGGGAAAATGAAAGTACAGCGAGTGTGAGGGAACGCTCTGCTACCCAGAAGTGCGAGCAATGCAACAGTGCTGGCAATGCAAGAGTGAATGCAAAATCCGGGGCACAAGGAGACTAAAAATGGACGTGTAAGACGAAGTAATCAAAATGGCTGAATGTAAAAGTACGCCTGAGTGTGGACGTAATAAAAAACATGGTTCAATTTTTGAACACACTGAATTAAGAATGACTTACTTATTCATATTGATAGGACGACTAGTAAGTTCAACGACTAATCATTGGTTGAAAGACGAACTTATTATTTTCATATTTTTCTGTTATGTAATCAAAGTTCATTCAACAGATTGTTGTTAGCAAACGTTGCAAATTGGGTTAAGTTTGTCTACAACGTTGGCACACTGACAAATACGTTATTTTCTCTCACGAAGTCTCATTCTAGTGCCCTCTATTTCTCTGACTGGCACCCACTAGATCGGTCCCAATTATTTGCTCACGTTTTTCTGGGAACTCTGAATAAAGGCTTTCGTAACATGTTAAAATTCAGCTTCGGAAACTACTGAAGCTTGTAAAGCAATGTAGAGAGTATGTTGGTAGTAGTGGTGGTAAACAAATGCCACTGA
Organism: Gryllus longicercus; assembly: GCA_038098605.1. Taxonomy (NCBI): domain Eukaryota; kingdom Metazoa; phylum Arthropoda; class Insecta; order Orthoptera; family Gryllidae; genus Gryllus; species Gryllus longicercus. The sequence continues at coordinate 44,985 of JAZDUA010000927.1, read as the reverse complement.
GTTAACTAGAAATTTCGTGAGAAGAAATATTCTATTTGAAGCCAGTATTTAACCAGGCGTTTCCACATGTTGTCAACCTTCTGTATGTGCAAATATGCTGCAGAGCGAAAATTAGAAATTGGAAAAATGAGGAAGATACGTTTGCATGAAGTTCACTAACTAGTCCTCGAGAATTGATTTCCTCAGAGGTTAGAGCTTATGAAGTGTTGGCGAAAAATTCATCAGCATCGCACACAGGACCTCAATCTACGGGCGTTGAGTATGCGTTAATTTTTGCTGCATTCTAAATTTAAATTAATAGCGCACAGAACATCTTATTGAAATTCTTACTTGGCTTGGCGAAGCGAAATTTTCGATCGATGAGAGTTTTTGTTCTAGAAAGAGTCCAAAACGGGCAGTCATGACACTGCAGAGAACAATTGAGTTCGAAGCATTCTGTTGCCATAATTTTTTTCTCACAAAGTGCACTAAATGACTTCTTCAGAGAACTTTTCTTTGGGGTAAACCAACAGTTTCTGTCATTATTCCAACGCAAAATGGAATGCCAGATTTTTTCCCCTTCGGTGGCCAGGCTACCGCCTAAAGAGAGACTTCCGACCTAGGGAAATGTGGAAGCTTGTATGGTCTCTGCTCCCTGAAGTATTGAATGTTAAATAGAAAATTTACACACTTATACAATCTACATTCTTCCTCTACCAATTTTCCCACGAATTAATTGTTTAAATAACTTCAAGTTTAGTTCTTCAAAAATATTAGTTTACCAAAGCACACTCAGTGTCAACCTTAAACGGCTACTGGATCCGCCATCCCCTTGGCTTCCTGCAGAGAGGCCCGAAATGTTCGTACTCGCTGCGACGAATCACCGTAACCTGTTCCGTGAACATTTGGCAACTCACAGCCAGTGTCATTTTGACCAAGATTTCAAGAGGAATAAATGTTCTTCACATTGTTTCCTTTGGCATAATACTAACTGAAACGTATGCAGATACATAATATACACTATGTGATCAAAAGTATCCGAACCCGTGGCTGAAAATAACTTAAAAATGAGGTGTTGGCCCACTCTTAGCCTGATGTCAGCTTCCAATTTCGTAGACACACATTCAATCAGGTGCTGCAAGGTTTCTTGGGGAATGGCAACCCATTCTTCACGGAGTGCTGCGCTGAGGAGAGGTGTCGATGTAGGTCGGTGAAGCTTGGTACGAAGTCAGCGTTACAAAACATCCCAAAAGGTGTTCGATAGGATTCAAGTCAGGACAAGTTTACTACGTAGGCACATAGAAGGTGCGAAAGTGAAAAGTGATTACGTGTCCTTTCTGTTCTAAATGTGAAACTTCAAAGATACAGAAATGGATATTTATAAAGTAAAATAGTATTCGTTTTTGAAATATATCTTTCATTCCTTTGTCGACAATCCTTTCAATTCTCAGTCAATGTTTTCACGATAATTAATATTCTGTACGGTGAATGGATATTAATAATTCATGTAAGTGTGCGAATGTTTATTTTTTCAGTAATTGAGAACACGACCAAACGATTGGCAAGCCAGAAGGCAAATTTTAAGAGTTTGTGTAAAGAAGATATATTCAACGGATCAAAGATCAAAATCTAAAATGGTCCGGTAATTACTCAATATAGGTTCTATTTATACTGAAAGCTTTGACAACCTCAGACAGTTCGTGAAGTTTTTAACGATGTCGAAAAATCATTGTACAGCAAACTCAAGTGTTCGTGGTTTTAAATGTACACGCAATATTGGTTCACTTTGCTCCACCCACCGAAAAACTTTTCCATTGAAAACAAAACGTCGCTCAGTGACAAGCAATAAGAGCATAATGCTAGAGGCAAGTCAAAGCAAGATACCACGTGGAAGGCTCGAAAGTTTGAAGTAGCAAAATTTGATATAAAACAAGACTAGTGAGAACTTTTACTCCGTTAAAACAATTTTTAGTCATGCACTCAAATATGAAGAATTGTTGTTCACTTCAAGCAAAAAGTGAACTTTAATATTAGACCCAAAGAGCTTTTGTGTGTACAATTTCGAATCTCCCTCGTCTGCTTCTTTATTTTCTTTAACAATATTTCGAATAATTTGCATCGTGAAATGTTAATCGTGTGTAAATAAATATTTGCTGTAAAAATCCGTAACAATATTGTTATGGACAAGTCATTAATATTAATGAATGATCATTTACATAATAGTGCGTTACTGATATAATACTTCTCCGACGGGAAAATGTTCATTATAAAAATGTAATACAGTGAGTAGTATATAAAACAGGGCCCCGGGACCAGATTTATCAGAACCACAATTTTTAGATTTATTAATTTTTCAATTTCTTGATTAAAATCGTATTAAAATACTCAGTTATTCATATTTTTATCCAAAATACCCTTATTTTACGCGTTGAGGTCTGTTTTAGAACCGTAGACAATATATGTCAAGACACTTCATTTTTACCATTTCATATATCATTTCATGCACGATTGTAACAAAATATAACTAAATATCATTTTTAACAAATTATCATGTACCCAACAAATTTAACGCTAGACCATGTTTTCTCAATTTTGAAATATTCTTAGTATATACTAATATATTAATAATTTTGCGGGTTTTGAGGTATTGAAATATCTAGACCATATTTTAATTAAACGCAAGAGATCCGAGAGCAGGTGTGAATATTACATAAGAGATAAAAGAACACCTGTGCATTTTACGTAAGAGAACACGTGTGATTATTACAATTAATATATCTTCAGTAGTGTCTTCAACATCAATATGGGTTACTTATTTAATAATTTTCTTACTTGAACCAGTTTCATTGCTCGAAATATTCTAGTCGTCCATCTCATACAACATGAATTGATACCAACATCCATTTTTCAACATTTATATTAAATATTTTCTTGACTTATACTATGTTGGAAGTCATATGTTAAGCTGTTTTGACCATACATTATAACGTTTTCAACTGTGTTATTAGGAATAGTATTATGAAATGTAACACACAGTTTAATGTTTTTTGTGCAGCATCTAAATTTTTTCTAATGTATGTATTTCTGAAATAAATGTACCATCTTTTAATAAACAGAAATGGTAATGTCGGCATTTCCAAATTTTTATTCTTCGTAATTCTCTTGAATTCTGTAAATGAACGATACGCCTTTTTAAAAAGAATTGGTGCTGTTACATTCCAAGATTCTAATGGAAATTGTTCATTTTGAGTGAACTATTTTAGAGATAACAAGGATCAAGTTGACTTGAATCTTCTTCTTGATTATCAAGTCTATTTGTTTGGAATACTTCTAAAACGAAATATGGCATTTCATATCGTAAAAGTGATAATGATTAATAATATGAATTTCGAAGTTTCTTTTTTCATCAATTCCAGATAATTAAAATGTTTAGAAATCATAAAATGAACTTGTAGAGATAAGATTTTTTTATTACATTAGCTTTAAATTCCATAGCGTAAGAAGCTTCATAATATACAATTGGTACATTGATTTCGAAATTTGAAATACTATTTTTCCTTCTCCTGATAATGTTGCAGAATCTAATGTACCATATGTGTTTTTTTTTGTTTCCATCGGTATAAAACATCATTCATAGTGGGAAACAAAGTAATTGAAATAGTGAAATCACCTTCCCAAGTAATTTCCTTAATCTCCTTAAAAAATCCCAATAATCTCAATGGACACAAAACGTCATCATCTTTCTGTTATAATGGATAATTAAAACTAACACCTGCAATATCAAATGGAATTACTTCAGTTGTTGAATAAGTTCTTTTTTTTAAAATCAGTTGACGTAATTCCAGGACAATCTAGACGAAATATATTTTGACCACTTTTTTTTAACTCTAATAGATGAAAATAAGAAGGTACAAAATGATCGATCATTTTAACATTTTCAGGAAGCAAGGGCAGGGTTCAGGAAGAGTTCAGGGAGAGGAGGCAGACCTTTGGGAGCAGACAGATTCAGAGAACGGAAAGAGGTTCAGAGAGCGATGCCAGGTTTCAAGGAAGGAAGGGTAGTTCGGGGAGCGGAGGCAGATTTCAGCGAATGCAGTCAGAGTTTAGAAAGTGATGGTAGTGTTCAGGAAGCAATGGGGGTTCGTGAAGCGGAAGCGGAGATGGATTTCAGAGAGCGATGATTTGGTTCAGGGAGCTATGAAGTGATTCTGGGTGATTCTGGGTGCTGAGGCGGGTTTCAGGGAAAGGAAGCGGTGCAGAAGGCGTGGTTCAGAAAGTGGTCTTAGAGGCGAGATAGGATTCAGGACACGAAGCCGTTCAGAAAGAGAGTGCGTGGTACACGGGGCCGTGCCACGGCTGAGGGAACTGGGATAGGTTTCAGGAAGAGAAGGTAGGTGGCAAAGGAAGCTCAGGAACTGAAAAAGGATTCCACATACAAAGGCAGAGTTCAGGCCGTGGTGGCACGGCTCAGAGAGCGGCGGCAGTGTTCAGCGGGTGGAGGCGGGTTCAGAGAGTGAAGGAGGGGTTCAGCGAGCGGAGGCGCGGGGTATAGAGAGCGGAGCTCAGGGAATGGAAGTGGGGTTGAATAAGCGATGGTAGCATTCTGGGAACGTAGAGCCGTTCAGAACGAGGAGAGTGGATCCTGGACGCCATGGCGCGATTCGGAGAGTGAATACGGAGACCAGGGAGCGGATACGGATTTCAGCCAGCGATAGCGGGGGTCAGGGATTTCAGAAAGTCTGTACAGGTAGCATTCTGGAAACGTAGAGCCGTTCAGAACGAGGAGAGTGGATCCTGGACGCCGTGGCGCGATTCGGAGAGTGAATACGGAGACCAGGGAGCGGATACGGATTTCAGCCAGCGATAGCGGGGGTCAGGGATTACAGAAAGTCTGTACAGGTAGCATTCTGGAAATGTAGAGCCGTTCAGAACGAGGAGAGTGGATTCTGACGCCATGGCGCGATTTGGAGAGTGAATACGGAGACCAGGGAGCGGATACGGATTTCAGCCAGCGATAGCGGGGGGCAGGGATTACAGAAAGTCTGTACAGGTAGCATTCTGGAAACGTAGAGCCGTTCAGAACGAGGAGAGTGGATTCTGACGCCATGGCGCGATTCGGAGAGTGAATACGGAGACCAGGGAGCGGATACGGATTTCAGCCAGCGATAGCGGGGGGCAGGGATTACAGAATGTCTGTACAGGGAGCGAAGGGTGTAGGAAGCAAAAGCAGGTTTGAAGAACGGATGGTGTGAGGAAGGGCCCAGGGAGCGGAGGGAGAATTGTGGAAGCTAGGACAGGTTCCAGGAAGGGGTATTGGAATTCAGCAAACAGTGCCGTGACTCAGGGAGCGAAGACAATGTTAGGAAGCGAGCCTGTTATTCACGCAGTGGAGACAGGGTTCAGAAACCAAAGTTGTGGTTCACGGAGCGGCGACGGGGTTCAGGAAGCGACACTATGGTTGAGGGAGCGGCGACAGTGTTCGGAAAGCGAGGCTGTTTGGCGACGGGGTTCAGAAAGAGATGCTGTGGTTTAGGGAGTGGCGACGTGGTTCCTGGAGTGAGGCTGTGGTTCAGGAAGTGGCGGCGGGGTTCAGAAAGAGATGCTGGTTCAGGGAGCGGCGATGTGGTTCCTGGAGTGAGGCTGTGGTTCAGGGAGCGGCGATGGTGTTCGGGAAGTGAGGTTGTGGTTCAGAGAGCAGACAGGGTTCAGGAAGCGAGGCCGAGGTTCAAGAAGTGGTGACGGGGTTCAGAAAGAGATGCTGTGGTTCAGGGAGCGGCGACGTGGTTCCTGGAGTGAGGCTAAGGTTCAGGGAGAGGGGATGGGCTTCCTGGGGTGGGGCTGTAGTTCGAGTCTCTACGTGGTTCCTGGAGTGAGGCTGTGGTTTAGGAAGTGGCGACGAGGTACAGAAATAGATGCTGTGGTTTAGGGAGTGGCGACGTGGTTCCTGGAGTGAGGCTGTGGTTCAGGGAGCGGCGACGAGTCGACCTGGAGCGTGAGACGCGCCGCGCGGCGCCAGAGGGCTGTTGCTGCCTTCGCGCAGACGGCAAGCGCAGCGGCGCAGCGACGCAGCCCGCCGCGCCGTGGCGGCGGCGGCGCCGGGGGCGGCGGCTGCGGCCGCAACACGACGCCCGAGAAGCGCAGGCGGCGCGCGGCGGCGGCGCCGACACGCGCGGGCTTTTAGCGGGGCGCCCTCGCGGCCGGGCGGCGAGCGGGGAGCGGGGACGGCGCAGGGAGCGAGGACAAAGCAGGGCGGGCGGAGAGAGCGGTGAAAAAAGATGAAAGTGCGATTGAGTGATGGTGGGGGCGGTAAGAGTTGAAAAGTATTATTTATTATAGACGTGTGATAGAGGCATTCAGATCAGAGTGAATAAGAAGGAAAATAGTGTATTTAACGGATTGTGCACTTATATACATATTACCAAACTAGATAGATTATACGTGGTCAAATATACACAGATCAATCTACGTATATTTGACCACGTTACATGAATATTTTTAGATAGCAATGTTGTTTGTACCACTGAAGATCGGATAATTTCGCTGCAACTAGTTTGGTAATATATGTATTAGTGCAAAATGTGTTAAATACATTATTTTTCTTATTCATTTTGGTCTCAGTACTTCTATCAATCGTCTACAATATGAATTACCACAAGATCTCGGCTGAAAGCACAAAGATATTATTTATTTTTTACTTATTCACTTATTTATGTTAAATAATATATTAATATAAATTGAAACATCAATTGTCTTTAAAATCTATGAGTTGCGATCAAATCAGTGTTGAAAGCGATGACGATTTCAATGACGGAGCAATGTTGATGTAAGAGGTGGGAAAAGCGAAAGAACAGCGAGAAAACCCGCCACGAACCCACTTTGTCCACTTCAAATTCTACTTCGCGCCCGAACCCAGCGGTGAAACGGGGATGCGCTAGCCATTACACCACGAGTCGCTGCCAAGATGAGAAGTGCAGGTTCCCCCGCGATCCTGAGCAAAGCCAGAGTACTGCGGAGATTTGTCGGGAGGTTAGACCTTGTCTTGCTGGGGCGGTGCTCCGGTGGTGGGAGATACTGGTGGAGGAAAACCCCGCTAGCCCAGTGTATGTCGGCGCCAGATCCCACCATCCAGGAGATTACCGCATTTACAAGGGATAAAACATGCACTACACTTATATTGCCCACAGTCGTTGAGGTGCCTCAAAACAATCAATCAATCAATCCAGATCCCATCGAGGGAGACCTCGCTATTACGTTACGAGCCGTCCCTTTAGAGGCAGAGTAGATGAGGAGACGCTGGAGATGAAGGAGGTTCTGAGAGAAAGTTCCGGGCGGTGTCAACAGAGAGGACGAAAATGGCGGCGGAAAAGATGCATCCAATGGCTGAGGATGAGTAGAAGATGAAGACGAGACGGGGTGATGAAAGATGCGATAATGTTTTGGTGATGTAATCAACGGATTCGATGTATATCAGGCTGGTGGGGGTGATAAGTTAGGAAAGGGACAAGAACAAAAAAAAAGAAAGATTTGACAAAGGAGCAGACGATACCGTAGGCAGAAGAGATCGCGGTGCGGTCGATGATAGAGGCGTCGGCTATGGAAAGGAGGCAACTTCTAGGAGCAAGCGATAAAGAGAAGACAGCCCAAAATGAGCAGTGATGAAAACGGAGGGGGAGGAAGGAGATGTCGATGGATAAATTGCTTTCAGAGAGGGAGGCGGCAGAAACGCTGGAGGTAGGCAAACATTGAGGCGGAAACAGGGTAGGCGACAGAAGTGTTAGAATGCAGAGGAGGAAAGGAAGCCGATGCGCTGCTGGTAGACTGAGTGAACAAGGATGAAAAATAACGTATACTATGTTAACGTATTACTGCAATGTTGGGAGTATAATAGCAATTCCAATTATTTGAAAATATCGCCCCTGAGTTCTCGAATAGTGAAATCGATTGTGGGAGTAAATAAGAGGAGTTAACACCTGTGCGCTCTCTACTCGGGCACAATTTTATGCGGAACTAAAGTAGAGACGGTGGCGCTATCTGAATTGTAAGGTTTATGGGTAAATTCTCAATAAATTGTGTATGTTGCAAATGGTGTTAGCGCTAATGCTGCAAAAACAAACATCAACAAAATTCAAATAGTACAGAACCAATTCCTCCGTACAATCACTAATGCCCCTGGTTCATATCTAATCATCAATTACATAATGAATTCAAGGAAGTGGCTGCATGTATAATAGCCAGCCGTCTTGATGTTTTCTTATAAAGATTTTTTTAAATTTACGATGGACATAAAATATATTTCAGTTTGTTAGATAATACTTAATGTTGAAAACGATAACAGGTGGTACGTTGAATGACTTTTGTTAGCATAAAAAATCATTGAAAGTTATATTTTTACTTTTTTAACATTGTCGTCTGAAGCTCTGAAATTCCAAGAGCCCCCAGTTGGGTGCGTAACTGATATTATAGTAAAGACTTTCGTTGCTTATTTGCCAATTTTTCCCTTTTCTCCTGCCTCTTATTCTCACATTTTCCATCATCATCGTCATCATCATCCACCGTTAATCTTTTACGAAAAATCTATAATACATTCATCTATTATCTATCTTGTAAATCACTTATTTCAGCTGTGGCCACAAGGCCGTACATGGAATTCGGCACTGACAAAATAAACGTATGAGGAAGACGAAGGGCAAAAAACAGTTAAAAACTACTGGCTGTGAGAAACGTCAAGAGAAATAATATTTGATCTGAGAATCCGATGGTTATCGAATCCGGAGAACTCAGAATACAGAGTGGTGGAGGCATCTCCAAGCTTGCTATTACTCTAGTAACTAAATGAACACTTCACTTTCGGCTTCAGCGGACACGGTTATTAGATTTTTGTGTGCCTGATATACGCACACGTCGCAGGCACAGTGACCAACGTTTCCATTGTCATACGCAACCTTCTTCATGGTGAGATGCACTGGCATCTGCTCTAGTACTCATTTTACAGATATCTACGTTCCTAGAGTAAGGGAATCGACTGCACTACACTAGTGCAGGAAATCCATCCCCATCACCATTCTGACAGTTCAATGCTCTGTTGCCACACATTACTACGCACGTGGCATCACATACATGACAGGTAAATGAAACCTCAAAACAATAACACTAACACGCTCTGACCCGTCTTGATATCATGTTCGTACGTTTTGCCAACGCCGAAACTTATCGCCTCCCCGACTTCGTGCGTGTTTGACGAGCGGCAACGCCGAAAGAAAGTGGACAAGTTGATATGGTCGAACGCGCACCTTTAAAGTTGCCGCCGGAAATTGGTCCCGGTGCCGCTCAAGAGAGGGCGCCGATTACCAACGCCACAGCTCCGTCACGCTCGGCCAAGCCCCGGAGCCGGAGAACTCACCCTTATCGGGTAGCTGGCCGGCGGACCTTCAGCCCGGGCGGGCTATAAGAGCGGTGCCCGGGCGAGCGGTGGAGAGTGAGAAGTGACTGCCCGTGCGTGTATAGTGACAAGTGAAGTGCGATACAGAACGGTTACGGACTCGGACTCTCCCTATGGCTAAACAGTGAACTTCGCTACGTCTACGGAATATCTCATGGAATATTGTTCAACCTGGCTTGTATTATTGGATCTCCTGTTGGCTTGCGGTAATAAAAGAATTTTAGAAATTGCTGTTCCTTTTTTTGGATATAACACAAGTGGCCGTGAGAAAGTAGTCAATCATCGCAAGCTGATTGCTTCAGAGCAGGTCACGTGATGTACCACAGCACGCGGTAAGAGAAGAATCGGAGTCGCTTAAACGCTGCCGGTACTGTAGGTCCTGCCGGAAGAAGGTTCCATTGCCGCGGCAGCCACCACCGCCCGAAGGCGGCATCTCGGGTGCGGGGGTGGCCCTTGGCGAAGGCTCCGAGGGTGGGGGCGGAGGGGCTGGTGCTGGAAAGAGCTGACCTTCGCGGCGAGGGGTGGCATGCGGCCAAGGCTCTTGTTATGGCTCGCGCGCCACTCGGCTGGCCCCCCAGGCGGGAACGCGACACTCCGCGCCCTGAGAACTGGCGCGTGTGTGCGAGAGGGGGACGGTTGCGCTGACGTGGTGGAGGGATACACAAATATTCATCTTCGGCAATGCAGGAGCTTTCGGAGTTTCCAAGCAAACGTAGCTGCATTACGCGGAGGTTGTGTTGAGCTCTTGCATTAATTGTGGTAAAAGTAAAGCCGGAAGTGTGGGATAATTGTGGTGTTTTGTTAGCAATACTAAAAAATCAATCGTGTATGGGTGCAAATAATTTTTTCACGTTGTAGGAGTGAAATTGTCTATTTTTTAAATGTTCTTAGTTCGTACTTCTATTTACCTGTACTTTGTATTTATATTATAAAATGGGTCATGAAAAAATCCCTTTTCCAGATTAACTACTCAAACGCAGCAAATAAGGTATCATTTGAAACCTGCAAATCCCCGATGTCTTCACGTGTAGTTTACATTTTTTGTGTCTGTTACACACACAATAAAGTGAAGAAAAAAAACATCGACATCACACAGAACTTGGCGGTAAGGCGGGTAGTATAGGGGTCAGGCAAGGCAGCACAGGGCGAGGACAATGGCAAGGAGCGATGTGGGTTTGAGCAATCCAGGACAGGCTAGGGCACAATAGGGCACGGCAAAGGAGGGCAGTACAGGGCAGAGCAAGCCACGCCACGCCAGGCCAGACAACGGGCAGGATACAGTACAGACAGAATGCATTCCTTTTTCTACTGAATACATGAATAAAGTAAATTTCGGAAAAAGCTGATTTCTGAGAACCGCAAACATCCGATTTCAATTATTCTTATTTTTATTCAGCCATGTACATTCAGAAATGGATAAGTTCAGAATAAAATTATATCCATTGTTTCTATGTACAGTAATTTGCCAAAACAAAGGATGCGACATGCGAGGGAAGTAAAATGTATTTATTTATAGACAAGAAACATATGGTCTAACAAGTCAGTTAAAGCAGCTGTGGACTGAAATATTGAAGTGATGCTCGGTGTTCATAAAATATTAAAAGGATCTCTGGAAACTTGGATTGATATTTGTGCATTGATAATCTCAGTGCAATTTCCACCGCGCTGAATTATTTCCGAAAAGCTACCTAGTAGCTAGGGCAACAAACCAGTCGCATCAGCGTGCATGAGAGGTTTTTTCCTTGCTTTCGCCTAGCCCTTCAACTTCCACCTGCTTCTGTAGCCGGCTGTAGCTTAGCAGAAGCGCTGCTCTGCGTAAAAGCGATTGAGTACGCGTCGGGTAGGGGCAGCGCATTCCAGACAGCGGCCGGGTTGACATGTCACTGGCGGTGAGGGGGGGGCGGCGAAGGGGGCGTGGCGCAGCGGTGTCTGCGGGAGGAGGAGCAGATGAAGAGACGTTTAGCTCCGCCGAGGACGAGCTCGCGTGAACAACAGATACTGAGGCGCCTTGCGGAGCGAGATTTTGGGCGCGCGTGTGGAGAGGTCAGGGTTGGTTGGTTGTTAGTGATTCCTGGCGCGTCAATTATTGAGATCATTTGTCCCGTAAGTGGGGTGCATATTTTTTTCTAGGGTGGTGACGATCATCTTCCCAGCTGGAGAGCGAGGTCCGGCGCCGACCTACCGTCAGCTGTAATATAAGTTTTGTTACGGTCAAATATGCACCAACACAGAAAAGCAGTTTTGTTTTCATGTTTAATGTGATTGTAATCTCTTGTATGACAACAAAACTTCGTTCAACTGAATATAATAGCAACTCACGAGAAAATATTTTTTTTTTTAAATTGGAAATCGAAGTATGTGAAGAAATCTATTGGAAAGGAATTGTGAGGGTATAGTATTTGGAAATCTTGTGGCAAAATGCATGATTATTCACTGTTGATTTAGAGCTTCTTGGATTTAATGTTTTGAAACGGATAAAAATTAAGAATTAATTGTCGAATGTATAAGACTTAATATCACGCGGATATCTGTACCGTATCCATGGAATGCTTATTGGGTTAAATTGGTGATTCTGGGCACGTCAACTAACAGGGTCATTACTTTCGGAAGTGTAGTGCATGTTTTTGCTCGGGAGGTGGCGGTGATCTTTCCCTTGCTGTATGACGGGATCCGGCGCCGACGTACCGTCAGCTAGCGACGTTTCCCCAACCAGGCATCTCCCATCAGGAGGCACCGTCCCAGCCGGAGCAAGCTCTTAGCTTCCGACCGGTCTCCCGACATGTGTGGTAGTGTAGTGCATGTTAGTTGAACTGTGCAAGGGGTGAAGATAGGACAAGGAAGGGGAAGGAAAGATCGCGCGCGGTCCGTGGCCCATTTGTTAGGGTACTCCTCCGGCATTCACTTTGAGTTGATCGGACCTACCACGGAAAACTTCCGATCAGAGCAGGTGGCCTCTAGAATTCTCCTCCAGACAGCGATTGAATTCGACCTAGCTGGCAAACTAGTGTCGAAAACCATGCCAGTGTGGGTAATCGAACTTAGGTCAGAAGAACTGCAGTGACATCAATCGATGTACGGAGTCAGTTCTCCTTGAGGAAAGGGCGGAAGTAAGCAGAGCAAAGCGACTCATGTTTCCGAGCACAACTGCTAGAATCATTGGTCTTGTTAGTGTGGCAAGTGTTACATTCCGTGAGGTGGCGTTGATTCCTTCCTCGCTGGATCCAGCGCTGAACAAGACGTTGGCTTGTGGAAAAATCCCCTCGATAGATCTCTCCCATGAAGGCACCGCCGATACCGAAAGAAGCTTTAATCTACCGACTGGTCTCGACGTATGTGGTAGAGTAGTTCATCTAAGTATGTGTATGTGTAAGGTGAGATAAAATAACAGTAGCAGGAAGGGGATAGCACGTGCGGTCCGTGACGTGCTTGCTGGTATAATTCACTGGCATTCGTCTGATATTGATCGGATAAGCCTCGAAAAACTACCGATCAGTGAAGCCGGCAAATTCAACCTTGCTAACTAGCTACTGTGAAAAATACGCTGCTATGTGGACTACAACCTTGAGAGCACCCGGTCGTAGCGGCTGCAAAGTCAGCAGCAATGTCGGTTCTGAGCTAAGATCAGCCGATCGCAGCAAAGCGACGTTACGGGGAGCGGAACGAGATGAGTTGTGGCGGCGGCGACGCCGGCGGAGGCTGTGACGTAAGGGTCTGGGGAGCGGGGCGGAGTCGGGGCGGAGTCCAGGGCAGGGTGGGCGACGTCTGCTCGAGAAATAAAACGGGAACGGCCAGAGTAGGCAGCGGCAGCAGTAGTAGCAGCAGCAGCAGCGGCGGCGGAGCCCGCACCACAACGCCGAGGCGGTCACGGCCTGGGGATAATATCGCCGGCTGCCCGCCCCGCCCCGCCCCGTCCCTCTCCCCGCCCTGCCCCCGGCGGGGCCCGCGTCGCGCCCGTATTTTGCGAGCGCCCCGCCGTATAAAAACAGGGCCGGCCGGGCGCGGGGCTATCGCTGTTTGCCGGCGCCAGCAATTGCCGCGGGGCGGAGGGCACGGGGCGCGGGACGTGGCGGGGCGGAGCGGGGCCGCGGGACGGGCGGCCGGAGACGGGCCCCGCCGGGCTGATTAAACACGGACAAAATGGCCGCCATTAAACAGGCTTTAATGCAGCCGCCGCGTATCGGGCGGCGGGTGTGCGCGCGCAAGACACGAATTAGAGGGCGAGGTGGGCGGCGCTGTGGGGGACCGGGGGAAGGGTGGGGGACAGCGTGGAAGGGGGAAGGGTGGAAATGGTGATGCAGTGGGATGCGAGTGTGAGGGCTGAGGGGTCGAGTGTGAGGACTGAGATCGCAGAGATGAGAACCATAAAACTATGAGCGTCGTGCGTGTAGGTGTAGAGACTTCGTCTTTCGGGGGGGGGGGTTAGATGTGTTGTGTAGAGACGTCGTTGGTGGGGATGTCAGAGGTGGGGTCGTCAAATGTAGGGACGTCTAGTGTGTAACGGCGTGTAGGATCGAAAGGTGTGGATCAACGTGTTTGGGGACCCACGTGATGAATAAGACACGGCACCGGCGGAAGAGTGTACTAATATATTGCTCCAGGTAGAACGGGCGCAGTGAGATCTTCGGGGATGCGAATGGCGGAGAGACCTTCAATGGAGGTGGTGGAAGTCTGGCCGCGGCGATGACCCAGTGACGGGGGAAGACGCAGCTGCGAGTGCGAAGGTGCTACAGGGAGAAGATGCAGGTGAAAGTGAGCGGGTCGGCGCGGGCGGGTTCACATGGAACGGTTGGCGAGGATCGTTTCGTGTGGAATGTCTCTCGTTAATAGTTTCCCATTAAACATTTCGCGTGGGACGTTTCGCGTGGGACGTTTCGCGTGGGACGTTTCGCGTAGCCGGGTGTGGAAGGGTGGGGACGGTGGGGTGTTGGCGTAGGCTTGTGGAGACGATCTCGTGAGTTGGACACATCGCCCTCGCCGAACGCGAAGGCGGAATAGAGCAGCAGTCGCGGATGAGGCACCGCGTCAGTCCGAATGAGGGAGCATGGTGAAAGACGAGAGAGAAGCAAGAAAAGTTTGATAGCAGCGTGTTATTAATTCTGAGCATGATTTTCATTAAACAAAGCCAAGAGAGTAGTGTTGGATTTTGAGAAAAGAAGAATTACGTCGAGTTAAACGCCCATGTGAGAATCAATGATCACTGCCGGGAAATATCATTTATGTGTAATACCGAATTTGCATTAAAATATTTGGCATGGAGAAAAATTGAAATCGCAATGTTCTTTTTGGGTTCAGCGGGAAAGTTTTCTTTCACTTATTTTATTTCTGTGCTTGACTGAGATCTGTACTCGGTAACCGGCCGGGTAACCGGCGCCTTTCTGCCCGTCACGCACGTTTAGACAACTTTCCGGTCCACCAATCATGTTACATCAGGTTTGATTCGACACATCTCGCATTTCTAATTGGAAACTGGTTATTTTTTGCGGGTCCATCTGAAACATTCTAGGTGTATTCTCTGAAAAGAGTGTTTATATTTTTAAGCCAATAAAACGCATTTTCGGTAACTCAGGCCACTTACTGAGGCTATCAGTACCGTATTCGATTTAACTTGAACAAGACATCAAATGGAACAATTCTTAGCCGGTTCCTTAAAGAATATTTTGGAAGAATTCTAAAAAAAACTGTGGTTTCATATACCAGCGAGAGCCTTGGTGAAACGCAGTGCAATACTAAACATTTTTTCTAGCATTTAATGAATCAATACGATTTGAATTAACTGATTGACGATAATTAAATCTTATTTTCTAATTCAACAAAAATTTAAGCACGAATATTCATCGATACTTTTTCATGCAACTTTCTATGGCTGAAATTCGATGAGCCGGGTAACTTAAATATGTCTAAAACAAAAAGTTTTATTTGTGTTTTGCTAATTAATTCAACATTTAAATGCATAGGGGAGGCTCCTCTTTAAGCTCGTATTCAGTAGCAGGCTTGGTGCAATGATGAACAGAAATAATTTTTTTTCTTCTTTCCACACTAGAAATACTTGAGTCTAGTCTACTCAACGAAGGAAAGTAATATTGATTCAATGATATTTAGTGAATTAGTTACCCTTTGGATTGTATTATTTTAAAGTAATAAATAGGAATGTAATAAGTATTGTACCTCAGTTTCTGTGTCGATGATCCGTACTGGATTAGGACTTTTGTCCAGTAACCCTGTCTCTTTATGTGATTGGCGACATGGTCCATTTTATGCTTCTGGACAGAAATGTATCTTCTCTAGCTGTGCACGTTTTCTAGAGTTGAATGAGTACTATAGATATTATAATGATCGTTCTTTATGTTGTTAACGCAGTAAATATATTCCTTCCCGAATGGAACAATAGCAAATATCTGTAGCTTTTTTTCTTTGCAAATCGTGTATATTGCACGGAAGCTAATATTTTCTTATCAATTTTCGCAACAAAAAAACGCTCATTTCTACTTCTATTCAGAATTCAAGTAGAGATTGCAGATCCCAGATGTCAAGAGAACGTGAAAGAAATACACTTCTCGTCATTAGTACGTAACACAGATTTAACTCTTTTGACGTTAAATGAATACATGATTTTTGTCATATTTTTTTACTTATGGCATCGGCACGCGACTGTTAAGAAATAAGACTGGGCGGAAGTTACACGTGCGAATGAGGTGTTGCCCTTTTGTGCAGGAGCATTTGCTCGATAAGATGTCCGCAGGTGTCATAAAATCATTGTTACGAGATTGAACCAGATGTCTTCCTGATAGTTAATTTGCTACTTCAACGTGTCGAATATGTTGCGGTCGGAATCAGAATGTTTGTCAAATACCTTATCTTTAGGTCTCTTAAAATGTTTTCTAAATGAGAGTAATTCATGTGAAATTTCTTTTATGTAAATAAAACTACATTCTCACTTACTTTATATTCTACTTCTATTCAATTCATATTGACAATGTTAACTAAGTGGAATGGAAAAAGTAATTTTTGACGTGACGGACAAGCATAAAAGATCTTCATTTTTAATTTTTAACAAAAATTTATTTTCTTGCATCTAACTTTGAACAATTATTTTTATGCCATGTTAATAGTTACATTTAAATATTGTTCCTTAATTTTTAAAAGCTAATTTCCTTTTTCGTTCCTCGAAATATTTCCGCTATAATTGCTTCGAGGTGAAATACCCACTACCCCATAGTGGTCTTCTTTTAAGATTGTTCATCACAATGTTCAGACAGCAATTGCTGTGACTGTCATTTGATGCTCGACAGTACATACTATATAAAACACGTATAATTACTGCTCCCAATGTATACATTACATTGATTAAAAGCCTCATAAATTATCTTATTATAAATATTGTGTTAATGCTGCTGGTATATAAGAATGTCTATTATTTTTCAAAGTACTAATAATGTTCTCCTTTCTTTCAGGTAAGAGACAAGAAAACTAATACTCGCTGCATGAGGTGTGACGATTCCACGCTCTTGTCGGCGTGGTCTATCTCGTTCCGTTGGTATGTATTGTATTGACTAACTATGAACAGCATAAAAAATCTCAACTTTCCATATCTTCAATTTTTATCGAGGGTTTTAGTCATTAATCTAACCATCGATTACCCTTTGGCGTCCGTCGTTCAACGTGACGTTACACGCTCGGTACCGGTAACATTTGATGCATACCGGTAACATTTGATGCATACCGGTAACATTTGATGCATACCGGTAACATTTGATGCATACCGGTAACATTTGATGCATACCGGTAACAGTTGATGCATTTGAACATCATTGCGTCACAAGCATGAAGACGTCCGTTTCCATGTGGTACGTGTACCGATTACATATAAACAAAATCCTTCAAAAATTAGTATTGTATAGTATATTTCGCCCTACCAAAAGTCAAACATAATTCAATCATAGAAAATAATTTTCTAAAAAGTAGTACGCACACTGCTCAAGAATATCGCATAAAATACAGTCGGATCTCCATATATCGAATGTGACAGTTCCTTCGATAGTATTCCTTATATAAAAACTTGTACGTTGTATAGATGTTGTAAAGTTGTTGTAACGTTGTATTGAAGTAATTATGATTTTCGAGGGACAGAGAAATAATTCGATTTATAGAGAATTTCGAGATAGAGATTAGATAAACGCGTAAGTATGAGAATAGGCAGAATAACAATCAAATATTTGCATTTTTGTCAAACTCGAAACTGTTTCATTGATTTCTGCAATTCTCCCGAGTTATTGGGGTATCTAATAAAATCATAGGCACTTCTCACATGACCGGAGACTACATGGTTTTCTTTCAAATTCTGCCCGCTTTGGAAAATCGTAATACAAATGTTATGCATTCTTCCCGAGGTCCTATGTAGTTAACGAAAGCATAAATAAGGAGAGTAAAAATGACGGAGGCTGAATATTTTGAATCATCCTAAATAAGAAAATAATTTGAAGCACACACACTCTCCTTGAAACCACAGAGATTTACTAGAAATAGGAGAAAATACAAAGGTGGTCACAGGAATTTCAGCAGGAAGCCCACGGTGGGCTGCATGAGCAGTTGAAACGGGGGTAGAAATAGGGGGGGGATCTGTGGGGCAGAGAGGGGCGGCGTGGTGGATAGTGTATGCGGCGTATGGGAGGTGGGGAGGAGAAATAGCTGGCAGGCGTGGTGGGCGATAAGAGGGGTGCTGGCAGCTGACGGCGGGATGCTGGCTGGCGGAGCTGGACGCCCGGGGGGGGGGCGCTCGGGCTTCGCTCGGAAAGTGAACGCTCGGCGGGGAAATTGACGGCCGGCACACAGTGGTCCATTTCACACTCTGAATGGACAAACCTTTGTTTGGGATGACGCTGTGTTGCTGTTTGCCTTGCAACGAGCAGCCCACTTAGAAATTATCCTTAAACAGGAATTAGCGTCAATGCAAATTATGAATGAGTCGTTTATGTCTTCAATTAATCTGTTGTTTTGAGATGTCATTTTCTTCCCAGTATGAAAACTACGTATCCGATGATTTGACCGAAACTGAAAGGCTCTGTGGCAGAGAGTGTATCTGAGTGTATTTCTTTTTTGCGAAATTGCATGGATGATAACTTGTTTTTGTTTTCACTGTTATGTTTTCAGCTACCGGGAACATATTTTTTAAAGATTCGATCAACTCCCCAGTCACAGAGACTTTCTCTCACATTAAATACTCGTATGTCACTGTCGAAGTACACTGTTAAAGTTGCATGACTTGAAATAAATCAATTGCAAGGAGTCATTCGCTTCTGATACCATTGTTATATATTGATTTTCAAAAAAATGGAGCATCATGAGCTATGACATGACCCAGTCGACACACTTTTGTAGCCATCACATTCATGTGAAAATGAACACTTCTGAAGACTATGCTACTAATAAGAGACGTGTCACATCGTCTGTAGAATAAATAATGCAATAATACGATAGGGTCTGTAGCTCTAGAAATTACTAATATTCTACTGAAGAAGGTCATGTCACAGAACCTACAATTGATGCTCCCCAGACACTGAGTAGTAGATGAGATATAGTTGCCTCCCGAAACGATCCCAAACATGTTCGATGGCTAATGGATGTAGAGACCTAGCCAGCTAAAAACACATTGACAGCACATACGCACTGCTCTGAAATGCCACTCGAGATGTGTAAGAAGAGGTCGCTTGCTGGAATACGGACTTTTAGTAACAACGGAAGGAAAAGTGGTTCCAAGTGGTTTCAATGACTTCCCCGAGTATGTATCTCTCTGCAGTCAAAGATTCTAAAATTACCAATCATAGATATCTCAAGTCATATGAAACGACACTCCATTTAATCAGAAGTGCTTTTGGAACGTCTCAAAATTTGGGTTTAGAGATCATCCAAGTCGATACAATGACTAGATTAATCGCTGATCACTTCCGAAGCTATTTTACAAACGTCCGTGTCTCGCGCAGACAAATAAGATACGTGGTATCTAGTAAATGAATTGATAGCAATATTGATAGTATGATATGAAAGTGAATCAAGAAAAGATTTAGATTTACACAGTCAAAAAAAAAGTAAAAACTGTATTGGACGTAGGAGGAAAAAGATTATCTGCGCACGTTTTCTTGAGTTACAAAATCCCTTCCCGTCATTTTAACTATTAATAGTTGAAAGATGAATAAAAGTTGAACATAAATAAATAAAAATAAATGTTAAAAATAATTTTTTTAAATCGCACGATTAGCAATTGAGAAAAATAGTCATTTTCGTTTCTGAGTTATAGAAAACTTATTTGCATCTGTACACGAATTGCAAGTATCCATTACTTACCATTACAACCAAAAGGAGATTTCAACAAAACGTGCGCATAGTGAAGATACATTTACATCCAGAAGCAAAACAAGGGGCCATCTCAGCATTTGCTCGATGGATCAGGGGAAACTGGACAAAAACCTGATCGTGATGGGGGTCATTGACCCGGAAGCTGAAGTACATTATTTGTTACAAACACATTAGTTTTTTAAAAAAGTTTTTACCAGTCTTTTAAAAAATTATACAATACAAATGTAAACTAACTCATTATATATCACTGTTTTGTTAATATAAAAATTATTAACACTAAACAAAGAACAACATTGCAGTGCACATGAAGTCTTACACAATCTTTCGACGAATTAGCTGCAAGTAGATGGATAACCTGCCTATTGAATAACATACGACAGTGATATCGGCCTGAAATTGATCGAAATCAAACTACTAGTGAACTTCATACAGAATTCTCATCTATGTAGGAGGCACCATTCGACCTAGATCTTTATGTGCTATTGAAAGGTCGTCAGGAAGGCTGGATAGGGACTCGAATGGGTGTCCGACCACTCTACAAAATTTGAGCAACTACCTATCAGTCACTGCGTGTGTGGGGGGGTAGTAATCCACGACGAAAAATCAATTGCTTACCCGGTTGTAGTTGAAAGCGAGCAAAATGATTGGTAAAAAATTGAATCCCGAAAAAAGTCACGCCCACTTTGCGGCGGGTAGAAGTCACCCAAACACTTTGAAATTAATCTAAGTTTATTATTCGATTGACTGTATTATAGAAATTAGTTATGATATGAGGATGAATTCCCAACACATAAGTAGCGCTAACCTATTAACAGCTACGCGACTAGAAACGAGAGTTTCGGTTCAAATACCAAGTCATAAGTAAGGCTTCAGCATCACGACCGTCGTCCTCTAAGAGACCCACCTCAGGGGACGCGGGTGAATATGTCTTAATGACGTTAATACGGGAGAGAAACATTCCTGAGCACACATAGACAGCCCATATTAAGACAGTTAGGCCGCTCCTAGTTCTTGTGAATAATGGGAGACGTGAGTTGACGAGAGCTCGGGCAAGTGCGTTCTAATACGGAATTATGCCAATGACAAATCAAGGTACCCTGCTTTCGTGTGTTTGGGTCTCGTACTTCGATGCGGCGACAAGTGAATTTTGGTCAGCCCAGATTCGCGGTTTGGGGCTTTGAGAGGCGCGGGGCCGCGGGTTGCGGGGGCGGCGGGCAGAGGTGGGGCCGCGGGGTCGGGGCCGCGGGGGGCGGGGGCGGCGGGCAGAGGTGGGGCCGCGGGGTCGGGGCCGCGGGGGGCGGGGGCGGCGGGCAGAGGTGGGGCCGCGGGGTCGGGGCCGCGGGGGGGCGGGGGCGGCGGGCAGAGGTGTGGCCGGGGGGCGGGGCCGGGGCGGCGGGGCCGGGGGGGGGGCGGGGCCGGGGCCGCGGGGGCGGGGGCGGAGGGCGCTCGCAGAGAGGGCTTTGGGAGATCTGACAGCGGCGCCGCGCCGCAACCCGAGCCGCACCTGGACGGTGACGAGTGGAGGCGCATCGCAGCATTGACCGCAATCGTGATGGCGGCGGAGAAGCCGTGAAGGGGAATATGATATGAGCGGTTGCTGCGGTGACGACTGTTCGTGGGGGGGGGGAAGGTGATCGGGGTAGTTGGGTGATTGTTGCGGCGATGGAGGCCGGTGGAGAGGCAGAGGCGGGGGTAGAGGCAGGGGCAGGATCGGAGATAGGACGGTGAAAGAAAGGGGGAGGGAGGCGTAGGTGAAGTAGGGAATTAAGAGGGATGGGAGGGTAGAAGGGGGTAGAGGATGTGTCGGAAGTGCTCGTCGGGAAAGGTGCCGAGGGTGTGTGAGGGGAAGTGCTAGTTCGGAGGTGGGGCGAAGGTGCGTGTGGAGGTGCCGAGATGGAGGGTTGAGAAAGGTCTGAGGGTACAGGCGAGCGAGACGGCAAGGGTGCTGGTGAAAGTGGGAGTAGGGGTGAGGGTGGTGGTGGTGGTGGTGGAATAATGTCTGACGGATGTTGGGGAGAAGTGGGAGCGGAGAGGGGGCTGTGGGGCTGCAGCTTATTGCTCGCTGCTCCGATGGCTGGCGAACACGAGACCCGATGTCCGTCCTAGGTAACTGATTCTATTGACGGGGAAGAGTACCCGGCGCTGTTTGCGGCCGCTCTGCGAGAGGCCGGGGGATTCGAGACCTATTCGCAGTGGGTGGCCGAGGAACAATTAGTGCTCGTGCGAATTCAGCATTACCACCGCAGGGTTGCAAGCGTCGTTTCACGCGAAATTGAATTTAGATCGGGTATGCGGGCAACCTCAATACTCACTGAAACTTCAATATACACCATCTAATTGAGAAACGATGTCTTCTCGGAAGTCGTTTCGTAGAATTACGTGATAGTAGGACACTTCTGGGAACTTCACCATTGAAGTCTATAATTTCCGTATTTCACGCCATTCTATTATACGATGTATAGATATCGTACGCAGATTTCCTGTAATTGTAAATATAGTATGTTCCATCTTCCTAAGATATCCATTTGATATTTTTGTTAGTAATAACTCCGAAAACGGCAAATATATCATATTAAGAATTAAGTCAGAAAAATTGTTTCAACTTTTCCATCCAAACTTACATTTCAAAAATAGGTGTACATTTCTTTCAACGTTACTAGAATATTCTGAGGCACTTTCTGTAACTGTTTGTTCTCATTTGCCTCACCCTAATTGCAATCAATTCTGTACTTTTCAAAAGTATACAGTCGCATCGGGCCAACTAGAGCTATCCAGTGGCGATTCTTGGTACGATCTGATGGTGGTTGTAGTGATGACCCAGAAATGAAGTATTCAAACAGAAAGCCAATCATGATAAGATCGCGAACAAAGAAAACAGAAAGGAAGACTTTTTCTTCCGACAAAATTAGGGCTCTCTTCACAAAATAAATGGTGAACAACGCGATATAATCGGTGAATCATTACGGCGAATCATTAATCATTCATTTATTCATGCTGGCGAATTATTTGCAATAGTAAAGACAGCAATGGTATTACTCGGGCAACTTTTCTTGAACGATGAATTGACGATTTTGGGTGGAGTGGGGATATTAGTTACAAAGTCGGCCACTAGAGTATTTTAAGTAATGCCAACGTGTGTGAAATGAAAGTCAAAACTGCATCTTGTGTTTAACTTTTTCGGGAGTTTTAGGTGACTCCCTTGAAGGACCTGGACCTGACTCAGTCATTTCTTTCGATATTGACAATAAATCTGAACAGGGGTTCTGCACTATGAAAGCAACTGGCTTTGACTAGCTTCTGTTTCGCGCCAACGAAGTTTTAATGCTTGGAAGGTTGTCATCAGTGTCCGCTGCGAGCTTTGGCCTTCAACTGTTTATTGCACAAGGGAGGGGGATCAAGGTCATCGTTCAAGAAAAGTTGCGCGAGTAATAACAGTCACGTCAACAACTTCTGCTTCCACAGTATTCTACAGGCACTTGTTCCCGGCAATCGCCGCAATGAGGATTGCAAGGTCACTCGAAACAGCGATGGTCATACTCCCCGACTCGTCTTGAGACTCTGGCGAAGTTTACGAGATTTCCGCGCATGAAAAATGAAAGGGAATCCGACCCACTCCCAGTTTACAGACGTGACGTAAAACCTCGTAGGTATGTCGGATGAAGTGGGGCGCTTTAAACGGAGTGCAACTCAACTTACAAAAGCTAGTGGAGAAGTTATGCAGAAAATCATAATTGCAATTCAACATCTACTAATTGGAAACAATCTGTAAATGAATGTCAGTCAATGAAAGAAATAAAAGCAGTGGTTGTGCAAACCTGCAATCGAACCAGTAGCCAGCCCTAAAGATCACTAAATAAAAGAAATTCGACATAGTAACAAAGGGTCGTATTTCTGGCTTCCAGACAGCAGAACTTATTGTGGTAACTAAGCCAGTGATAGTTGTTAATACAATGAAAAATGTTGACAATGACAACGCCTTTTATTCAAATATTTGGAATGACGCCGATACATATTCAATAAAGAATTATTCTTCAATCTTGCAAATTTTTCGGAAGCGAAAAGTGGGGATATTTAATGAGAGAAACCCGTATTGTAGAGCCCTGGTATCGAAAACTTGAATAAATATAGTTCCTATAGTAAATATAGGAACTTTCTGTCTGTCGTCAACGCTTGTGCCTTAAACGTTAACATTAATTTCTCGGCAAAAGTCGACTGAACGATTTGGGCACTGAAGTTGACCGTTTACCAACGTTTTGCCGTCAATCAGTTTTTCAATATCAGAGATATCCGCAAAAATCGGATTCTGACTACACAAAGCAGTAGAGGAAGTAATTTACCACCCAAAGGGGAAAAGTTTATCTACTTCTTCGATGTCAGACCCGCACAATAAGGATTTTCTGTCGAAAAATCGTCACATTTCACTGCAGCGACAAAATAGTTTATCTTTATTACGAAAGTACCTAATAGCCGAGAAAGAAAGAAAGCTTCTAGGAAACGTTTGGTATTGATTCGTATATCGGATTGAACTGTTTGTTGTTTTCGAGCCATACAATTTCAAATCGTCAAATGTGCTGTGGCTTACCTTGCTTTATTTGAAATCGAAGCAAAGTTGCTCCAGTAACTAATTGGTATTATCTATCAACACTGACAAAATATTTTGTTCTACGTTCTACTTGTTTTTTATATATATGTTTTATACAATACTTAGCTCGCTGATGATCAATGCATCTGAGAAATAAATCGTGTAATTAAATCTTAATAGTATTTTTACAAAATTTGGTAACAACGTAATAATTTCAAATATTTATTAGTTTTCAGAAATGTAATAACAAATAAGTATTTTTAATATTTCACGAAAAAAACTTTAAATCACTAAATATTGTAATTGCTGTATTAAAGATAAGGGCAAAAGAAAATAATTAGTAAATTTACCAGCAAATTCACCGCATTATATTTTAAATATGGTAAAATTTCATTATGTATTTCGGCTTCCTTCCGCTTCGTCACTTAATTACACACGCGCATGTTCAAACTTTCTCGCAGCACGAGTACAAGCTCATGTTCGCTGCGAAAGATGTCTTTGGTTTCGTTACATATTTAGTAACTCGATAAAAATGCAAAAACATCTACATTGCTACTGTACGATACGTATCCAACGAAGAACAGAAATTGAGAGAAGCCTATGCAGCCATCGGGTATGTGTGAAGTGTCTATAGTTTCCTGAGATATCCAGGTACTTGGGGAAAATACAAAATAATAAAGTTTTATTTTGATTGAAAATATAAATATTTGATGTTACACTGCCCATTCTCATGTTGCGCGGATTCACATACTCAGAGCTTCACACATTTACAACGTATCTGACGACATGCGATAGAAGACTCCAAGGACGAGGCATCAAGCCATTAAAGATTTGCTCTTCACGTTTTGCATTATGGAACAGGAACTTTTTCATATTCTTCATTTGTAAAGAACTGTTGTACGTTCGTGTACTCTGGTTTCGCAGTATTTGTGAATACCATTTTTATTAACATTTTCACTTGTTTGCAGTGTTATATGAGAGTATTTTGTTTTGTCTTCAACAGTCTGCACGCTACTTTTTAGAAACGCATTCTGTATGGCTATGTTCAGCTGCATTTTGTTCTAGCAGAACACCAGTAAACATGGTATTTGAATAGAATCTGAATTGTATTTCTTTGTCACTAGTAATGCGAAATGTCCTTATGATGCTATAGTGACGTAGAGATTTCAGGTGGAAGGATCGCCGCTTCGAGCCCCGCCTCGGGGATGGTTGTATTTGTGTTCGTCCTTTCACCCATTATTATCACCATATCATGTCATCTTTACAGTTTAAATACCGTTAAATGCAATAGTGGTCGCTAATGAGCTAGATGTTGATACAAACTTAAAAAACAACAACAACAAGAATGTTAGTGATAAGAGCCCGCCTACAGCGTCCATTTACGGGTAAAATTCTTTCATCCCAAATTGTGGATTTCGAGTATTTACAGATAATTGTATTGTCATACAAGAATATTTTTATCTACCTTATTTTCTCCGATTAATCACAATGCGCCTCATCATTGGTCGCATTAAATCAGTAAAATCGCAATTGTATCTTCTAGTCTTCACACCCCTTCCCTCAATATGATTAACTGGAAATGTACTTATTAGGTCTACTAACGCCTAACAAGATGAACTAAGGCTTGACCGGCACTTCCAGTCACCTGTGCGCTATCGGGAGAAGCCGTTTCTGTCCGTCGGCGCTCGGATTCAGGTGCAGTAAAAGTATCGTGGATGCCGCTGCCTCCCCCGCCCCCGCGTCTTCTCGCACCACTTCTCGCCACGCTGCTCGCCGCCCTGCGCCCTGTGCACTCTCGTACACTGCCCTACGATTCCGTCACCCTCGCCGACCACCAGTGGAATTGCCCTTCCACCCTATTCCGGCCTGCCGATATCAGGATCCTCCGGAATAATAAAATCTTAATCAGTGTTTCTCACGAACACAGACTGAATACGTGGACCCAGCACTTAGCCATGCCAAAGCGGTCGCAACCCGTTTCTACCAAACGCTGATCAACGCCGCATACTGCGCGAAGCAGACTCGTCCCGTGACTAATACTCCGCTGCCACCAGTCTTCATTGCGCGGACTAAACGCCACGGAATAACTCCGCGCGTTAGCACCGACAACATTCATCGGGCACTTCTTCCTATAACCTCCTTGTTCATACCTCGGGAACACGTGAATGCGCCAATGTCACTTCAGTTTTCCCATATTCTATTATTTTTACACAATTCAGTTCATTGTAATCACTGACATCTCATCTGTTATCCACTTTTACTGGAGATTTTACTAACAAACTTATTTTTCTTTACCACCGGAACAAAGCGACCTCAGTTTACTGCCCTGAGGAAGCCTGCGACATGTCAGGCGAAACGTCGGCCTCTCAGCCACCGACGCGGCGTCTCCCGGATCGCCATGAATTTTATTGGTTAATGCATGTCGTTATTATGTTAATATAGATTAACGCTTTAATGTGTTTTAAAGTCTAATACAGAAATAATACAGATTGTAGAAACTACTACAATTAGTTTCGATAGTAAAACTGCGCGTGTCTAAAGAACTAGTAATGTAAAGCTAGCTTGACAAAAATAGAATTTCAAAAATCCTAATTTCTTGCTTTCCGTTAATCACCATTTTACGGTGGCTGAGGCGTAGAGTACAATCCCTCCGGCATTTTCCAGAAAAGTAACACGACCGGTCCGTCTCTGACCATACATATGCCTTTTTCAGATTGCCAAAAGCGATGCAGAGATACCATGAAATGTTACTAAAATATTGCCAATGAAAGTATGTTTTTGTATATGTCGGCTTTGAAACGAGATCACATATATCCCGAGTATGAAAGCTGAGCTTATAGAGATGGATTTCATTTTCACAATTGTCGAGTCATTGTGAATAAAATGATTACTTTACATTGGCACTTGCATCATACAATAAATTACGTATTAACTGTAACTAAGTGCCACGTAGTTTCATATTTATAGTAGAGAAATTTTGCACAGCGTTCGACAAAAGTAAACGCCCTTCCAATGTTCCTAATATTGGATCATCCTTCAAAAATGCGCCGGACAAAATCATTCTCCCCTCGGAACACAGCATGCAAGGGAGGGAATACAGACCACTCGTCATTCCAAGGGAGGTATAGTGGCAGTCAGTGCGCACATACTAGTTTCTAGGCAAGACGTTAATAATGTCAAGTGGTTTGCACGTTGAGAAATTGTCACTTCTGGTAAACAATTGCATCAAGTAGGTTTTCTAATCCATTTATGTATGATACCTAGACATTATTAGACATTTTCTACCATTTTAAAAGACAAAAAAAATATTTTTGGTATATATATATATATATATATATATATATATATATATATATATATTGTGGCGTTATGGGATTGTGCAACCCCATACCACCACCGTCTCATATGTGTGAACACTACGGAGGCAGCGAGGATAGCAGGCGCGTAAAGCAAAGGTTCATAATCGCGCGGCCTGGTATCCGTTGCCCGTACTAAACGAAGGCGAACTACGTTTCCCTTGTGAAGGGTTGAGAGAGGGGAAGCAGCCCCACCACTGAGAATTTCCCCAGGCGTCGGACGATAAATACGCGAACCCGCAAGCGGAAGCTCTCTTTTCTTGCCACCACTCGTCGAGTAAGCAGCATTTTGATCACCGATCGCCGAGCCAGTAGCATTTTGATCACCGTTCGCCGAGTCAACACTTCCGTTAAACATTAGTTTAGATATTGTTTGCCGCTGCAACGACTACTAGGTAGGAGTATTCGGCGTCGAACAGACGTTCTAGTCCGTCGTCCGCGAGATAGTGCAGATTAAGTAAAGTAGTCCTTCAATTAACGACACGGGAAGTAAGTTACCCGTTGTGAGAGAAGCATTAAAAGTTCTGGTTTAGCAAAGTAGAAGTAGCCACGAGCGAGGAACTTGCACGAGTATTCGGCGAAGTGCAAGGGACATTTTCGCAACGTGGGCGTAGTCAGAGGCGCCGGTAGCAGACGAGGTGGAAGATAACGGACGGACCCAGGCGCACGAGGAAGAAGACGGAACGGCTGGGAGGAAGAACGGAAAAGGACGCGAGAAGACAACGTAGACGGCAGAGGCGAATCCTGTCTCTTTCGACGCAGAAGCTGGGACCGAGCGACGTCGACGCAGAGACCAGCGCACGACAATCAAGGCCAAAACTGGGAAGTCCACGAGGTAACGGTTAGGGCGCGGAAAATAGGTCAAGTTCACGTCGGCAGGGAAAAACTAGTATAGGAAAGTGTTAAGAAATTGAGGACACGGGTGGCAACAAATTGCAGTATTATTGTAGGAGACATTTTGATGCGCTATTGCCTGCATAAAACATTCTACTTAGGACATTTATTATTCTGCTATTTTCAGAACAGTTAAATTGTAAATGAGAGTAGTGCACTTGCACACATTTTGTTCTTTGCATGTAATATTTTGAAGTAGGAGATTGTAAATTGAAATTTTGGTTTCATGTGCAATGTAATTAGAATACCATAAATTTAGATATAATTAATTTTCTAAGGGAATTCCCAGTGTACATTAGGGTAATTATTTCAGAGTATCAATTTTGGAGTAAATTATGTGTTCATTCATATGGTGTGTGTTGTAAAGGTTTCTATTTGTGTTTTGATCATTCTTCGTAAAAGTGTGATTTTATATTCTTGGTTTTTGTCATGAACTGATGCCACTAAAGGTTTATGGGTAAATTATACGCTCGTTTGTGTGCAATTTGTGTGATTTTATTATGTTAAGGGTTCAAACCTTTCTCGCACCCTGAAGATCCCGCTCCCTAGATTTTTAAGCTCGCTTCACGAGCAAAATCTTGCTAACCCGCTTACGGTTCATGCGTGCTGCTGATGGTGGTAAGTTTGGGTGTAGGTGGGTTAGCTAGAATATATATATATATATATATATATATATATATATAATGTTAATTACAAATTAACGATAGTAAGAGTACGAGTCGAGTTTAGTAAGTGACCCAATATTGAAAATTTTCCCTGAATCCGGGTCCAACTTTTCCAATTTTCGAAGTTCAAACGTTTTAATAAAATTGGACATTCACTTTAATGTGTTATGAGCTTCATAAAAACTGCGGACGGACAGGAGCGAGCGGGTGACTTTACCACTTATTCCGTGCCCGTACAAAAATAATCAGGCTGCTAGCTTCATGGGAAAATAGAAAAAATACATTTACCTGAAAAGGCTCCGTTATCTAGGTACATTTACTTTAGATAGCAGGTAAGGCACCCACGAATTTAGAAGCCTGCGCACATGCGTGAACGAGTGTTACGTCATACATATATCTATTTATTTACGTCAAAAACAGTGTGTGACGTGCTATGGGGAAAAGTTAATTTGAAGTTACACTTATGTCCAGAACAAAACAATGTGTTTCTCAGCATTTGCTTAAGGATCAGGGAAACCGGACGAAAACCTGATCGAGATGGGAGTCTTTGACCCAGATGATTAAGTATAATACTTGTTACAGGTTCTTTAGATATATACAATCCAAATGGTAAATAATATATTAAATGTCATTGTTAATATTCAAATGTGTGATACGTTAAAATTAATATTACTTTTCTTTTGGATGCTCGGTCTCTAATTGTTTAGAAACAGTTGCGCAGCAGAAAAGATTTTACTTCGGACTTAAATTTTTGTATGGAATTTAGTCATTTATTGTCATCTGGCAAGTTGTTGTAAAATAATGTACATGCATTGTATCTGAATTTTTTGTAGTGAGATGTTGATACTGTCACGTGATGAATATGATTACTACGTTGAGAGTTATAGTTATAGACATGGGCGTTTCCTAAAAATACATTACTTCCCTTAAATAAGTAATTTTTGACAAAAACCACTGATTCGTATATCATTAGACAAGGTAATGGTAAAATACCTAGATTAATAAAGAGAGGCTTACAAGAATGATGTGGGTAGGATTTGCTGATTATTCGTACAATTCTTTTTTGTAATCTAAAATTTGGGGAGTTATAAGATGAATTTCCCCAGAATATTATGCCATATTTCAAACGGGAATGAACATTTGCGAAATATACACAACAAATAAAAACATTGGGGTGTTATTGACACTTATAGTCTTTTCCAAAATTAAATATTGCACACACTTTGTAAATGTACAAGAACGTCCATATTTCTTTCTTCAAAAACAAATGTCTGAGGTTACACTCACAATGCAGAACATTTTACTAAGCTTTTCTCCCACACTTCCATTTAACCTAATGTATTGTAGAAGCTTGTTACACCTTTAAATGATTGTGAGCCACAAAACATAATGCAAGAATGCTTGTAGGGATAAAGAATCACTATTAGTAGCTGCTAATACTACAAATTTAATTGGAATAGTTTAATGATATTAATCAGTAATAACTCACTTCCAACTTTTGTTTTCACAGTTACTCCAAAACATTTGGCCAGAAGCTTTGTATTCCTTTACCAACTTCACTGAACATTAATCGTAAAGATAATAATCGTGTATGTAAACACACAGAATTCATATACGGATAATTTCTTTCGTAATTTTAAATCTAACGAGTCTTTATTATGATTTTTTAAAAGATAAATACATTTGAAAAGTAATTATAGGAGACTTTTCAAATTTAAATGAATCAACAAAATACTATTTCATGGTATAGAGAACGGTAACTTAATTTTAAGAACACCTTCAAAGATTATTTAACAAAAACATGAAGATTAAAGTTAGTTTAAATTTTAAAAATAGCCAATCTTACATATGCGTTACATATTTTCAATATGACTTTGTCCTTTCTTGTTTAAAATATGTTCAGAATTCATTGTTTACAATGCGCGTGCTTCATTAAGCGGTAAAGGAAGTTGAACTATGTGAAGCCGTCGATATGATATCTAATAAAAACTTCACATAATGTCTCTTTTTATGACTTTAAAATTATAATGCAATAATAATTTACAGAATATTAAAATACCTATTTGTTACACCCATCTTGTATATACGATTTAATAAGTTAAGTATTTATGTATTGTGAATGAATTTAATGAAACTAATGCATTATAATGAACATGCAGACAGTGCCTAAACGGATGACAATATGTGAAGTCAGTGATATCCATGCAAAATTCAATTTTTAGCCGTGTTTATAAATAGTCTATAGATTGGATTTGAGCACAGAAAACATAATTATTAGTACATCTAAATACGCGCTATATGGGAGCATTAAAACCATATATTTTTAAAGATGCAGTTTGTGCGAACATTTCTAAGATCGCGTGGAGGAACTTTCCATGATATCATTGATATAAAGTATACACGTTTGATTCTGGTGTTTAGAACATAGGATCAGTAAATCAATATAGTTTCTATGTAATGTACTGATATTAATTAAATTAGCTTCATGAAATCAGAGTTAAATTCTAGGAGAGAAAATTTTAGATACCATCTACAAAATTAAAAAAAAAGTGTTATTCGCATTTAAGTTTATTTCAGTATTTTTGGTATTCACAATATAGATGGGGCAAATAATACAACTGGACCTGTTAAACTATAAAGATTTTAAAGTTTGTGGGTAAAAAAATTCATACGATATTCTTTCCTGATAACTGACATCAAAAAATGTATTATATCTATTTGAAATTTATATACAAAATATATTATTTTAAAAAAATTTTATCAGATGTTTATGACAATAGCGTAGGTTCCTTTTCGGTGAAGTCTATGCATTTTCAAAAATTGCAAGAATTAACTTTGCAGTACAAAATTGAAGGTAGAGATTTTTTTATGAATAAATTTGTTTTAAGAAGTTAGATCTATAAAGAAAGTTTTTAAGCATATAATGTCCTTCAGGTTCCGGGTCAATGACTTCATCTCGATCAGGTTTTTGTCCAGTTTCCCTGATACATTCTGCAAATGCTGAGATGGCCCTCTGTTTTGTTTCTGGACGTAAATGTAGCCTCATTATGCGCACGTTTTGTTGAACTCTTCTTTCGCTTGTTGTTTCGCTTGTAGTAGGAGTAGAGGAAGGGTGAGTTACTGTTTTGCTAGCAATGAAGAAAAATCAAACCTGCTGTTCGTTTAGCGTTGAAAATAAGTTTTCTATTACTTGGGAACGAAAATGTCTAGTTGTTCATTTGTTGATAATCTCGCACTTTTTTAAAATTTTATTTTTTTAGATGTCTTTAACTTTTACTTATCCTTCAACTATTTATAGTTTGATGGAAAGGGATCTTCTCCTCCATACGTCACATACAGTTTTTACTTTTTTTGACTAAATCTGAATATAAATCTAGGCACAGGAGCTGATAGTTTTAAGAAGCATATTCAATGAAGATTTAATTAATAAATATACTCACTTGTGCATTAGTATCATGGTGCAATGCATGACAAAAAGAACTGTCAAAACCTGACATTTAAAATACTACAAAACGTTTACTGCAACGAAACACTTACAGCAAAATCGAATAACATCTGTGATCACTTTAAATTTTACAATAGTTTAGTACCATGACAGGTCAAGCGGTTTCTGAGTTCTTTTGGGCTACACGGATGGAAATATATACAATGCAATTGAACTGTATTGTCAGAGTTTAGCTCAGGTTAGCATTGCCGCAGTCTCAGCAGGGACTTTTCAGGGATGTCCTCGATGTCGAGTCCCGACTGTGGCGGATATTTGACACTGGCTGTATTGCTATCTCGAATTCAGTTGCAGTGTCAAGGAGAATTCTAGCAACAGGCTGCTCTGATCGGTAGTTCTCGGGGGGTTTCTCCGATCACTACCACGTGAACAACGGAGCAGTACCCTAACAAACGACCATCAGATCGCGCGCGATCTTTCGTTCCTTTTCCTTGTTCTGCCCTCTAACCTTACTTACACACATACACATTACCACACTTGCCGGGAACTTAGAACTTGTACCGGCTGACGGTCATGTCCCGCCATGTCGATTCTTGGAAGCGGAAATTTCAAGACGAAAAACTGCTTTCACTGCACTAACGAGACTACTGTCCATAGCAGTTGACGTGCCCGGACACATTAATCAATCAATCAATCAATCAATCAAACGTTGCGCCATGGTAGCAGCGCTCGACGCGACCTCTGTGTACCAGGGTCCCCGGTTCGCAGGCGGACCTCGTGCGCGGCGGCGAGGGCGGCGGAGCGCGGAAACGGCCAGGAGAGGCGGCAAACCGCAGCCCGACGGCCGCTCTCGGCTTGACGCGCCTGCAGCGCACGCGGGCACGGGGCGTGCCGTCCGACCACCGTCCCTCCCCTCCCCTCCCTCCCCTCCCCGCCCCTCCCACGTCGCCCGGTGCCGCCCTCCCTCAGACCTCCACCGCCGCCCCGCCCCGCCGCCCCGCGCCTCGCTCCCGCCACGCCACGCCTCCACCTCGCTGCACCCTCCACCTATGCACCTCGCTCCATCCTCTCCCGACCCCGCCTGCCTTCGGCTTCGCCACGCGTCACCCGGTGCCACCGTCCACCCTCGCCTCCACCACTGCCCATCCGCGCCTCGTGTGGCCGCGACCCGCCTCGACCCGCTTCGACTCTCTACGCCCGGCTTTGGCTCTCTACGCCCCGCTTCGACTCTCTACGCCCCGCTTCGACTCTCTACGCCCCGCTTCGACTCTCTACGCCCCGCTTCGACTCTCTACGCCCCGCTTCGACTCTCTACGCCCCGCTTCGACTCTCTACGCCCCGCTTCGACTCTCTACGCCCCGCTTCGACTCTCTACGCCCCGCTTCGACTCTCTACGCCCCGCTTCGACTCTCTACGCCCCGCTTCGACTCTCTACGCCCCGCTTCGACTCTCTACGCCCGGCGTCGGCTCTCTACGCCCCGCTTTGACTCTCTACGCCCCGCTTTGACTCTCTACGCCCCGCTTCGACTCTCTACGCCCCGATTCGGCTCTCTACACCCCGCTTCGACTCTCTAGCCCCGATTCGGCTCTCTACACCCCGCTTCGACTCTACACCCCGCTTCGACTCTCTACGCCCCGCTTCGACTCAACTCTCTACGCCCCGCTTCGACTCAACTCTCTACGCCCCGCTTCGACTCAACTCTCTACGCCCCGCTTCGACTCAACTCTCTACGCCCCGCTTCGACTCAACTCTCTACGCCCCGCTTCGACTCAACTCTCTACGCCCCGCTTCGACTCAACTCTCTACGCCCCGCTTCGACTCAACTCTCTACGCCCCGCTTCGACTCAACTCTCTACGCCCCGCTTCGACTCAACTCTCTACGCCCCGCTTCGACTCAACTCTCTACGCCCCGCTTCGACTCAACTCTCTACGCCCCGCTTCGACTCAACTCTCTACGCCCCGCTTCGACTCAACTCTCTACGCCCCGCTTCGACTCAACTCTCTACGCCCCGCTTCGACTCATCACCTGCCTCCGCCGCTTCTGGCTGTTGTCGCCTGGCATCGGAGTCAGCGTCGGCGCCGGCCTCGGCGTCATACAACCATGTCCGAGGCTCACCGCTTCTCCCTCCCTCCCTCGCTCCCTCGCTCCCTCCCTCTCTCCTTCTCTGCCTCTCATTAATGTTATTTGCATTTCAATTCCGTTGTGCCTCCCTCACGTGAGCGCTACTATGTGATTGGTCACAGTATTCTCTACTCTTTGACAAGAACTCTGACATTGAGCACCTTGAAACAACTTGTTTCAACTCCTCAGTTTCAATCGCTCTTCCTGGGCGCCTCCGTTTGTATCATTTACCCCGCGTCCTCTTATTGA
The DNA here is from genome assembly GCA_038098605.1 of Gryllus longicercus. Classification (NCBI taxonomy): domain Eukaryota; kingdom Metazoa; phylum Arthropoda; class Insecta; order Orthoptera; family Gryllidae; genus Gryllus; species Gryllus longicercus. Next base: position 9,906 of record JAZDUA010000927.1, on the reverse strand, counting down.
CCCTACTATTCCATAAACCCCGCTTTCATGTTTGGCTCGCGTCTCCACGCCCATCCACACAACACCACGCCCTCTTCCGCCATCTGGAACCTATTTGCTTCCCATGCGCGCTTCCTGCCGTGCACACAACCTCTGTCACGGGTGGAGTAATTCATTAGCGAACTACACATGTACTTAGGATTCCAAATTATTTTCAACAAAAACGTTTATTAATTGGTACACACGGAAAAATATTTATTTTTATATAAATGTACCCTCTGTTTTATAAATCTCCATTATTTTAATTGAGATTTAAAAATGCATAATTCTTTTTTATTTATAAAAAAGGCATACAATATGCAGAAGAAAGTTAATGCCTGATGAATACAGAATTATAGGTTTATTTTCTTATCAAATTTGGTTACACATGATCAGTATTTCATTACCAATGGCGAGCTCACGGATTGATGATGCTTATGGCTCTTGAAGATATTAATCCGGCCCTGTCTGTAGCAAAGCTCGCAAGCGTCGTCTGTCCACCTCCGACCTGCCTGGCAGCGCTGCGCCCCCTTCCCCGTTGCACCGCAGCTGCACGTCAATGCCAGCGCCACTCTACGCCGCCGCCGCCGCCGCCGCCGCCGCCGCCGCCGCCCTTCGGGGCCGCTGCCCGTCGCCCCGCGGCAACGTGTTATGCGCGCGTGTGAATGCCTTCGCGTGTAGCGATTTGCGCGCCGCAGGCCGGCGGCGCGGCTTCGCTCTCCGGGGCAACGTCCCCCTCTCCCCCCCCGCCACCTATAATCCCCGCCTCCTGTGATGCTCTGCTGCGCTGCTCTGCCACCGCGTCACCGCCGCCCTCTAGCGCGTTCGCGCCCACGCGCCTCCCTCGGGCTTCGATGATCATCTCCTTCTCGACCCCTCCGCCCCGACGCCCACTGCCCTCCGCCCACCGCGCCTGACGCCTCTCACCGACACTCTGCACGTCGCCCTTCCTGGCGGTCTTCCCCACTCCTCTACCCGCCGACTTCACATATCGCCTGAGCCTCAGCTAATACCTCTTCTTGCCTGTAGCCCTTGCCTGTGGCCGTTGCCTGTGGCCGTTGCCTGTGGCCGTTGCCTTGTGGCCGTTGCCTTGTGGCCGTTGCCTTGTGGCCGTTGCCTTGTGGCCGTTGCCTTGTGGCCGTTGCCTTGTGGCCGTTGCCTTGTGGCCGTTGCCTTGTGGCCGTTGCCTTGTGGCCGTTGCCTTGTGGCCGTTGCCTTGTGGCCGTTGCCTTGCGGCCGTTGCCTTGCGGCCGTTGCCTGTGGCCGTTGCCTGTGGCCGTTGCTTGTGGCCGTTGCTTGTGGCCGTTGCTTGTGGCTGTTGCCTGTGGCTGTTGCCTGTGGCTGTTGCCTGTGGCCGTTGCCTGTGGCCGTTGCCTGTGGCCGTTGCCTGTGGCCGTTGCCTGTGGCCGTTGCCTGTGGCCCATTTCGTGATTTCTCTTCTTACTTTCAGTAGAGATTGAGCTTTAAATAACTTGACATTTGGAAAGAAATTCTATTCATTTGAAAGCAAATCTTAAGCTATTCAGACTTTGACAGAGTCTCGGATGCACACACCATTCCTTGCTTCGCCATCTCCTCCTCCGTGCTTCCACTCTCAACATCCCCACTTCTCACTTCGCGTCGTTCACCGTCACCGCCCCTCCCTTCTCACACCAACCCCTCGTATACCATTCTCTCTCGTACCATCCATCCTCCACCCTCCCTCGCACCTTCCTACACTACCTGCCCCGCCTTTCCACTTACTCCATTTCCCGCCCCGCCCCGCCAACGGCACCGCCGGCGCTGCTCGTTCGGACCGATTGCAATCTCCAAAGCCGGCCTGCGCCCGGCGCCGCTCCGCTCTGCGGGACGCAGTGGGCGGGGCGGGGCGGGGCGGGGCGGGAGCGGAGCGCGAGGAGGGGACAGCGGCAGACGGCAGTATCTGATGGCAGCGAAGTTCCCCTGAATGGGCGGCCGCGAACCTTATCTGCCGTCGCCCCGGGCCCGCAGCCTGCCCCGCCCCGCCGCGACATTCCCCGTCCCGCCCCACCCCGCCACACCCCGCCGCGCTCAATCCCGCCCCGCCCCGGCCCTGCCCCGCCCCGTCCCGCTCACACAAGCGCCGTTGCCGTCTCCGCTCCCGCGCGCACCGCCTGCGTCGCCCCCGCCGCCTCACACTCCCACCGCCTCACACTCCCACGGCATCCGTCCTGCCTTTCTCCCGTGCGGCAAACTGTCCGCTGTTAGTCCGGCATCACTCCGCCAGACTGGCGATCGCTCATCCACAGCGCGTTTTACCACTTCACTGCACGGCCAATTCTTTCCCTCCCATGTAAAAGTGCTCTCATCAGCCGATCCCCCCCCGCTTCGTTTTCAATGCACACCCTCCATTTACGTTTATCGTGTTCTTTACAACCTCCTCACTCTCCACACCCACATTCATGATCACTGCTTCCCAACACGCCTCGCTTGGCCCTTCAAGTCAATCGTTGTGGAATATATATATCACACCCTCTACACGTCACCGTGCACATCTCACCCCCTACACCTCACCCTTTATATTTCACTCTCTGCCCTCAACCCTCTACACCTCACTTACCTCCCCTCCTCACTCTCAACTGTATACTCAACTATTTTCCTTTTAACTCATATCTACTCCTCTGCTTCAACCCTCAGACTCCTCGTCCCCACACTCCTCACCTCAATAATCCCGATCTTATTTTCCTAACTTAACTCACCCCCAACAAATGCCCTTTCCTCCACGCTCTTAATTCCTTATTTGCCTCTTTCCTGAAGCCAAACACTAGGTGGCGGTGATGGTGTAACTGTTAGCGTATCGGACTGTTGTACCCAATTTAGCGGGTTCAAACCCGATTGAAGCCGTGGATTTATAAGGGCGAAAAACTCCTTCGTATGCCTTCCTTCGAAGGGGAAGTAAAGCCGGCTGTCCCATGTTAGTAAATTTACTTGCATGTAAAAGTTCAAGCCTAAATGACTCCTCTGGCTAATTTCAAATCGACTGTTTCGTCGCCCAAGAAATACCTCCTTTCTCCGCTAGTAGGTGAAAGGGAAAAAATGCTAGTGGGTGAAAAAAATTTGCGTGGTCAGACGGAAGAGCGGGCCTGTTAGCCTCAGTCTCGCCACATAAAATAAGGCAAGAATTCAGTTCAACCACTCTTCTCATGCGATTCTGTCTGCACGCTCTCTATCACGTACTCGAAGACCTCTGACGTCTTCGTACGCTCCACGATCTGTTTTTTGGTAGGCACCCGTGCTTCCAGTAAGGCCTCCAGGTATCCTTGCATCTCGCCACCAGCCCAACTCACCACCTCTTCGCCTCTCTCCCCTGCACTTTGTTTCGTAGCAGGCGTGTTCATGTCCCCCCAAGCAAAAGCAAAAGAATTCTCGAAACCTCCACACACCGCGCGAACATTCCAGCAAGATATCCACATTATCGTTCTTTACTGGAGCTATACTCTTCAGTCTGAAAGTCAAGCTCAAGGAAGAACGTTGTTTTCCAAAAAACATTAGGTTTCTCAAACTTTCATGTATTCATAAACTTCAACACCCGGGGTATGTGTCGCAATTTCGTAATCTCAAAGTTGCCACTAACGAAGATTTCTCTCCATTATATTATTACGTATGCTATTTATTTTAACGTGTCACAAAATATTTTTTATTATTGAGAAAAATACGTTTTGGAATCAGTTTCTTTACTTTATAAAATGTTACTCCCTAAGTACTATATTTTCTCTTCGTTGTTTGAATTCTCTATTTTGGGTCAAAATACCAGTAAAGTTCCTCATTCGATTTCTCAAAGATACAAGTTATGATTAAAGATATGAAAGTCCTGGACTCAGATCCTGATCAGATCCAATATTTACACTTCCTGATAATTAATTTTCAATATGAGTATATGATTCGTTATCTTTGTTTCGCAATCGCGGCAACACCTGTTTCTAAAAACAATCCCATCCGATTCAATTGTCGACGTACACGGTTTGTGTCATTTCATTAGATTCATCTGCACCCTTCATGCTAATTGTACACGATATTATTATTCGTGTAAAACAGGGAACGTATTATGAACGACCGACACGGTGAGGGCGACACAATTCGGCTAGCCGGTAACCCTTTATAATCAGGCGACCCAGACTGGCACAGAGTGTCAGCAATCACAGTGGAGAATCCTGATCCGGCTTTTGCCCACAATGCTGGCTAACAGCCATTACCAGTTCTGGCTCTAATCATATTAGAACGCTACAACATACCGTGTTAGAGTTTTTAAAAATTGGTTTTTCAAATCGTTGGTGCTGAAATTTTTTTTTCAGATAATATTGCTTTCAGCAATACGAAATAAGAATGGGTGCTTCCAATGTTGCTGCCAATGTTCCTTCCACAAATGTAAAGAAGTGACGGCAAGTTTCTTTCAGGATAATTCAAATGAAAAAGCTCCCAATACTTGAGATACACATAGGTCCGATGCATCCCTTCCTACTCCTCCCCACCTCCGCCTTCACCCATCACTTCCCACGCTCCACCCTCGCCATCCGCCCTTGCGCAGCCTCTGTGCCCCCTCCCTTTCCCCTCCCAGTCATCTCTTCTCTCCTCCTCCGCCTCTCCCCGCTGTTCCCCTGCCACACCTGCGCAGCTCCCTGCCTCCACACCCATGCCAAACGTGTGCGTCTCTGAACCCGTCCCCACCCCGCACTACCACGTCCCTACACGTTCTGACCAGCACCTCGGCATCCCCGTTCGCAACGCCACAGCTCTGATTCCCACCGTCAGCCAGCCTCGCTGCTGATTCCCCTCTTCCCTACTCTGAGGCGCCTCACCTGCCTCCACTTCATCCCATCTGTAACGCGCGCTCGCCTTCTCGCGACCCTCCCCTTCGCCGTGTCTCGCGGTTCGTCGCGTCCCCACCGCTTAACCGCGGAGCCTCGTCAGCGATACCTCGTCCCCGCCCCAACACCACCCGTTCCGAGACCCCGCGTGCTCCTCTCCCGTTACCATCCCCGCCGCAGCGTTGTCCAATCCACGCCTACGTCGTCCCCCCCCCCGCCCCACCGCCCACCCTACTCGCTGCAGCGGCAGGCCGTTCGTCGCAGCTGCGGCAGCGTGCGCGAGCGCTGCGTCAACACCAGAACTAATCCTCGGGGCACTCCGTGTTTTGTGTGGATTAAGTTAAAAATTTATTTACATCGATATGCTACCTGTGTTTGTGTTTAATTTCCGTGATATGTAAATGTAAATAGTAGCTAGATGCGCACTCGCTGCTGCGGCCGCCGCTACGTGTAGTCGTCCTCTGGCCCGCGGCTCCGCGCCCGCCGCCCGCCGCCTACACTGCCCGCCGCCTACACTGCCCGCCGCCTACACTGCCCGCCGCCTACACTGCCCGCCGCCTACACTGCCCGCCGCCTACACTGCCCGCCGCCTACACCGCCCGCTGTCCGCCGCCCGCTGCCTACACTGGTTGGCGGCGGCGATGGTGTAACGGTTAGCATACCGGACTGTTATACCCAAGTTCGCGGGTTCAAACCCGATCGAAGCCGTGGATTTTTGAGGGCGAAAAAATCCTTCGTACGCTTTCCTTCGGAGTGGAAGTAAAGCCGGATGTCCCATGTTAGCAGAATTACTTTCATGTAAAAGATCCTCAAGCCTAAATGACGCCTCTGATCTAAATTCAAATCGCCTGTTTCTCGCCCAAGAAATACCTCCTTTCTCTGCTAGTTAATGAAAGGAGCGCAGCGAAATTTGCGTGGTCAGACGGAAGAGCGGGCCTGACGGCCCGAGTCTCGCCACGTAAAATAAGGCAAATTCAATTCAATTCAAATACACTGCCTGCCGCCTACACTGCCCGCCACCTACATCGCCTGCTGCCGCCTACACTGCCCGCCGCCCGGTCACGTCAACACCCCCATCCGCCTCTGGGTGTGCCATAATTCCTGTGGAGGCCGCGCTCTTTCCGCGGGTGAAAATCGTTCTTATTCCGTCAGAAAGTTTCGTCAGGTGATGAAAACCTAATGGAGTGTACCGTCTGCATTAGCTATGCACATCCTACGGATGGCGTGTCGCTTGAGTCTTGATGTATTTTCTGCCCGCGTGTGTCAATCGGCAGATAATATTTACACACACTTCGAAATTACAGCTAATATTTGGACATCTTAAATTCTTCAGTGCATGCTGAAGAACGGCTCAACCCTGGGATGTGATAGAGACATTGGCTAAGGTCGGTCTGTAGTGACTATGAATGAGGATGACAGTTTTGGAAGACGCTCAGCCGTGGAAAATTATCTCCAATCTCATTGAGTCATATTTCAGGCCAGGTCTGAAGACTACTATGAAAGAACTCCCTTGTGTGAAATACAAGTTTAGCAACATTTCCTGAGTTGTAATCTGTGTCGAAGTTATTTGGCGTGCAGTGATTGAACATTGCAACTACCAAATAGGGGAGGAGCGTAACTTATTTCTGAAGTCACGGAAGAAACTTTCATTTTCTTGCAAAAATGATGGTAAGCTTTCATTAAAGGATTCCACAATTTGAACAAAAAAGTTTAAAGAAGAAAATTCAAGGTACGTACAGCATTTGTTACACAATTTCTTTTTAATTCTGGCAAATCGAGAAATTGTGTAAAGTCGTTGAGGACCCACAAGAGAGTAGTTCCAGATATTTAAACAAAGCAGTAATCAATTTCTGGATCTAAATGGCAACAATGACATTATGGCATTACAATTAGTATTTAATGACGCATGTTTTTTATGTAAAATAAATCTCGATCATATCTTGATCAAAAAAGTACTTTAAACAAAATCATTGATTTTCTGCTTCGTAAAAAAATTGAAGCCTATATCAAATAAACAGACAATCGTGGACGGGTCTCAATCCCCACCCCTTTGGTAATACTAGGGTTAAGTAAGAATGTAATTCTGAGCGTCTGCTATGAAATGTTCCTCGACACAGATTAAGGCTTTAGAATGACAAAAGTTTTGCCCTCAGGGGAAGCACACTTCTTTTTATGATCAGGTCGCTTTCAAGAGAAGAAAAATAAGAAAGTCCATTAGCCGTGTGAATGTTGAAAACTCATTAAGCTTAAAAAACGCTTTATGTATGAAAAATGCCTTATTTCTCAAGTGTAATAAATGTTTCTCTCATCGGACCCTAGGGATGTAATCTTCATTAAAAAGGGAACATTTGTTAATATTTTTACTTCATTTTTTATTTGAAACAATTTTTGTGAGAAATATTAATCAGTGTATTGGCTATTTATACAGTTTTGGGTATTATATTTAGAGAAACAATTCAGAATAAAATCTTAAAATTTAATACGGGATCTATTAGCCAACTATATTTTTAGCGAGTTATACCAATGAATCAGAACACAATATATGAGTCAATGTATTACATTCTAGTCGTATGCATTTAATTTACGAATAGAAAAAATGATACAGGCAATCGTGCACTACTAATTCGTATCAAATATAATTATAAATGTTTTAATAACGCTAGACGAAACCAGTGCAATTTTATCTCTTTGTTTTAATCTGAATAATAAAACATATCAATTGAATTAGCCAATACAGACAACATGTAAACAGCGCACGTTAGTTACGCTATGAAGACGTGAAATTAAAACGTTCTTAAAACAAGTAAAACAAGTGTCTTGTGTGATAAAACAATTTTAAGTGGTTTTATTGGTAATAGAATATCAAAAGATTTACAGTTGTTTCCAGAGATGTTTAAACTATACCCAACACCGTAAAAGTAGGATAAATAGGTATTTAATAATGATCATATCTTTGTTTAAAAAAAATTACTTCCTTAATTGTATTAGTGGGGTATGTGTTACTCGTACTCTTTACATTCTAAATCTATACAATGCAATATATTTATTTCTTCTGATATACAGTATTACTTCCCAGAACGACACCTTTCGTTCTTCTAATTGCAGGTAGTCGTTGAAATTCTTTTCCGGAGTTGAACAGTTGTGTGAATCGTACTCACGAGGGTGAGTAAATATTTCTTATACCGTGGTTTTCATGAAGAATCTCGTTCACTCGCAGCAATTGTGTCGTTACTGCATTATTATTGCGTACTCCAATTAACAGTTTAAAACATACCAACTATTACATTTTACATTTAGATGTGATGTTATATATATATATATATATATATATATATATATATATATATATATATATATATTCTACATTATTTTTATATTTCATCTATTATTCCTTTTACAACTTTACAACTTTACTGACTTTTTCAACTTCTTTTAAATTGACCGTAGTGAGAGCTTCAAAGTGTGATTTGGACTAATTTTTTCGATCCTTCGAAAAAGCTGCACAATTGTCAGTCTAATGAGATAGTCAGTCGTTTTGCAGTATCGAACTATCTAGTGCTGGCAATGGCAGACTAGCTTCGAAGTGGATGAATCAGAGCTCGCGATTTCTGAGTTCTGCTCGTTATCTGAGGTGCTATCGACGGGGAAAATATGAAAAAAATCGAAGAAAGCGAAAATGTGATGGAAATCGTTCAATTTGGGGATCTCGCTTAATTTACTTGATCAGTCAGAACACGTGCACTTCTCTATTACCTACTGGTTTGATCATTAGCATTGGAATGATCCGCGAAGAGCGTGAGACGGAAAGCAGATTAATAAATGTCGAGTGGGACGTCAAATTGGTCAGCTGTTCCCTCGACTCCTTATTTCTGCTATTCATCTGCGTAGACTTTATCTACAAGTTTAAACGGCATTCAGATGTGTTCACACTTTTATCGCTGGTGTGTGGGTGGGGTTACACTTTTATTGCGATGAAAAATCAGGGAAGAGACAAAATGCTACATGCGAGATAAATATTGTTTACGGATTTACAGAACGGAGGTATATAAACGTATTTGAATAGTTGTATTGTCCATTCGTTTTGTTTTTGTAAAACGGATTTTCTTTATTTTATATTTCTGATATGAAATCGGAATTTTGTTCAATAATCTGAGCACCTTTTAGTACATATTGCATTTTCACGGCGAACGCACAATTGGAGATTTCGATTGAAAAGGCGTGAAAAAATCTGAGGGAAATCGCAAATCCTAACTCTATTCTGTGTCTTATAATTCCTAAAGGAGTTCTTATCAGCTGAAGGCGTAGAGCAGAGAGAACCGTCCCATCGGTCGAAGTCAGAGAGAGAGAGAGAGAGAGAGAGAGAGAGAGAGAGAGAGAGAGAGAGAGAGAGAGAGAGAGAGGGACAGAGTGAATGAGAGTAATAGGAGTTCTGGGGACTGTGGCGCCCCCATGTCTCTCAACATTTCCTTTTACATGTCACGTTAATTCGATTCTCAATAGTTGCCTTATTTTCTACTATTTTTTGATCACCACAATTTTGAACACAGCTTTATTGCGAATATTTATTTCATTCACACGATTAAAACCTTATGTTCTTATTTTAAAGTATTTCTTCTTATTACCATATCGGTGATTGTAGTGAGATATACTTAGGTCACGTTCTCATATCGCAGTGATATACGTATTGTTTGTTTCCTTCAACAATCAGTCACAGGACAACCACTGTCTGTTCTAAACTCTGGACATGTTCCATAAGACGAAATAAGTTTTTATGCATGCTTTTGTGTGGGTTTGTTTGTCTTCGTTCCAAGGACATGCATACAATGTGTAAATTTTTTGGTCGATAAAAAAAATTAAAACGTTTATTTGGATTCAGAATAAAGTACTTGGGAAAGAAGTGCAGGAAATGCTTATTTTTTTACCAAGAAACGAACAAGAATCGTGATCATGAGTTCGACCCAAAAGTCGCGAAAATTCTAATTTATTATACGTTTAAACGTAAGAAGGTCGAAGATTGCTCGTCTGGTTTTGCTTTTAATGTTAAAATATTTTGAACTTACACAGT